>CM035417.1:26506602-26654102 GCA_020310875.1 Ceratopteris richardii | reverse complement strand
GTCGCACGATTGACCCCGTCGATCGCGATTGACAGGACCCACGACCGACTCTGTCGATCGCGATTGACACTATCAATCGCGACTGACGTGTCAATCGCGACCGACAGGCCCCGACAGACACCTCTGTCAATCGCGATTGACAAACCTGTCGATCGCGATTGACAAGCTTTTCGGCCAAAATTTTAGGGTTAATATTTCCAAGTCTTTGGGGTAATTTTGGGCATAATTAGCAAGCTATTAGTGATTTGTGAGGCCCCTACACGGGTATTTTTGAGAAAAATCCTTTGATCTGTTAGCCTGTTTGAACCCTATTTTAACTCCAAAACCCTGAACTGACATAACTTTCTCATACAAAATCCGTTTGCTGTGAACTCGGGGTAGGAAAACTGAGGAATATTTAGGGTTGCTTCCATAAAGGCAAAGGATAAATTGGTTTGTGAATTACATGCATGAAAGTGACCTGTCTGTCATTTGAATTTAAGTCTTGTGCTAACTGTGGAACTCCTACAGGCCCATTGAGAGCAATTGAGAGCATCCAAAGCAAGGATTTCTTTGCAAGCTTGAGAACCGGGTTCTTGAGCATCGTAAAGCAAGGGATCATCAAGAAAGGTCAGAATATTCTCAACTCCCTTTGTCAATTCCTAGCTTAGGCTAAGTTCGAGTAGTGCTAGGAGTAAATTAGGACACGATAGGCACGTGACAAGTCAAAGAATATCTAAGAAATCAAGTTCAAGAGATAACCTATGTGTGATCGAGAACTTAAAGGAAAAGAACTTAACGTGGAACGATCAACTTAAGTGCGGAAAATTAACTCAAATATTCCTGACGACGCGATATCGGACAAGATCATAAACACGAATAACACACTAAAAAAGAATCAAGTGACTGACACCAATTGATCGGCAACGAGGTTGTACGTTGGGCAAAAAATTGGACTACTTAAATAGGCATATGAACCTTAGATCGGGACGACATCTGGTAAGAGAAAGACAGAGTCTTAGGTCTTCAGAGGCCAGCGTCAATCACACTGCTAGGTCTTGGGCCCAGCAGTTGAGCCACCACTCGCATTACCCTAGCTCTGAGACTAGTGAATCAGAGATGTCTCAAGGTATGGAGAGACCTGCGGGGAGTTCAGGTGTGCCATTTTTGGATAGGGTGGAAGGCCCCTACAAGATGCAGCTGGAATACCTTAGGACCAACCGATTAGGTGCTAGCATCTATGAGGACGGCCTAGGAAGATCCGTGGTCCAGATAAAAAACCCTGACCAATCCATTGGACTAGAACACCCAGCTGTCAAGTTTGAAAATGGAGCATACCTAGACAAAGAAGGAACCATATATGTAGTCACCAGTCACCCTGATAGGACAGATGAATTCCGAAATGTGATCCCAGAAACGGACATAGGTGACCTAGAGCAAGGAAACATGGGTATGGAACCTAGAACCCCTCGAGGCAAATCAATTCTCACTAGGATCATCACACCAGAGTGGCTTCCCCAGGATAATAAGAGCATAGATCTGCTCTTAAACCAAGAGACCGATGAGGCCTTTTGGAGGTATAAATCTCATAAGCCAAGTGATGTAGGGTCAATCCTGATCTATGAGTTCAATGATCCTAAGAGCCCAGGCAGAGTGACCTACTTAGATCATGCTTCAAAGAGGATCTTTGTGGTTACAAAACATGACAGGCATGCTTATACTTGGAAGGGTGAATTCGTTTTCCCCCAACCAAGATCAAACGTGTCCTATGGTCACCCTAGAGCTGGAACATCCCAAGCTCATGGGGCTCAAAGAGACAGAAGTAGAGACAGACTTGAGGTAAGCTTTGCCCATCCAGGGGGCAGAGAAAGAACGAGAACGGAAACAAACAGAGTAGAACCTGAGATACTTAGAGCTCCCTGGAATCAAAGAAATACAGATGAGTTCCCTCTACCACGACCTAGAGAGCACACAAGGACTTTGAGACCGACTCAGCTAGTCAAGTCCATGAAGAACTACTTTGATGGCACTGGAGATCCATATGATCATGTGGCTGAGTTTAGGCAAGTCTTGAGAGCTGAACAAGTGGAAGATTTGTTTACACAATACAATGCCTTTGGTCTAACCCTTAGGAACACCGCCCTGACATGGTTTCAGCCACTAAATGAGAGGCAGTTCAGGAGCATAGACCAACTTCTGGAGGCATTCATTATTGAATTCTCTAAAAGTGGCATAAGACATAACACTTCCTCGCTGATTCACAGCTTCAAGCAAACCCCTCAAGAAACCGTGAGACTGGCCGGAAGGAGATTTAGGCAGTACCTAGAGAGATGCCCTGTTCTTGAGTTACCCACACCAGCTAAGCAAGTGGCTTTATTCTTGGATGGATTGCTAAGTACCAAATTGAGATCATATGTGTACTTGAAGGACCCTAGGACCATAGAAGAATGTGTACGCATGTGCATTGACATTGAGGATAACCTAGGGGAAGAACTAGAGCTCTCTAAAATCTACAAAGACTCAGATAGTGCCTCTAGCCTCTCTTCCACTCAATCCACATCTATTGAGGAATTAGCAGAGAAAGTAGCTCAGAAATTAGGTGTCACGGGCAAACAAATTCCAAGATTTTCCTCGGTGAAAAGATGTTATACTTGTAGAGGTGACCATATGGCGAATGCATGTCCCATTATGGCTCAACCTCAAGTAAATCCTAGTAGCCAGTACTGCACCATAGAGCAAAGATACACAAATCACTCAACACAAGACTGCCCATACAATAAGCAAGCGGTTAGGCAAACCTACCCTTAGCCATACCCTCAACAAGGCAGATACCAGAGCCAATACCCACCACAACAGTATACTAGGCCTCAGCAAAATTACCAACCGCAATATCAGGCCCAATTGAGACCCCAGCCTGTGTTAGCTCAACAACCACATGCTCCTACTAATGTGATTCCGGTAAAGTATGCTGTTGCAGAAGAAAACCTGAATAGAGCCATAGTGCCAATAACACCATTGCTGTGAGAAAGTGATCCGAGTGATCATAGCTTTGATTCTACACATGTCGATAGTCCCCAGGCTTACTACATGCAGTCTCTTGAACATGGTGAGTCCTACTACAGTGAGGAACTGAGTGAACCTAATTGGGAGCCCGAGTATACTAATGTCATGTACGCAAACCCCAACTCTAGACCTCAACCTAGGCAAGTAAGACCCCCATTTCCTAGAGGACCATGCTACAGATGTCAGGGAGATCATCTCATTTGTGATTGTCCCTTGCCTCCACCTACACAACCCCTATGAGTGACGATCCAGGGCTTTTTCGAAGAATGTGGAAAAGAGCATCTCTTAGGAGTCTGCCCTAAGAATCCTAATAATATGCCGAAGATGGTGCGTCCTTCCCGGTCCTCTCATACTAGGGAAAGGTCTCATCAATGCTCTATCGCCCGCATCGAATATGGACCGAACTATCTCAGGACGTTCTGAACCCAGCTCACATACCGCTTTAATGGGCGAACAGCCCAACCCAAGCATTGCAGCAAAACCAAGGGGTGAGCCAGGAAAAGAGCCCAGATGTTAGTGAAAGAGAGAGCATGACCAAGAAACGAACTAGAGCTTGGAGAGATAGCCGAGAAAGAATGAAAAGGCAATGGGCAAAAAAGATGAGTGAACTCAAGGAAAGCCTCAGAGAAACAAAGGCCAGGATAACTGAACTCACATCTCAAACTCCCTTTCACACTATCCCACCACCATTCCCATCTGCATCCGATCCGCCACCTTCCAACCCACCTCACACAATTCCACCACCCCCTAGAGTAGGATCAGTCCTAGCAGATCCCACTCCCGAGGATCTAAACATGATGCTTAAAGCATATCAGGCCAGAATCCAAGAAGGGCCAACCATAACGGATCACGAAAAATGTTACCCTAGAGCGGAACTAGAGCTTGAACGAACCAAGATCTGCACTAAAATGGTGGAATTGGCTCAAACCATGTTTGAAGCCAGCCGCCTTTTTAACATATCTAGCTCAGCCAAGACGTAGCTGCACTTTGAAGGCCTGTTGGAAAGAATAGAGAAGCTAATTGCACAATCAGAAAAGGAACCCGCCTCTCAGCACATGGACAAGGCAAGTGAAAGAGCAGGTCTTCCTGCCCAGGAAGCCTATGTGCCTAACTCTACGGAGCCAGACACATCTTCTTCTATGAATCGGTTCACACCATAATTCCTACGAGAGATTCAAGAAGACAAATGGGCGAAAGAAAGTGAAGTCCCTCCTCCCAATGAACTTGTGGATGATGCACACGACCAATTCCCACAAGACATCCCATCCATTTATGAGGAGCAAGAGAGTACCCAATCCCAGGAAAGATTAGACTTTGAGTTTAACTCTCTACAAGAATTACCCCACTTCACAGGCCCATGGGAAGCTAAGTCTACTTGTATGAGAGCACCCACAGTCATGGTACGAAATGAGGACTCAGTCATACCTAAGAACACAGAGGTAGTGAAAAACACTAAAGTACAGTGCAACCTCACCTTACAAGAACTACTCAAAGTGAGGCCAGAGCTATGGAAACATGTAGCCAAACAAGTACTCGAGATAGCAAAACCTTGTTCCCAGGTAGGATCACAGAGAACAGTGCCAGAAATACCATTGGACAAGATAGGAGACATGAGTGAGGGCGAAGAGGGAAACACATATCTTCCCATCACCCATCAAGGATACACCACCAAGGCCATTCTAGACTCAGGCGCAGGAGTTGCAATTGCTACCACTTCCCTATGGAAGCGTTGGGGCAAGCCAGCACTCACACCCATGAGGATGAAATTGCAAATGGCCGATGGTCATCTAGAGAGACTCTAAGGGCTGCTAGAAGGGATAACTCTCACTACATGTGGTGTTGAGTTTGAGCATACTTTCACCATATGTGATTTTAGCAAGAATCATGCCTATGAGATGATTTTGGGAAGACCATTTATGCGACAGTTGCAAGTGGTCCAGGATTGGGGAACCAATTCCTTGTATTTGCAACACTTAGGTGTTACGACCAAGGTTAATCTCAAAGATTACTCTCATAGAGATGTCCCTCCTATCCAATGGAATCCTATCCATAAAGCCAAGGATGACACGGAGTCTGTGCACTCCATAGGATCAGGATCCTCATGGATGCATGAAGACACTCACTTCTGGATGTGTAAAGTGGCAGTAGAAGAAGAGAAGAGAGAAGAAGCCAGAGAGATAGGTGCAAAAGAAACACATAGATCAATTCAAGACCCAGCCTATGCACCTGTAGTCTTTCCTGACAAAGAATTTGAACCCCACGGTTGGGCAGAAATCCTAGCAACAATGGATGTAGCCATCAATGAAGAACAATGGAAACCTCACTGTGATGAAGATGGCTATGACATTTCAATCTTCTCCATAGAGCCGATCATGGGAGAGGCAGTGTTAGACGAGTGTGAACCTAGCCCTGATGCATTTGAGGATGCAAGTGACTCCGATCTAGCATTATGGACCCACCTTTTGCATCAGATGAAGAATACTTCTATGAAATATAATTTCAACCTCAGAGGCACAGAGAGCTTACAAATGATGTAAGGCTAGCCACACATGTAACCCCGAAGGAGGAAGGAAAGAAAAGAAAGAAGAGAGAAGTCACATTAGAAGAGGAAGAATCTTTGTTTGAGGTCTCGGAAAATTTTAAGAAGTATGAGATAGATGATAGGAGAGTCATGATCAGAATGCCTAAACGAGAGGCGCAATCAGGGGAGGCCTATGATAACAAAGAAACCACCAAGAAGATAGTAGTAGCCATAGAAGAAGGAGAAGAGAGATGCACTTACATAGGACATGACATGACGGAAGAAGAAGAGCAGGAGTTGATAGCCTTGCTAAGAGAATACAGAGATGTATTTGCTTGGAGTTACAAGGACTTGAAAGGTGTGGACCCTGACATATGCTCACACACTATCCCCATGACCTCAGATGTCAAGCCTTCTAAGCAAAAGCCATACACATATAATGATAATTATGCTGCTAAGATCAAAGAGGAGATAGATAGACTGGTTGAAGCTAGATTCATCTATGAAATTGAGCACACCGAGTGGGTATCCCCCATCGTTGTGGTGCCCAAGAAAAATGGAAAGCTGCGTGTATGCATTAACTTGAAGAAGGTCAATGTAGCCACAATTCGAGATAACTATCCGTTTCCTATGACAGAGCATCTCTTAGAAAGAGTAGCGGGCAAGGAAGTGTACAGCTTCCTTGATGGATTTTCAGGCTACAACCAAGTAGCCATAGCTCCAGAAGATCAGCATAAGACGGATTTTGCCACGGAGTGGGGCATTTTTGCCTTTAGAGTAATGCCATTTGGGCTTACCAATGCTCCAACTACCTTCCAGAGACTGATGTGCCATGTATTTAAAGAGTTCCTGAGAAAGAACTTAGAAGTCTATGTTGATGATCTTTGTGCTCATTCCAGCATTAGACAAACCCATATTCCTGAACTCAGACAAATCTTTGACAAGTGTAGAGAATATCAAGTATGCCTGAACCTAGAAAAGTGCGTTTTTATGGTGAGGCAAGGCAAGATTCTAGGACACATAGTGTCAAAGAATGGCATATCCACTGATGAAGAGAAAGTGAGAGCCATAGCCGAGTTACCTAGGCCAAAGCATGTCAAGGAAGTACAAGCTTTCATGGGGCATTGTGGTTATTACCGACGGTTTATACACATGTATGCCATCATAGCAAAGCCTCTGTATGGACTTTTGACTAACTTTGAGTGGACTGATGAATGTGAAAACTCCTTCAATGAGCTGAAGTGACGATTATGTTCAGCACCAATCTTGACTACACCAGATTGGAATAAGCCCTTTCATGTTCACGTGGATGCATCCAATTTTGCTATTGGGTGTGTACTCGCTCAACCTACCGGTGAAGGCAATATGGATCTTCCAATCGCCTATGCTAGTAGACAATTGAATGCAGCTAAACGAAATTATACCACTACGGAGAGAGAAGGATTAGGCACGGTGTATGCAGTTAAAAAGTTTAGACATTATTTGCTTGCAAATAAATTTAAATTTTTTACTGACCATCATGCACTGCTATATCTCGTGAACAAACCATGCAATAGAGGAAGATTAGTAAGATGGTTTCTCTTACTAATGGAATATGATTTCGAAGTTGTGGTAAGGAAAGGGAAGACTCATTTGAGAGCAGATCATCTCTCTAGAATCACATCTGGAGAAGCCCCACAAGGAGTGTCAGATGACCTACCTGATGCTTATTTGTTTAATTTAGAGGTTGTACCACAGTGGGCTAAGCCACTAGTGCCAGTATTGACAGTGGGCTAAGCCACTAGTACCACAGTGGGCTAAGCCACTAGTAATAAACACACAGGATAAAGAGGTAGTCAAAGCCCAAAAGTATCACATCATGGCAGGAAGTATGTACAAGCACACGGATCAAGGGCTCTTGGCTTGCTATGTGGAAGAGGATGAGTACGCTAAATGGTTGCAATTAGCACATGTAGGTGCATTAGAGTGTGAAGAGATGGATAGATATGTGTTGAAGATGAAGAGGTGTTGCAAAATCTTTGCTCTACACCAGCCAAATGAACTCCAGGAGTAGATGGGGGGCCCTTTTAGCTTGCCAATAGATGTATTAGACACCCTATGTACCTTGGAAGATCACTCTCAAAAAGATAGATCAAAACAGATAAGTTGGAGTTAGCTCAGAGGTGAAAACTTGCTATTCTTGGTTGATACACCTGTCTAGTGTTTTACATAATTCTCTGAGCACAGCAGCAATTAGATTAATTCCTCTTGGGGAAGGCTAGATAGCTTAAGGAGCTAACTTTAGAGAGTAATCTCATCAAAAATAACAAACCACACACTGAGAATGACTTTTAACAAGTGATGACATCATCCCGATTTTCACGGGCTGCTACAGAAATAGACCAGTGAGTAGAAAAATTAACATAACTCAAGATGTAAGAATCCAATGATCATGAAAATTTGTATGCTTATACTAGACAGTAAGCTGAATCCAACAAGCTTGAAATCACTGAATTTGGATGAGTAAACACTGAGAAATGACTCTGACAAGATGACTGAAAAAGTCGGGTACCTGAAAGAGAAGTGAAGATGAACATACCGTGTTGACTTCAAATGAACATAACTGAAGATTCCAACATCCAAATGACATGAAAATTTGTGAGCATATAGTAGCCTTATAGAGCTAACTTTACCAAGTTAAATCACTGAAAATGATGAACCAAGTGCAGAGAAACAATCTCTGCAAGCTGACTGAGAAAAACTGAAGTAATGGCAGTGAGTAGTACACATCACAAGAACATGGAAATATGAACCCAAATGATACTGAAAATGAAAGTATATTGCTTGTAAAATACAATGGACTTACTGATACATATGTGTGCCTTGTAATCACACCTTGATATGGCATAAAGCTCAGCTCTTGGAGGTCTTCACATAGGTCTCTCTAACCACGACTAAAACTGCCATCTATTTATAGTTGAGTTTGGGATGCTAACTTCCCTCAATCACTCTCCAATCAATCAATGATTGATTTGATTCTCTACCTACCACAAATCACAAATTCGTGGCTCCTCTTTCCATTCTTGATCATGTGGGCTCAACCACTTAAGATTCTCTTACTTTTACATTAAGTAAACTCTTCAAAAGTTAGAAGAGGTAGTTCACAAGTGAACTTTACATAGTCTTCATTTTGAAGCTTCTTTAATGACTTTGTGAGACTCAAGCCAATACTTAGGCTTGTCATAGACTTGCTCCAACAGCTCCCCCTCAAGCCAAGTATGCTTGAGGTCTTCAATCTTCCAAGATTACCTGCAAACCAATCATAGCCTTGAATTTGCAAAGCTTTGTACCATCCAATGCTTTAGTTAGAATATCTGCACATTGTTGATGAGTGGATACATATGATATTTGAATCTCCTTGCTTAGGATCTTCTCTCGTACATAATGATAATGAACTTCAATATGTTTAGTCCTTGCATGAAAAATAGGATTAGCAGCCAAGTGAATAGAACTCATATTGTCACCAAAAATAGTTGGAGTTCCAAACTCCAATCCAAGATCTTTGAACAATGTCTTCATCCACATAGCTTCCTGTGTAGCTATGGCAAGACCTCTATATTCAGCTTCAGTAGAAGAGAGAGCAACTGTGGGTTGCTTCTTGGATGACCATGAAATAAGCTTTGAACCTGCAAAGGTAAGATAACCTGAAGTGCTCCTTCTATCTTCCTTGGAGCCAGCCCAATCTGCATCAGAAAATAGCTTCAAACCTAAATCAGATACATAAGGATAGTAAAGTCCTTCATTTATGGTTCCTTTGAGATACTTGAGAATCCTTTTGGCAGCATCCATATGTGGTTTCCTTGGTGTGTGCATAAATTGGCTTAGCACACTCACACTGTAACATATATCTACTCTTGTCAATGTGGAATAGTTGAGACTACCCACTAGACTTTGATATGATGTGATGTCCTCTATGAGTTCACCTTCATGTGAGCTCAATTTGTGATTGACCTCCATTGGAGTACCTACAATCTTACAATCTTGCATCTTGAATTTTGCCAACATGTCCTTAATGTACTTTCTTTGAGTGAGAAACAAACCATGATCTTTGTAGACAACTTCCAAACCTAGGAAGTAGGTAAGTGAACCCAAATCACTTATCTTGAACTCTTCTCTCATCTGATCTTTGATCTTCTTCATACCATCTGCATCATTTCCTGTCAATATAATATCATCTACATATACACATAGGTAGATGACCTCGGAATTACTCTTTTTAATAAAGAGTGAAGGATCTGCTTTGCTTGGTTGAAAGCCTTTGTCCTGCAAGAATGAAACAAGCCTGAAATTCCAAGCTCTTGGAGCTTGCTTGAGACCATACAATGCTTTGTTAAGTTTACACACATAATCAGGATAAACTTGACTCTCAAAACCAGGTGGTTGTGTCATATATACCTCTTCTGTTATCCAACCATTCAAGAATGCATTCTTCACATCTAGTTGAAGTATCTTCCAATTCTTGGAAGAGGCAATACTAAGCAAAACCCTAATAGTAGGCATCTTTGCCACAGGAGAGAAAGTCTCCTCATAATCAATTCCCTGAGTTTGTGCAAAGCCTTTTGCTACAAGCCTTGCCTTATACCTGTTAATGGAACCATCAGAATTCTTCTTGAGTTTATAGACCCATCTTGAGCCTATTACCTTCATGGATGAAGTCTTGGGCACCAAATCCCAAGTGTTGTTTTCCTCGAGTGCTTCAATCTCTTCCTTCATTGCATGCTTCCATTCTGTTTTTGCTTTGGCCTCTTCAAATGATGATGGCTCCTCTTGGTTTATGTCCTGTGCTATGTAGATAGAATGTTTAGTTACTAATGAGGTGTCAAACCCATACCTTTCTGGTTTTTTCTTTTCCCTCATAGATCTTCTTAGGCCATGATGTGATGATTCTGCTTCATGTCCAAGTTCCTGCAATTTTGCTTTACCTTTAGACTTCCATGCTTTGATCTTTTCCATGTGAGATTCTTCATCATCCTCTGAGGTGTCTTGTTCTTCAATCTTTGATTGTTCTCTACCAAGCTTTGGAAAATCTTCTTCAAGATCATATGGTAAATTGATCTTCCTGCATGAATCTTCATACCATGAATTGTTCTCATCAAAAACTACATCTCTGCTTACCAAGAATCCTTTGTTGGTAGGGTTGTATAACCTGTAGCCCTTTTGATTGTTGTCATATCCAATAAATACACACCTTTCTGCTTTTGGATCCATCTTGCCTCTAACCTGTGAAGGAACATGAGCAAAAGCAATACATCCAAAAATTTTACAATGATCTAAACTTGGTCTTCTTCCATTCCAAGCCTCATATGGAGTCATCCCATCAAGGGATTTTGAAGGCAACCTGTTAATCAAGTAAGTGGCTGTAGATACAGCCTCAGCCCATAAGTAATTAGGTAAATGCTTTTCATTTAACATAGACCTTGCAGCTTCAACAATTGTCCTATTCCTCCTTTCTGCCACTCCATTTTGCTCAGGAGTGTACCTTGTAGTTACCTCTCTTTTGATTCCTCTTTCTTGAAGAAAAGAATCAAACTCATGGGAGAAGTATTCTCCCCCTCCATCTGACCTTAGCCTTTTTAGTGATTTACCTGTTTGATTCTCCACAAGAGCCAAATATCTTTTGAAACATGAAAAAACTTCATCTTTGTGTTTCATAAAGAATAGGATAGTCCATCTGCTGCAATCATCAATAAAGGAAACATAATACCTTGATCCAGATATTGAAGCTTCCTTGCTAGGTCCCCATACATCTGTATGAACCAACTCCAAGAGATCTCCATGCATATAACCTTTCTTCATGAATGGTAACCTGTGAGACTTTCCAAACTGACATGCACTACACTTATAAATCATATGTTGTTTTGACAAGTTAGGGAGTCCAAGTACACTTTGGTCCCTGCAAATTTGCTTTAATGACCTTTCACCAATATGTGCTAACCTTTTGTGCCATACTTCCAATTCTGTGAGTGTCTGACGGCCATAATTAAAGAGAGCAATGTTTCTAGTGTCCTGTAATTCAAATGTGAACAATCTACCTGTCTTTTCACCTTTTGCAATTCTTCTGAATCCTTGACTTGGATCTTCAACAAATGCTCCTGCCTTTGTGAACCTGACTTGCAACCCTTTCTCTACTATCTGCCCAACACTTATCAAATTCTTTGTAATGGTAGGGACATAGAGTACCTTACTGAGTAGGTTGATGTTTACATCAGGTGCTTTGACATTGCCTATTTTCTCCACAGGATGTTTTGTATCATCTCCTGTTTGTACCTCATGCTTATTCCTTGGATCTTCTAAATCTGATAGGAGTGCCACATTTCCTGCCACATGATTTGAACAACCTGAATCTATGTAGAAAATATGCTCATCAAATTTACCTTGTGGCATAGCCATGTTCATGATCAATAATGAATCCTCTTTGTTTGAGTCTTCTGTGTAGTTATTGTAGTCTCTCCTTCCTTTGTAGCCTCCTTGATAGTTTGAATGATTGTAGTTGTTGTAGTTGCCATGATAATTGTTGAACCTTCCTCTTGAGTAGCCATAACTTCCTCTATTGTATCCTCTGCCTCTTTGATTCCTGGAATTCCTAAAGCAATTTTCAGTTGTATGATTAGTTAATCCACAAATAGAACATGAGTTGGAGACTTGGGATCTCCCCTTGCCTTGTCTACCTCCTCTTCCTCTACCTCTGCCATGTCTTCATCTACCTGCATAGTTAGCTTGATATGTACCTGCTTCATCATCCACTTTCTTTGCCTTACCTTTGTTATCTTTAGACTTGCTTTTATCCGTGTATAAAGCTGAAGATTGATTACCTTTAGAGCTTTCTCCATTTTTGATAAGCTTTGCCTCTTGAGTAAGTAGTTGTCCAATGAGTGTGTTGAAATCAGGTACATGCATGTCCATGTACAAATCCATAGCTGTGGTGAATGCTTCCCACTTATCATCTACCTTCAAGCCATTGATGACCTGCCTTACAATTTGCTCTTCATCTATTACCTCTCCAATGCTTCCCAACTGATCCGCTATGTCCTTGAGCTTTGTGACAAAATCAGTCACATTTTGTTTGGGAGCCTTCTTGAGAGTTGTGAACTCCAGCCATAGTTGATGCTTCCTAGCTTTGGTACTTGAAGAAAAGAAAGCTTCAAGTGCATCCCACACTTCCTGAGATGTCTTACAACTTCTAATGTGAGGCAACAAAAAATCTGAGATAGAGTTGAGGAGATAAGACCTTGCAAGTGCATCCTTGGAGCACCATGTGCTCAATCTTTCTTGCTCTTCTTGTGTTGGTTGACTTTTGTTCCTGAAACTTGGCATAACTTCATCTCCAGCCACATAACCATATAAACTTCTACCTTGGAGATAAGCTTCCATCCTTAATGACCAAGCTGAGTAGTTACCTCTGTCCAATTTGTCAATTGATGAAGGAAATCCATCTGCCATGTTGTCCAACCTTGCTCTGATACCACTGTGAAGAGATGGATAGATATGTGTTGAAGATGAAGAGGTGTTGCAAAATCTTTGCTCTACACCAGCCAAATGAACTCCAGGAGTAGATGGTGGGCCCTTTTAGCTTGCCAATGGATGTATTAGACACCCTATGTACCTTGGAAGATCACTCTCAAAAAGATAGATCAAAACAGATAAGTTGGAGTTAGCTCAGAGGTGAAAACTTGCTATTCTTGGTTGATACACCTGTCCAGTGTTTTACATAATTCTCTGAGCAAAGCAGCAATTAGATTATTTTCTCTTGGGGAAGGCTAGATAGCTTAAGGAGCTAACTTTAGAGAGTAATCTCATCAAAAATAAAAAACCACACACTGAGAATGACTTTTAACAAGTGATGACATCATCCCGATTTTCACGGGCTGCTACAGAAATAGACCAGTGAGTAGACAAATTAACATAACTCAAGATGTAAGAATCCAATGATCATGAAACTTTGTATGCTTATACTAGACAGTAAGCTGAATCCAACAAGCTTTAAATCACTGAATTTGGATGAGTAAACACTGAGAAATGACTCTGACAATGTGACTGAAAAAGTCGGGTACCTGACAGAGAAGTGAAGATGAACATACCGTGTTGACTTCAAATGAACATAACTGAAGATTCCAACATCCAAATGACATGAAAATTTGTGAGCATATAGTAGCCTTATAGAGCTAACTTTACCAAGTTAAATCACTGAAAATGATGAACCAAGTGCAGAGAAACAATCTCTGCAAGCTGACTGAGAAAAACTGAAGTAATGGCAGTGAGTAGTACACATCACAAGAACATGGAAATATGAACCCAAATGATACTGAAAATGAAAGTATATTGCTTGTAAAATACAATGGACTTACTGATACATATGTGTGCCTTGTAATCACACCTTGATATGGCATAAAGCTCAGCTCTTGGAGGTCTTCACATAGGTCTCTCTAACCACGACTAAAACTGCCATCTATTTATAGTTGAGTTTGGGAGGCTAACTTCCCTCAATCACTCTCCAATCAATCAATGATTGATTTGATTCTCTACCTACCACAAATCACAAATTCGTGGCTCCTCTTTCCATTCTTGATCATGTGGGCTCAACCACTTAAGATTCTCTTACTTTTACATTAACTAAACTCTTCAAAAGTTACAAGAGGTAGTTCACAAGTGAACTTTACATAGTCTTCATTTTGAAGCTTCTTTAATGACTTTGTGAGACTCAAGCCAATACTTAGGCTTGTCATAGACTTGCTCCAACATAGAGCAACACTACTCAAAACAACAAACCCTACAGACACTAAGGAGACTCGGAGTGCATTGGCCGACTATGGAAGCTGATGTCCAAAAGTTGTGCAAAGAATGCCCAATCTGTTGCACTAAACCACCTGTGGAACAGGCCACTCTATATCAAGTGTCCATAGTGCCAGATTGGAGTGAACCATTAGTAGATTTCTTGAGGACGAGAACATATCCTCAAGATATGACACTGGCCAGACGACGAAGTCTAGAACAAGAAGCTCTAGATTACTCACTCATTGGTGATAATCTATACAAGCGTGGTAAAGATGGTTACCTGAGACTATGTGTCCATGAGAGTGAATATCTCAAGATCTTGGAAAGTGCTCACCAAGGTGTAGCAGGAGGACACTTTGGACCAGATCGGGTGATCAAGGCAATACTATTTGCGGGCTTCTGGTGGCGGACCCTTCACATGGATGCACATACCTATGTGAAACGGTGTGATGTTTGTCAGAGAACTCAGTATCCTATACGCAAAGATGAGATGCCACTAAAACCCATGATGGGTGGACGTGCATTCTCTAAGTGGGGAATAGACTTTGTAGGTCCTATTAATCCCCAAGCTAAGGGATCACATGCTGAGTATATCATTCTGGTCACAGACTATCTAACTAAGTGGGTAGAGGTAAAAGCTACGACAAAGAATGATGCTCAGACCACAGCTAAATTCTTGTTTGAGAATGTATTCACAAGATACGGGCTACCTATAGAGCTAGTAAGTGATAGGGGCACTCACTTCTTGAATGAAGTAATTGCAAATGTGCTCCAAGAATTCTTGGTGGTACATAAGAAGTCTGCCCCCTATCACCCTGAAGCTAATGGCCAGGCTGAGAGCACCAATAAGATCTTATGCAATGTACTGATGAAATTAGTGAACAATAAACGCTCTGATTGGGACAAATAGCTACACCATGCAGTTTGGGCATACCAAGTCACCTACAAAACGGTACTCCAAGCCACCCCCTTTCAGATGGTATTTGGCCAAAATGTTGTGCTACCGTTGGACTTCTTAATACCTACATTGAAAGTAGCACAAGAGCATGAATGGACGGGTCATGAACTCTCCTCTAGACTTTTTGACCTTGAACGATTAGGAGAAACAAGACTGAGGGCGACTGCAGGGATATATGCAGCCAAGAAACGACAGAAGGCATACTTTGACGCCCACATTAAGGATAAAGGTTTGAAGGCAGGCGACCTAGTACTAGTATACACTTTGAAACAACATGCGAGGAAACTAGAGAAGAGAGGCTACGGACCCATGATCATTAATAGAATCTCAACAAGTGGAGTAGTGCAACTAGCCACACTAGAAGGCGATATTCTCCCCAGCTACATAAGCGGATGCAGAGTCAAGTTATATCAGGAACCTCTGACGGAAGAGATTCTAAGTCGACTCAACACTGCTAAGAAACGCAAAGAGGAAGAAAGACGAATTCGAGAAGAAGCTCAAGCAGAAGCATTGGAACGCATCAGGAGAATGAAGTTGAGAAGACAGGGTAGAGAGAAACTTAGGACATTGAGTGCATTGAGGGCATTACACGCCATACCGGTTCAGAATCCTCCACAAGGGCACACAATGTCGGTCAGCAAAAACTCACATTGGTTCAGTGATGTGGCAGGACCCCTAGGTGAAGGCACTTACATGTGGGAGGCCGAGATAGAATTCAATGGACGCTAGGGCAGATATCACTTTTTCACTAGGGAATTCGAGAGACTGCAGAATAATGAACGATTGAAACCTATATGGAAGAAGACGGGACTCTATGATTACTTCAAATTCCAATTGCCAAAGCCCAATTTTCTAAGGTGCTCTTATTTGATTAGCACCCTCACTCCGAGCAAAGACAAGAAGGGATACAGCTCCTTTGTCCTCCCATCTCTCACAAGGGGCAATGAACTGAAACATTTCAGGTTGACCATCAATTTGGTAAGGGAAGCTCTAGACATGAAAGATATGCACATTCCTACGGAGAAAGAGACTATGGTCCCCGACAATATGAAGAACAGGAACCTGATGAAATTAAAGGACATGGTGGCAATGACACCCACAATTGCCATTCACTTGCGAATGGTCATGCAGCATTTTGCATTTCCCGCTCAAGAGAGGTTCACAATGCCACCTAAGAAGATATGGTTTAGTCTATACTTGGCTGATGCCTTTGATTTGACAATCAACATGCCCCACTCGATTATCGACCAAATCCACTTGGCTCATCAAAGGTGGTATAAGAAACAAAAGTCTGTATTGTATGGATGCTGTGCCCTCACCAAGATTGTGTATAGATGTCTGGCGTATGATGTGCCAGTGCAAAGGGCACTCATTTGGACCAGGGTAGAGGAGTTTCAACGCAAGTTATCCACCGCAGGGCCACCCTCCAAGAAAATGAGAGGTGCCGTTCAGATGCCCTGTGCACAAGCCCGCGGTGCGACACTGACACCAGAGACAACTCCACGACTCCCGAGGCGGATACAACCCTTTACTATCAGATTACCAAGACACAGCACTGAGGGACCAAATCTAGTGTTTCCACCTATACTAACCGACCTAGAGTTCCCTCACGGATTCACTTTAGAAGACCTAACTGATGAGGAGGTAGCCAGAATCATCGAGGCTGTCAACGCAGAAGTCGAGGCAGAGCAAGCTAGTGGACAACAAACTGCTACAGACCAACCTCATCCAAGACAACCAGAGGTCGTTGAAGTAGAGGGTGAAGAAGAAGAAGAACAAGAGGAGGAACATGATGGACAATCAGAGGAAGAAGAGCAAGAATATGATCAGGAAGCTGTGCAGGTACTTGAAGGTGCTCCAGCTTATACGAAGGCATTGAAAAAGCTCTATGATACCATGAACAGAGTTCAAGAGCAACATAGACTGTCCCTAGCAGCAGGCAAAGCCCTCATGAATCAAATCCTTGAGGAGGAAGGCGTAGACGAGCAATAACGCGCCACTCTTGACATGATATCTGATGCTTTAGGAGTACCTGAGGCGGTTCATATAGCCCTTGCACAATCACAAAGAACGGAGCGAGGATACGGCAGACGCCCCCCTTGATCAGGGAAGCAGATGAATGTATTAGTATCACAACAACAAGGCACATCCACAACCACGGGCACCGCACACACCGTTCATGATACTGAGGAAACCCATATATCAAGTGCACCTCCGTCACCCCCTTTGCCACCCCCGCCTCCAACTCCACCACATTCACCTCCCACTACCAGTGTAACTACCACTGTCACCGCCTCCGAGTCCACTACCCATACCGAAGCTGAGAACATCAGTCAACACACACAACCCACACACCCTGTCTCCACCTCTTTTGTCTATATGGCCACTGAAATAGTAATGCTAACTACAGCCACACAAAATCTCATCCCCCCAATCATGTTGGGAGTGATGGTTGGATGCACTCAGAAGATCAAGTTGGTGCTGCTAGACCTGCTTCACACCTGCCCTCCTTTGACTCCAGATATGTTTAGTAGACTCCTTGAGCTTCCAAATGATACCAAGAAACCATATATGTGCTTTGCAAATGTTATGAGTAATGATCAAATCAAGACAGACTACTTGTGACTTCAAAATCTTGAAAAACTTGCTATTTTGGTATTGACACCTGCTCAGTGTTATGCTCAGTGTGACCAGTGTAGTTACAATTAGCAAAATTCCTTCTAGAGATATTCTATTAGCTTAGTAAGCTTCCATTTGCAAGTGGAATGAAAGGAAATGATAAACCATACTCAGAGAAATCACTTTAGCAAAATGAGGTGTACCCCCAATTTTTTAGGAGACTTACAGTCACAGACCAGTGAGCACCCCGACTGCGATTTCTCTGCAATGGTTGATCCAATGGTCTTGCAACTTTGTAGGTGTATAGTAGACTTTGAGCTGAATCCAATGCACTTTGAATCATCCAATTTGGTTCAGTAGATCTTGAGATATGCCCTGTTGAAGTTGACAGACTTGAAGGTAGTCACACAGAGAAACCAGAGATTGTGAATGTAAGTATATTGATTAATTCTAATGATTGTACATTCCCATTGGCATGAAATGTGATGCTCAATAGTAATCAGAGGTTTAGGCTATGGTGTAGCTCACACACACTCAAAGATTGACTCAAAAATGCCTCGGGAAGAGTGTCACTCACCCGCGACTTTTCTCCATGGTTTTTATAAGTGTTGATTGGTCATTTGAATTTGAAATTCAAATTGAAGCTCCCTAGAATCTCTCCACTAAACTTAGGGAGATATTCCCTCAATCACATCATCTACTTTTCCACGACTCAAACTAGTAGGTGAGTTTACAAGAGTGACTAAAGTCATATAGACTTTTACATAGGATAAAAGGTAATAACCAATAAGCATTGGTTCCTATGATCATTGTTCCATGTAGATATATCCTTCAAGGGTTCAAGCTTCATGTGTGGTCTTCAAGATTGATAACCAAGCCAAGTCTTCCAAGGCTCCAATGTTCCAAGCCAATGTGTGAAGGCTTGATATGCACCAATAGCTCCCCCTCAAGCCAAACACTTTGGCTCAAGTCTTCATCTCTAGTCTTTAATTACTTCCTGCAATCCAATCATGGATTTAAATCTGCATAGCTTGCTTCCATCCAGAGCTTTAGTAAGCAAATCTGCACATTGCATATTAGTAGACACATAAGTCAATTGAATATCTTTGCTGAGTAATTTCTCCCTCACATAGTGGTAATGAACCTCTATGTGTTTTGTCCTAGCATGATAAATTGGATTAGCTGCAAGGTGAAGAGAACTTGTGTTATCCCCAAATATGATTGGTGGCCTTGTGTATAGGCCTAATTCTGAATATAAAAGCTTCAACCATATGGCTTCTTGAGTGGCATTTGCTAGCCCTCTATACTCTGCCTCAGTAGATGATAGAGCTACTGTGGGTTGTTTCTTGGATGACCAAGAAATTGGTTTATCACCTGCAAAACATATGTAACCAGATGTGCTTCTCCTGTCATCCTTGCAACCTGCCCAATCTGCATTTGAGTATACCTTAATATCAATGTCTGATGAATAGGGAAAGTACAAACCATGACTTTGTGTTCCCTTTAGGTACTTTACTATCTTCTTTGCTGCCTCCAAATGAGGTACCCTTGCTTTATGCATAAATTGGCTAAGTACACTAACACCATATGATATATCAATCCGGGTTAAGGTAGCATAATTAAGGCTACCTACCAAACTTTGGTAACCTGTAATATCTTGGAGTTCTTCCCCTTCATGAGCACTGAGTTTATGGTTCACCTCCATAGGAGTGCTTGAGACTTTAGCTTCCTGCAAATTAAACTTCTTGACCATATCCTGAATGTACTTCTTCTGAGTAATAAAGATACCTGAACTTGTATAGACCAATTCAAGTCCTAGGAAGTACTTCAATAAACCAAGATCATTGATCTTGAATTCCTTCATCATCTGTCCTTTGATGTGTCTAATTCCCTGAACATCATTTCCTGTAATAATGATGTCATCAACATAGACACACAAGTATATTACCTCTGAATTGTTCCTTTTGATAAACAATGAAGTATCTGCTTTACTCATTATGAATCCTTGGTCTAGGAGATAGGTTGTCAACCTGTAATTCCATGCTCTAGGTGCCTGCTTCAATCCATACAGAGCCTTCTTTAATTTACAAACATGATTTACCTTCTTGGGATCTTCATAGCCAGGTGGTTGTGACATGTAGACTTCTTCAGATATCCATCCATTCAAGAATGCATTCTTCACATCCAATTGGTACATGTTCCAATTCTTGGATGCAGCTACACTCACCATAACTCTGATAGTTGGCATCTTGGCCACAGGAGAAAATGTCTCCTCATAATCAATGCCTTGGGTTTGTGCAAAACCCTTGGCTACCAACCTAGCTTTATACCTGTTTATTGTACCATCTGAGTTCCTCTTGAGTTTGTAGATCCATCTGGATCCTATCACCTTCATGGAGTCCTTCTTGGGTACCAAGTCCCAAGTATCACTTTCCTTGAGAGCCTCCATTTCTTCATCCATTGCTTCCTTCCATTCTGGTTTAGTGATTGCTTCTTCAAATGTACCTAGTTCTTCATTCAAGAGATCCTTTGCAAGATATACAGAGTGCTTGGTTACAAGTGAAGTATCATACCCATATCTTATAGGTTTTTTCTTTTCTCTCTGAGATCTCCTCATAGCTTGAGTTGAGGATTCTGGATTATCTTCTAGTTGCTTCATCTTCATCTTCCCTTTGGATTTCCAAGCCTTGAATTCTTCAATGTTGATGGTGTCTTCATCTTCTGAGCTTGTGTCCTCTTTTTGAATTGGTTCTTGCCTGATAAGCTTGGAAAAGTCTTCTTCCATGTCATAAGGTAGGCTAACTTTCCTGCACTCATTTTCATACCATGAATCATTTTCATCAAAGATGACATCTCTGCTTACCTTGAAGCCTTTGTTTGAGGGGTTGTAGAATCTGTATCCCTTCTGATTCAAATCATAACCAATGAAGATACATTTTTCAGCTTTAGGGTCTAGCTTTCCCCTTACCTGTGAGGGAATATGCACATATGTAACACAACCAAAGATTTTGCAATGATCCAGAGATGGTCTCTTACCATGCCAAGCCTCATAGGGTATCATTCCATCAAGTGTCTTTGATGGCAACCTGTTAATTAAATATGTGGCAGTAGATACACTCTCTGCCCAAAGATAATTTGGCAATTTCTTTTCATTTAGCATAGACCTAGCTGTCTCTATAATGAGTCTATTCCTTCTTTCAGCTACCCCATTTTGCTCAGGTGAGTACCTTGTAGTAATCTCCCTCTTGATGCCTCTTTCCTGCAAGAAATCTTCAAAGTCATTGGAGAAGTATTCTCCACCACCATCTGACCTTAGCTTCTTCAAATGTCTACCTGTTTGATTTTCAACTAGTGCAAGATACCTTTTGAAACAATTAAATACTTCATCTTTATGTTTCATGAAGTATAAGACAGTCCACCTGCTATAGTCATCAATGAAGGACACATAGTACCTTGATCCAGATATAGATGGCTCCTTGCTAGGTCCCCAAACATCTGTATGTACCAATTCCAGATAATCTTCATGCATAAAACCTTTCTTTGTATAGGGCAATCTGTGTGACTTACCAAATTGACAAGCCCCACACTTGTATATCATGTGTTGCTTGGATACATTAGGTATCCCAAGTACACATTGATCCCTACTCATCTGCTTTAAGGTTCTCTCTCCAATGTGACCTAATCTCTTGTGCCAAATCTCCAATTCTGATAGGGTTTGGTCTTTATAGTTGTACAAAGCAATATTCTTAGTGTCTTCAAGTTCAAAGGTAAACAATCTACCTGATTTCTCTCCCTTGGCTATCCTTCTGAATCCATGTCTTGGATCCTCCACATATGCACCATGTTGAGTGAACCTGACCTGTAGACCTTTTTCCACAATCTGACCTACACTCATCAGATTCTTGGTGATTGTTGGAACATACAATACTCTGCTCAATAAATTCTGATTACCATCACTAGTTTTGACATTGCCTACTTTAACAACTGAATGTTTAGTGTCATCACCTGTCTGCACTTGATGCTTGCCTTTGGGTTCTTCCAAATCAGAAAGTAATGCAACATTTCCAGCTACATGATTAGAGCAACCTGAATCAATATCGAATAAGTGATCATCATTGATACCTGACTTAGAAGTCATATTCATGATCAATAAGGAATCATCTTGCTCCTCTGCATAATTGTTGTAGTCTTTCCTATTTCTGTATCCACCTTGATAGTTGCCATTGTGATTGTAGCTATTGTTATAATTATTGTTGTAGCCATGGTATCCTTGAGATTGGTTGAATCTGCCTCTGCCTTGAGAGTATCCTCCTCTTTGGTGACCTCTTCCTCTTTGGTTCTTGTAGTTTTTGTAGCATTCATCTGTGGTATGGTTAGACAAGACACAAATATTGCATGGAGATTGACTGTAGGGTCTCCCCCTACCTGACTTACCTCCTCTGCCTCTTCCTCTTTAAGATCTACCTCTCCCTGCATAGTTTGCTTGGGAGGTAGAGCCTTCTTCATCAACCTTCTTGCTTTTACCTTTATCTTTTATCTTCTTATCAGTATAAAGGGCAGAGGGATTGTTACCTGATTGCTCTCTATTCTTTGTGATCTTTGCTTCATGTGTAAAGAGTTATCCAATCAAGGTTGTTAAATCAGGTGCTTGGATGTCCATGTATAAGTCCATTGTTGTGGTAAAGCTCTCCCACTTGTCATCTGCCTTTAGTCCATTGATCACTTGTCTGACTATTTGCTCTTCCTCAATCTCCTCTCCAACACTTGCAAGTTGGTCTGCAATGTCCTTGACTTTGGTGACAAAATCTGAGACTGATTGCTTTGATTGCTTCCTAAGAGTGGTAAACTCAATCCATAGCTGATTCTTTCTGGCCCTTGTGCTTGATGAGAAGTAAGTTGACAAGGTTTCCCAAGTCTCTTGGGAAGTCTTACAATTCCTTACATGAGGTAAAAGAAAGTCAGATATAGAGTTTAAGAGATAAGACCTTGCCAAAGCATCCTTTGCACACCATTGGTTGAGCCTCTCATGTTCATCCTTTGTAGGTAGTCCTCTGGTCTTGAATGAGGGCAATTCCTCATCTCCTGATATGTATCCAAATAAGCTTCTCCCTTGTAGATAGGTCTTCATTCTCAATGACCAAGCCTGATAATTGTTTCTGTCAAATTTGTCAATGAAGGAAGGGAAACCATCACCCATGATTACCTTATTTGCTCTGATACCACTGTTGGGAGTGATGGTTGGATGCACTCAGAAGATCAAGTTGGTGCTGCTAGACCTGCTTCACACCTGCCCTCCTTTGACTCCAGATATGTTTAGTAGACTCCTTGAGCTTCCAAATGATACCAAGAAACCATATATGTGCTTTGCAAATGTTATGAGTAATGATCAAATCAAGACAGACTACTTGTGACTTCAAAATCTTGAAAAACTTGCTATTTTGGTATTGACACTTGCTCAGTGTTATGCTCAGTGTGACCAATGTAGTTACAATTAGCAAAATTCCTTCTAGAGATATTCTATTAGCTTAGTAAGATTCCATTTGCAAGTGGAATGAAAGGAAATGATAAACCATACTCAGAGAAATCACTTTAGCAAAATGAGGTGTACCCCCGATTTTTTAGGAGACTTACAGTCACAGACTAGTGAGCACCCCGACTGAGATTTCTCTGCAATGGTTGATCCAATGGTCTTGAAACTTTGTAGGTGTATAGCAGACTTTGACCTGAATCCAATGCACTTTGAATCATCCAATTTGGTTCAGTAGATCTTGAGATATGCCCTGTTGAAGTTGACAGACTTGAAGGTAGTCACACAGAGAAACCAGAGATTGTGAATGTAAGTATATTGATTAATTCTAATGATTGTACATTCCCATTGGCATGAAATGTGATGCTCAATGGTACTCAGAGGTGTAGGCTATGGTGTAGCTCACACACACTCAAAGATTGACTCAGAAATGCCTCGGGAAGAGTGTCACTCACCCGCGACTTTTCTCCATGGTTTTTATAAGTGTTGATTGGTCATTTGAATTTGAAATTCAAATTGAAGCTCCCTAGAATCTCTCCACTAAACTTAGGGAGATATTCCCTCAATCACATCATCTACTTTTCCACGACTCAAACTAGTAGGTGAGTTTACAAGAGTGACTAAAGTCATATAGACTTTTACATAGGATAAAAGGTAATAACCAATAAGCATTGGTTCCTATGATCATTGTTCCATGTAGATATATCCTTCAAGGGTTCAAGCTTCATGTGTGGTCTTCAAGATTGATAACCAAGCCAAGTCTTCCAAGGCTCCAATGTTCCAAGCCAATGTGTGAAGGCTTGATATGCACCAACAAATCACACTTCCGAGCACTTCGTATTCACAATTGCACACACCACTGTACACTTTCACCACTATCACCGCACCCACAATTCCAATATTCACAATCACTCCCACTACTGCATCCACTGTTGATTTTATGGACATATCACCCACCTCCGCACTCTCCCTCCCCCCATACACCCACCATCTCCCATACCCCCACCTCCCACTTCACCATTTTCCAGCACCGCATCCACACTTCCATTCCCCTTCCCCTTTCCCTTCCCTTCTGCATTCAACACCCTTCCCGCCTCCACCCCTATTAATAATGTATTTAATAATATGTATCAGTGTATGTCGCAACTACAACAGCACTACCAACATCTTGATAACCAACATACGCGACTCTTTCGAAGCCATGAAGAACTTCAACTACGATTCATTAATCTTGAAAGGGAAAAGCGGCTACTACAACAACAGTATGCCACTTTACAGGAACAACATGAACAGTTAGTAGCCAATCCACCCCAGTTAGATTGAGGGGGACAATAGTGGACATTGTTTTGATGTCTCACTTTATGAAGTATATAATTCTGAAAATTTTTTAGTTTGCACTCCTACTACTAGTTTGCATCTTATTACAAAAGAAAACCTTCAAAAACATTTAGAAAAGAAAATGAAAAATATTTTAGAAAATTAGGATTAATTTTTACCTGAAGAAAATATTGAGTGTACAGTTGAACTTTCAAAAAGCACTACTTTACTAGAAGAACTTGAGACTACTTCCCAAGAAAAAAAAGAATCAAAATTGATTATTCTTGAATCTATTAAGGAATATTAGTTTATTACTAATTTTAGTCTAGAACATGAAGTTAACATTGAAACTAAATATAAAACACTCAAAAAGAAAATTAGGCCTGTAGCTCAACTCTTGCCTAAGAGTAGTTCTGATATATTTCGATGTGTTTGAGGATCCTATCCTTAGAGACCAATTTTAAGATAGTACATACGTTTACAGAAGAAACTAAGAAATGTATTAAATTTGGAGATGAATTTCTTTTAGAGATAGAAAAAGATCAATTTAGAAAGATGATTATGCATCATGGAAAAGCATTTTCTTTATTTCCACACGAAATAGGATGTGCTGATCCAAAGCTTGTAGCTGCGATGATTATATTTACCGTACCACACATTCCCTGGAATCTTCGACCGATACCAGTCCCAAAGGCTCATTTACCTCAGCTAATGAGATTGTTAAAAGAGAAGATTTCCATGAGATATTTGGAACCATCATCGGCACCTTACTCCAATAGATGGTTCACAGTACCTAAAAAGAACGGGAATTTATGCTTTATACAAGATCTGCAACCTATTAACAAAGTTACTATTAGAAATATAGGAACAGGTCCTATTGTAGTTGAGTTTGTCAAGGCATTTGCCGGTCACTCCATCTATTCAATGGAGGACCTGTACTCAGGATATGATCAGTTTCAATTAGCTATTGAAAGTAGAGATGTGATCACGATGAAAATTCCTTTGGGTCTAGTATGTATGTGTACTTTACCACAAGAAGCAACCAATTCGGTGGCACACATGATGAACGTTATGAACCTAGTTTTACATGACTTTATCCCCAAAGTGACAACGCCTTTTATTGATGATATTCCAATAAAATGATTTGTGGAAAAAGAAAAAGATGAGACTTTAGATTCATTTGGATGTACAAATTTTGTTTCCAACCACATTTCTGATTGTGAAAAGATCTTTCAAAGGTTTGAGGAGGTTGGATTGACTTTCTCTTTAGAGAAGTCTACTTTTGGTGTTAACAAAGTGCTGATAGTTGGACATTTTTGTGGACATTATGGTCATAGGCCTTACCCAGCAAAACTTGATTCCATTAGTAGAATTTATGAGGTGTGTCACGATGTTAGTGAAGTAAGAAGATTCTTAGGAGCATGTATCTTTTATGTCATTTGGATCCCTCACTTTGCTCATGTTGCGAACCCACTTTTTGATTTGTTACAAAAAAGAAAGAAATTCTATTGGACTGAAGAGCATACTAAAACTATGTGACGAAATTGCTTATCAATGCTCCAATCTTAAACCGTATTGATTATTCAAGAAATAAGCCTATAATCCTAACCGTTGATACTACTCATATTGATATAGGCTGGGTCATTGGATAGGATTATGAGAAGGAGCAAAGATGTGCAGTATGCTTTGGAGCAAAAATCTTGCATGGTACTCAGAGAAATTATCCTAAGATTAAAAGAGAGCTATGGGGATTAGTTACTACTCTAAAAACAGATAAGGAATATTTTATAGGAGCTAATGGAATAGTCAAAACTGATTGTCTTCTATTAATAGGATTAACTGCTAACTGTTCATCTCCTGATATTGCTATGTTACGATGAATTTCCTTTATTAAGTTTACTAATCCAGCTTTTGTACATATTGCTGGAAATCATAATTTCATTGCTAACATGCTCTCACTAGCAGAATTTGACGATGATATAGAAGCAATGGCTAAACAGATTAATTATGAAAAAAACTACTTTTATGTATGAAAGATTTAGAGAAGAAGACTATGAAAGAGAATGGAGAGATATAGGTTATTATTTGAGTACGTCTCAGCCTATTCCAAGCTAGTCATCAAGTCGATTCCAGAACATTAGGAAGAAGTATTTCAACTTCTTCATGAAATATGGATATCTTTGGCAACATGCTAAAGGGAAGGTGAGAAACCCAAAAAGAGTGTTAGGCTTAAGAAATTTTCAAGTGCAAGTTATGAGGGAGATGCATGAAAGCCTATGGGCTAGTCATCAGGGTTTTGTAGCTATGTATGAGAACATTCGGGAAAGTTACTGGTGGCCAAGGATGTATGCAACTATAAAACATTATGAGCACTTGTACTACATGCCAGTTACATTCCTCGGTCAAACATAGAGGCCCTTTATATCCAACCTATGCACCTTGTATTCATTACAAGTGGGTAGTTGACCTTTGTGACTATGCTCAAAATCAATAATGGGATGAGACACATAGTACTTGCACATGACCATTTAACTAACCACATTGAGAGTCGAACACTTTGTTCTAATACTACTTATAATGTATGCTTATTTCTTTTAGAAGACGTAATATCTAGATTTGGATATGTTGAGAAAGTAGAAGCAGATTGAGGTGAACTAGACGTTAGAGAGGCAAGAGAGTTCTTTGCTCATCATGGAATTCGATTATCTCTTACGACTGCCTACAACCCAAAGGCAAATGGAAAGATTGAACAATGATATCCTTCCATTTTAAATGCAATTTCCAAAGCATGCCATGAAGATATTGGAAAATGGCCAAAATACTTACCAGTTGCTTTATGGGCCGATAGGATGATGTACACAAGGACAACGCATTTTATACCGGCTGAACTCATGTACTCTCAAACGCCAATATTTCCTATACATACTCAGATAGTAAATTGGATGAGCTTAAAATGGGAAGACAATGTATCACAAGAAGAATTATTAACATTAAGAATTGAACAATTAAAACAAGGTAGTGAAAATTTAAAAGAAGCTACTAAAAAAGTTAAAATCATCGTAATTAAAGAATAAAATTTACTTTGACAAGAAACATCGACTGAGGCCACAATCGATAAAGAGTGGGGATTGGGTACTCATTTATGATAATACTTTTGAGACTCAATATGATGCATCTTGTAAATTAAGTAAACGTTGGTTTGAGCCATATGTTGTTGTTTCTGTTTTTTATACAGGTAGATATATGTTACGAGAACTTGCTGGAACTGTTTTAAGAAATGTGATTGCAGAAAAGAGAATAAATATGGCAAGTAGTGAGTACGAGCTGGATGAAGACTTCTTGGAAGATGAAGACGAAGATGAAGCATAATCAAGTGAAAGAATTCTAATTGTTCTTTAATGCTTATAAAAATTTCTTTTTATGCATTTCATAATTACGAATTGATTTGACTATTATAGGATTTTCTAAATTTATATTTTGACTTCATGCATTGAATGAAATGATTTCCAATTCACATTTACATAATTTTATAGCTTTTCTTTATTATCATAAACTTAAATTGAATTTAGAAGCATTTTTCATCATCTTATTTAAATTCACTTTTTAAGCTTTTTTCAAAGAATTTGATGCTGCATTCAATGATCTGCAGGCTGGACCATCGAGACGATGTGTAGGTTCGGTAGGGTAGATGTCGGAGAGAATTTCACATCCAAATTAACATTCAAAAAAATAATTTTTTTTTTCTAAGATGGTTAATTTTTATCTCTCTCAAACATTTTTTATACATTTCTTTGATTCGACTAATCTTTCTTTAGTACCTGCAGGCAACAAAACTATGAAGAGTTGGACTAAGCAAAGATCTCATTATGTGAAAGCCTTAAGTTTATGAAGTTATATGTGGTTGAATAAAATCAAGCCTTATGAGAAAGTATATTTTAACCATGCTCATGTGTATGTGTGCATGAGTATGTTCCATATGTATGCATGTACTTTGATGTGTGTGCATGGGTATGTGCCATATGTATGCATGGGCATTTATGTTGAATACAAGAGTAATAATTTATTGTATTGTTTGTGAATCTATATGCTTGTGATTATGCATGTGTGATCTCATGTGGATGTGAATATATTTATGTGTGTCTAACTATGTTCCTAATCTTGTACGCCAATGCTTGTCTACCCAAAAATATCTATGCAGACTTGTGTTTAGGTATGTGTCTCCTAATCCCTAAAGTATATGAAGGTTCAATCCTATGTGTTTGCTTATTTATGAGTGAAAGGAACCCCTAATGTATGTGTGATTCTACACTATATATATGCCTACTATGTACGTATCCCGATATGTGTTTCAGTAAAACCCTCCTTCCCCATTACAAACGTATATGCTTAATCATAAGACCCTAAAAAGGTACTTATGCTAATTATATATTTATGTGTCTTAATCATAAAATTCATAAATAGTTAACCAATACTTAAAACTTACCTAATGTATTAATTGGGTATCAAATAAAATAATATGAATTACATAAAATATTCTAATGTGTAATGTGAGTGTGTTTATAAGCATTTGTTTTACTTTATGATAAGTTATGTTATAATATATATATATATATATATATATATATATATATATATATATATATATATATATATATATATATATATATATATATATATATATATATATATATATATATATATATGCTTAATATATTCTTTAATACATATAACTTTTAAAATATTCTAGTTGAACTACTAAATTTAAGACTAAAATAATTTTTATTATACAAGAACTATGTAATATACTGAATGTATGCTTTATATGGTTAATAATTTCTTTATTACGTACAACTTTTAAAATGTCTAGTTGAACTAATAAATATAAGACTAAAATAATTTTTATTATTCAATAACTATATAATATACTAAATGTATGCTTTATATATATTTATTAACTATGAAGTGAAGGTTTCAATTATATAAGTATGTGTGAAGTTGGGTGTGCATGTGCATGTATTTTTGTGTGTTTTAGTTAAAGTGGAATGCATGCACGCGTATGAATCTAAATGTATGTTTATATATATATATATATATACATATATATATATATATATATATATATATATATATATATATATATATATATATATATATATATATATATATATATATATATATATCATTTGTGTTATTTTTTCTTCCTAATGTTACTTTTCTGCAGGTACGCACATGAGAGAGAGAGAGAAGTTTATGCAAAAAAGCACTGATGGTGTTAGAGGCGGAGAGAGAGAGAGACACAAAGAGAGAGAGAGAGATAGAGAGAGAGAGAGAGAGAGAGAAATTTATGCAGAGAGGGCACAAACAGTGTCAGAGGTAGAGATAGAGAGAGAGAGATTTGATCATTCTTTTTTCTCCTTGAATAACAATCAATTACCTTGATTTTGGTATTTTGGAATGTGTTGTGATTGACAATTATCTGTAAATGTTTGCTGATGAAAGTGGAAGCAGCTTAGATTTTCACCATCACTCGACTCCAACACACCTGATAACAAAGCTCTAACTACCGCCTTTTCTCTCCCCTTGGTTTCCTGATTGTCAGACAACTCTTTCTGCGTTGGCTACCGAGACAATATTTTACACCAATTCTACATCCAAACTCTCAGAAATTTCGAGTTTTCTTGCCACCTCTAATAGAACTATACTACTTTTTCTATCTGTCTCTAACGTCAATTCCTCATTTTGTGTACTGTTGCTCTTGATATATGTGTCACTTTCCAACTATTCATTTGTTTTATTTTACTCTGTGTGTTACACTTGAACCTTGTATACTTAGTCATGGAAAAGAGGCACTGTTGTTGAACATATTCAGAGCAGTCAGAGGCATTCACATGTGAAGATGAAGGCCAAGAAGGAGGAATAATTTGCTTTGTGATCCAGTGGTTGTTAGTCTGTTGCTTCACATGAGAAACAATATATGTGCGCTTCAAAACTCTATACATTGGTTGAAGGATTCTCTTTTGCAAGTCTTCCATGAATACGAGTAGCATCGTTGTTGGTTGAATTGTAAAGGGAGCTCTTAGATTTTTGGGTGTGTAGATGCATTTAGAGAGAGAGAGAGGACTGCAACAGTTGGACGCGATGATCAGCTCAGGTAGACACATAGAAGAGAGAGATATAGAGAGGGGGAGAGAGAGAGGGAGGGAGAGAGAGAGAGAGAGAGAGAGTAGATGGGTCTTTCCCCCACTCGGCAGATGAGAGGCTGAGAGAGGGACCAAGAGATAGAGAGATAGATAGAGAGAGAGAGGGACTAAGAGAGAGAGAGAGAGAGAAAGAGAGGGAGAGAGAAAGAGAGGGGGAGAGAGAGTGAGAGAGAGAGGGACCGAGAGAAAGAGAGTGTGAGAGAGAGAGAGTGAGAGAGAGAGAGAAAGAAAGAGAGGGAAAGAGAGAGAGAGAAAGAGAGAGAGAGAGAGAGAGAGAGAGAGAATGGGCTAAAGGGATTAGTTATATTGTCTTTAATTAGCTAACGTGTGTGGTTTTTTTTATATATAAAAGTATATATAAATCAATAGGTATATGGATGCATGCATGTATATGTAAATACATAAACATGTGAGGTATTAGTATGTATATATGAGCATGTATGCAAATATAAATATATGAACATTCATATATTTGAAGTACATGCATGCATTGAAGTACATGTATAAATGTGTATGCATTAGTATGTGAGCATGGCCTTAAAAGTGCATAGATGGAGGGTATGAATGTATGCATATGTGTGAGCATATGAGGATTTATGTACATGAGAGGTTTGTATATTAATACATGTATGCATGTGAATACATAAAGTTAGATGCATGTGCATGCATCAGAATTTTGGAGATTGTATGAGTGTGCGTGAGCATGATGCATGTGTATGCATATATATATATATATATATATATATATATATATATATATATATATATATATATATATATAAGTAATGAATGTATGCATATACATAAGTATGCATGTGCATGTGTGCATGCATATGAGTTAGGTGCATTTGGTCAAGAAATGCATGTATGCATATGAAACAGAGTATAATTGAGGTGCATGTATGCATAATCAGTATAAATGTAAGTGTTTTATAGGTATGTAATAATATATGATCATGCATAGTACAACTAATGTTTGTGTACAAGCATATGAATTAGGTATATATGCATGCGAAAAGCATATGTGCATATATGCATGATGAACAAATGCTTATGTATATAATGTTTACATATGCATGGATAAGTATGTATGTATATGTAATGAGTGCATATAAGTATACATGAGGAATATGCATGAACAAGAACTGTATGCATAATGTAAAGTACATGTATGCATGTGAATACATAATATTAGGTGTATGCATGCATATGAATTCCTACTTAGATATTTAAGCATGCATGAAGTACATATGTAAGTAAGATTAAAGAAAGAAAATGATATGAAGTGTTAGTATGAGTTAGTATATGTTAGCATGAACATATGGATAAGTATTAGCATAATTGAAAGTATGAATGCATATCTAAGTTAAATGCATGATTAATGTATGAATGCATGCATGTATATGTAAATACATATGCATGAGAAATGTTAGCATGTATGTAAGTAATAAGTGCATATCTGAATGTGAAAGTGTGAGTGCATATATGTGATGTGTGCATGCATATTAGATATGTGTGTATGTATGTGAGATGTAGTATTTATGCATATGTCTAAGTGTATGTATGTATGCATGAGGTAAATAGAATGTATATATTGAATGCATGTATGTATATATATGTGCATGTGCGGGTTTATGTGTGTATTCCTATGCATGATTAATTCATGCATAAGTAAATGAATTTATACATGAATGATGGAGTTTGCATGTGTAAGCCTATCTATGAGTATAAAGAATGTATGAAAATATATGAGCGTGTTATATAAATGTGTGTTTTATGTTTTATGAGACATACTTATGTTTTTCTTCCTAATGTTACTTTTCTGCAGACCATTTGAAGAAGATTGATGAGAAGTGACGAATTGATGAAACCTACAAGCTTTTGACTAGGAGTTTGGAGGTGCATTTATGCCGCTTCTCCTATTCTTCCTTTATCACATTTGAAACTTAAAATCATGTATTAGGATTTTATTAAAGTACGTGTATTAGACTTTTTCATCAAAGCATTTGTATAGGAATTTCATCAAAGCATTTTTTTAGGAGTTACTTTTCTGAAGAAACTATAGCAGTCAAAAGGTCTTAGCATTGTTACTAAAACATTTCAATTATCAATCGAAACTTTACTTTACACTTTATTTCTAATGTCAACAAGTCATGTGTCTTCAAATGAATCTAATGATGAACATAACATAACTACGTCTCTTATTTTAGAGTCTTTACTATGTGCTCCTATTGAGAGTACTACTACCCAATCTAACAAAAGCGAAAGTAATGAAGAAATAGAAGTAGAAGAATTAGTTAGAGACCATATTGTTGATGAATTTTTAATCTCCCTATCATACCATTGCTGCTTATCTAGGTTTTTTACTTTGTTTTCAATTGCATCACTTGAACCTAAGAGTAGTGAGAATTTGTTCCCTCCACCTCTGAAAAGAAATACTCAACCTAAGAAAATTGAACACGAAGAGGCCAAAAATATCAAAGATTGTATAACTTATGAATCATTAATCTTGCAATTGTATCAAGACAATGCTTCTAGGTATAGAGCTGTGCAACCTTACGGACCATAGATTCAAAGGCTAATCTTAAATAGTTTATTAAACTATAGTTAATCACTCACCACATACTAAAAACACATCTTAGCTCCTAAAGTACATAATGAAACACCCTGTGTGTAGTCACATAGTGAGGCTATCGCAAGTCAGTTGAGATCTGTGTGTGTCTCTTTTCACACCCCTCCACAGCGGGATGGGGGAATGGGGTGGTGGGATGGGGGGATGGGGGAGAGAGAGAGAGAGAGAGAGAGAGAGAGAGAGAGAGAGAGAGAGAGAGAGAGAGAGAGAGAGAGAGAGAGAGAGAGAGGATGGTGAGATGAGGGGATGGGGGTAGGAGATGGCAGGAAGGGGGCTGGGAGGATGGGCGGAAGGGAGGGAGGGAGGGAGAGAGAGAGAGAGAGAGAGAGAGAGAGGGGGGGATGGCCGGATGGAGGTGGGGTATGGCAAGATAGGGGGATGGGGAGGTGGCGAGATGGGGGGATGGGTGGGAAAGAGAGAGAGTCAGAGAGAAAGAGGGGGGAATGGCAAATGGGGAGGGAGGGAGGGAGAGAGAGAGAGAGAGAGAGAGAGAGAGAGAGAGAGAGAGAGAGAGAATTTGAAGAGATCTCCTTACAAGCTCAGAAGTGTTTGCCTAATGTACTTACTTACAACTCTCTCGACCTTCACTCCTTGTGGTATGAGAACCATTGCTCTGCCAATCAAAAGTTGACACCCGGGATAGCATAGGAGTAAGGATAAATTGAATGTTGAGATATAGCTCTATTGTACAAATTTGAGAAACAGGTAAGTTTGGTGGTAGTGATCCCCCCTTGGGATAAAAGAATCCAAGTGGCCATGTACCACTTAATTAGCAAAAGATGCACTTAAGCGCTTGCCAATGCTTGACATCTAGGCAATGCATAAACCTACTGATCTGTGAGACAACACACTTAATATCTGTTCACATAATGCATAAGTAAATCAAGCAATGGAGAGCTTGCTGATAAAGAACAACATCAAATGCATCTCCAGCATCATGAAGACTCAATCTCAAACCTCTCTCCATAGGAGTGGCAATAGGTTTGTTGTTTTCAAGGCCAAAATCTTGCAATAGTGTGTCAATATATTTGGTTTAACACAAAGTATTCTACCATGAACTTGCATGAATTGAATGCCTAAACAATGATGCAAATGCCATAAATCAGACATCTCAAATGAGGCATGCAAGTTAGCCTTAAAATCAGCAATATGCTTCTCATGAGGACTAGTGACCAGCATGCCATCAACATATATAACAATAATCAGAAGCACAACAATTGCATGCTTAAAATATAAGGTGCTCTTAGTTGAAGAGTTCTCGAAACCATGTGCAACCAAGTAGGCATGTATCTTTTCATACTAAGTAGGTGGTGCTTGCTTCAAACCATATAATGCCTTCTTCAACTTGCACACTTTGTTTTCATGCCCTTTTTGCACAAAACAATGGGATTGAAAAATGTACACTTCTTCATTAAATGCACCATTAAAAATGCAATTTTAATGTCCAAGTGATGTATGTTCCAAATATGATGAGTTGCAAGTGCACATACGCTACGAATAGTAGTCATTCACCATGTAGGAGCAAAGGTCTGATCAGAATCAATGCCTCTTTCTTGAGAATAACCCTTTGCAACAAGCCTAGCCTTATATCTGTCAACTATTCCCTTAGGCTTATGCTTTAGCTTGTATACCCACTTAGTGCCATTGGCCTTCTTGCTAGGAGGCAAGTCACATAAAGACCACATACCATTTTTCATAATAGCATCATATTCTAATTGCAACCATACTATCATATTCAGATCAGAAAGACCACAGGTAGCCACAGTGTAGAGGAGGTACTAGGGTATCCACTTTTAACAAGAGCAAAAAATATGCACTTCCAGTACTTCGCCTACTCAAGGGAGGTCCTCCTTAGGGAAGTATACCCCTTAACATTTATGTGAGCATGCAGATCGCAATAATTGTATAGTAAATGTAGACACTGAGAGAGACGATCAATGACAATGGCAATAGTAAAGGAGGAAACCACTCCTTAGTTCACACAGATGCTCTGGGCTAACATGCCACTCTAGAACTAAACAGCATCAATAGAAGAGATTCATTCAATCCGTACAATGAATACAACTAGATGTAGACTGGTATTGATCAGTACAAAGTGTGAAGACTTGCTCCAAGGGGAAGAGCACGAAAATACCACTAACACCAAAAATAGTACTGACTCACAATGAATGCCAAAAACCAAGCCACTTCCTTCACACTATAGTGCTATTAGTCCTCCACTGGGAAGCCCATGCTCTTTGTCCTCACCACAGAGTGACTTCCTACAGTAGGGTTGTAGCCATAGAGCGCAAAAAAAGGACCTCTATATGTACGTATGTATATATTTATGTGTCCCAAATGAACACAATTCCATTGCTTTTATAGGCTCCAATCGGCCAAGAGGGCCTTGCCGATTCCTCACGTCCACTAATCATGCGCCGATTGATGGCCCAAAAATTGGAGGGGTAGATCAAATATGCCACTAGATTTGAATTGGATCCTCAAGAATAGGCAGTCGTCATGAATGGTTGGCAGCAACAGACATTTCTCCACTTTCACTTTTACCACTTACACTTTTACTTTCATTTTTGCATGCAAGCTGAGATCCCCATTTTGTGCCACCCGTGATATTCCTATGACCCTGAGAAGCACATCCTTCACATAATTTTTGTAATAGCTTTGGAGCCTTACATATTGAGTAGGAGAGATGGTGGGTGGTGTGGGAGCTGTGGGTGGAGTGAGGGAAGTTGTCGGGGGTGTGGGAGAGTAAAAAGAGGAGGGGAGGGTGGGGTTGGAGGGGGTTGTGGTGATGGTGGGGGCCGCGAGGGTGTTGGGGGAAAAAAGGAGGGGAGGGTGGGGTTAGAGGGGGTTGTGGTGATGGTGGGGGCCGCGAGGGTGGTGGGGGAAAAGAGGAGGGGAGGGTGGGGTTGGAGGGGGTTGTGGTGATGGTGGGGGCCGCGGGGGTGGTGGGGGAAAAGAGGAGGGGAGGGTGGGGTTGGAGGGGGTTGTGGTGATGGTGGGGGCCACGGGGGTGGTGGGGGAAAAGTGGAGGGGAAGGTGAGGTTGGAGTGGGGTTGTGGTGATGGTGGGGGCCGCAGGGGTGGTGGGGGAAAAGAGGAGGGGAGGCTGGGCTTGGAGGGGGTTGTGGTGATGGTGGGGGCCGCGGGGATGGTGGGGGAAAAGAGGAGAGGAGGGTGGGGTTTTAGGGGGTTGTGGTGATGGTGGGGGCCACGGGGGTGGTGGGGAATTTGAGGACGGGAGGGTGGGGTTGGAGGGGCTTGTGGTGATGGTGGGGGCCGCGGGGCTGGTGGGGGAAAAGAGGATGGGAGGGTGGGGTTAAAGGGGGTTGTGGTGATGGTGGGGGCCATGCGGTGGTGGGGGAAAAGAGGACGGGAGGGTGGGGTTGGAGGGGGTTGTGGTGATGGTGGGGGCCACGGGGGTGGTGGGGGAAAAGAGGAGGGGAGGGTGTGGTTGGAGGGGGTTGTTGTGATGGTGGGGACCGCGGGGGTGGTGGGGGAAAAGAGGAGAGGAGGGTGGGGTTGGAGGGGGTTGTGGTGATGGTGGGGAAAAAGAGCACGGGAGGGTGAGGTTGGAGGGGGTTGTGGTGATGGTGGAGGCCGTGGGGGTGGTGGGGGAGAAGAGGAGGGGAGGGTGGGGTTAGAGGGGGTTGTGGTGATGGTGGGGGCCACGGGGGTGGTGGGGGAAATGAGGAGATGAGGGTGGGGTTAGAGGGGGTTGTGGTGATGGTGGGGGCTGCGGGGGTGGTCAGGGAAAAGAGGAGGGGAGGGTGGGGTTGTGGTGATGGTGGGGGTCATGGGGGTGGTGGGGAAAAAGTGGAGAGGAGGGTGGGGTTGGAGGGTGTTGTGGTGATGGTGGGGGCCGCGGGGGTGGTGGGAAGAAGAGGAGGGGAGGGTGGGTTTGGAGGGGGTGGTGGTGATGGTGGAGGCCGCAGGGGAGGTGGTGGAAAGGAGGAGGGGAGGGTGGGGTTGGAGGGGGTTGTGGTGATTGAAAGAACTTGGAGAACCTTGTCAAAGGTAGAAAAGTGCGTTTTGAAGCGATGGAATTTGGTCAAGAAAACCGGCACAAGACCAGCCCTTGAGCTTATGGAGGCTCAAAAAGGCCTTATAGGCATGCAATAAGTGCAAAGAAACACACTATGTACTTTGGAGCATCAAGGAGAATGAGTCGATACAAAACAGATAGGTTCATGGGTCGACTAGCTCAAAAAACTTACTATCTATGGAAGAGACAATGAACTTCAAATGCCCATAGGGACCAACGTGATTACAATTAGAAATAATTTTATGGGCATGATACACATAGGGCTGAGTGTATGGAATGCATAAAAGTATAAGGAATAAGAAAAATATGCTATAGGAATGAATGTGACATTCACCGGTGGTACTTCCTATTTTTCAGGAATACACAAAGATTGACCCCAACACAGAAACACTCAGATTTCTCCCTATCTACTGAACTAAATGCTTTGAAAATTTACAGGAATAAACTAGACGTGTATACCTTTCCAATGAGTCATCTTGCGCTCAATTTGGAGCTCTGGAGAGAGAGAAGCAGCGTCTGCAAGATTATTGTTGGCCAAGAAGATGATGCAGAGAATTGAAGGAGCAAGACAATGATGGTCACAAGTGTATGTATATTGCTTCCATGTAACGTACAAGTAATTTCAAGTCCTTATATAGCCTCTAGGAGTGTTCCACGACTTTTACAAGTTGAATTTGAATTCAAATGAAGGTGGGAATGGTTGTTGGAGGGAATCAATTCACTTTCCTACAATCTAGGAAAAGTGAAGATCTAGTTTGATCTACTTTTAGGTGATTTGATTTTCTTGATTGAATGCAACTTCAACCACCACAAATTCGTGGGATTTGGGCTCTATCTTTCTAACTTTACATGTGTAAAGTTCAAGGCTTTTACAACGGTAACTGAACCATCAAAAATTTCTCAAAAAAATACAATAAATGAGCATATGAAAAAGAACTCTCCAACGGATATTCTTTCGACGTGATAGCCTTTGATGTAGATCAAATCCACCTCAAGCATAATGTAAGCTTGAGGTTCCAACAGCTCCCCCTCAAGGTAAAGTATGCTTGAGTCTTCATTCTCTGATAGGTTGAATACCTGCCATAGCTTTGAATCTACAAAGCTTTATTCCATCAAGTGCCTTCGTCATCATATCTCCTACTTGCTTTTCAATCGGAACAAAAGAAATGTCAATCTCCTTTGCCATGAGCTTCTCCCTGATAAAGTGGTAATGGATTTCTATGTGCTTGGTTCTCGCATGAAAAATAGGATTTGCCGCTAGATGCATGGAGCTTACATTATCTCCAAATATGTGAGGTTTGGAACTCACAAGTCCCAAATCTGTATACAATGCTTTTAACCATATTGCTTCTTGAGTTGTTATGGTCAAGCCTCTGTACTCTGCTTCAGTTGAAGATAAAGCAACTGTTGGTTGCTTCTTGGAACTCCATGACACTAGCTTTGAACCTGCAAATGCTAAGTTACCAGATGTACTTTTTCTATCATCCTTAGCTCCTGTCCAATCTACATCTGAATAGATTTTGATATCCAAATCTGAAGAGTAAGGATAGAATGTACCTTCGTTGATTGTACCTTTGAGATACTTAAGTACTCTCTTAGCTGCATCAATGTGTGGTCTTCTCGGTGAGTGCATGAATTGACTAAGCACTCCCACACTATATGAGATGTCTGCCCTTGTATGAGTAGCATATATCAAGCTACCTACCAAGCTTTGATACTCTTTAATGTCTTCAATTTTCTCACCTTCATAAACACTTAGTTTATGATTCATCTCCAAAGGTGTACCTGCAGGTTTAGTGTTCTCCATTTTGAACTTAAGAAGAAGATCCTGAATGTATCTTCTTTGAGTCAAATACATTCCTTCATCTGTATATATCACCTGCATACCTAGGAAATATGTGAGCTCACCTAGGTCACTGATTTTGAACTCCTCTTGCATGTGTCTCTTGATCCGTTGAATGCCATTTAGATCATCACCTGTCACAATAATATCATCTACATATACACATAGATAGATAACCTCATTGTGATCCCTTCTGATGAATAGAGAAGGATCTGAGCTGCTAGCTTTGAACCCTTGATCTTGAAGATATGTAACCAACCTGTAATTCGAAGCTCTAGGAGCTTGTTTCAATCCATACAATGCTTTCTTAAGTCTGCAAACATAAGATGGATGATTAGGATTTTCAAAACCTGGTGGTTGTGACATGTATACCTCTTCACTTATCCAACCATTTAGGAATGTATTTTTCACGTCAAGTTGGAGGAGTTTCCAATTCCTTGCAACAGCTACACTTATCAATGTCCTGATTGTAGTCATCTTTGCAACTGGTGAGAATGTTTACTCATAGTCTATACCGTGCGTTTGTGAGCATCCTTTGGCAACTAATCTTGCCTTGTACCTGCAAACTGATCCATCTGAATTTCTTTTAACTTTATATACCTTTTGATTCGGCGACATTGGAACTAAATCCCAAGTGTCCATCTCCTTCAATGAATCTATCTCTTCATTCATGGCCTTTTCCCAATTAGGGTTTCCCTTTGCCTCTTCATAGGTTGAGGGTTCCTCTGAAATAGAGTCTTTTTCCAAGTAGATTGAATGCTTCGTAACAAATGTGGAATCATATCCATACCTTTCTGGTTGTTTCTTCTCTCTTGCTGATCTTCTAGGTGCTTGTTTGGAGCATTCTCCAACCTCTTGCATCTTTGCTTTGCCTCTTGACTTCCATAGCTTGTAATCCCTTTCTCTTTCATCTTGGTCATCGTCTGTATCACTTCTTGCATCCTGGACCTATGTATCATGCTTGCTTCGTAATTGATGAGAGTCAGAATCAAGATCATATGGTCGTGTTACATTTTGTTTGTCTTCATCATACCAAGACCTGTGTTCTTCAAACACAACATCTCTACTTGTAGTGAATTGCTTGGTTGAAGGATTAGAGAACCTGTAACCCATCTGAGTTGAATCATATCCAATAAACACTCCCTTTGTTGCCCTTTCATCTAGCTTCCCTCTTATTTGTGATGGTACATGAACATAAGCTAAACAACCAAAAACCTTGCAATGTCCAAGACTAGGTTTTCTTCCATGCCATGCTTAATAAGGAGTCATACCTTGAAGTGATTTGGATGGTAGTCTATTGATGAGGTACACTGTAGTTGAAATAGCTTCTGCCCATAGATAATGTGGCAACTTCTTCTCTTCAAGCATTGTTCAGGCTCATCCAACCAATGTCTTGTTTCTCCTCTCTACAATTCCATTTAGTTGAAGAGAGTACCTAGTAGTCACTTCCCTCTTGATACCTTTTGCTTGCAAGAACTCATCAAACTCTTTGGAGAAGTATTCTCCCCCTCCATCAGAAATGAACTTCTTTAGTGATCTACCTGTATGATTCTCCACATGTGCAAGATACTTCTTGAAGCAATCAAACACTTCATTCTTACTCTTGATAAAGTATAGAACAGTCCATGTACTATGGTCGTCAATAAATGAGACATAATACCTTGATCTTGCCAATGAAGGTTCTTGACTTGGTCCCCATACATCTGTATGTACTAAGTCCAATAATTTGTTGTGGATGTAGCCTTTGTGGTTGAATGGTTGTCTTTGTGCCTTCCTAATCTGACATGCATCACACCTGTTGATCATGTGTTGCTTTGATATGTTCGGGAGTCCTAGAACGCTTTGATCCCTGCATATATCCTTGAAGGTTCTTTCATTCACATGAGCAAGTCTCTTATGCAACACTTCAAGCTCACTTAGGGTTTGAGAACCAAAGTTGAATAGAGCTATGTTCCTGGTTCTCCTACTTCAAAAGTAAAGAGCCTACCATGCTTCTCACCTCGGGATATCTTCTTGAAGCCTTGACATGGATCTTCCACAAAAGCTCCATGTTGGGTGAACCTAACTTGCAAGCCTTTTTCAACTATTTGTCCTACACTTATTAGGTTTTTAGTGATAGTGGGTACATAGACAACCTTACTTAGAATGTTTGTCCTGCTATTGGAAGCTTTGACATTACCAATCTTCTCCACATTGTGCTTCGTGTCATCCCTTGTTTGCACTTCATGTCTATGCTTTGGACTTTCCAAATCAGATAGAAGAGCAATGTTTCTTGCAACATGATTCGAACATCCTGAATCTATGTAGAACAAATGATCATCTTCTTTACCTTCTTTGTGGCTTAAATTCATAAGAAGCAATGAGTCTTCATGTGGTTGATCTTCTGAATAAATTGTTGTAGTCCCTTCTATTATAGCTTCTAGTGTTATTATTGAAGTTGTGTCCACCTTTGCCTCTATTGCTGCCATATCCACCTCTTCCACTTCCTTTTTGGATCTTCCCATTGAACCAGCAATTCTGAGTGGTGTGGTTGGTCTTATGGCATATGGACAAGGTTGAACATTCGGACCTTTGGCTTTGTCTTGCTTTGATCCTTTCTTCTTCCCTTTCCACTTGCTCTTGCTTGCAAAGTTGGCTTGGGAAGTCTCTTCTTCATCTTCTTCCTTCTTCTTGCCTTTCTGCTTCTTATCCTTATTATCTGCATATAGAGCACTAGTTGAATTACCATGATAACAGTTACCTTCCTTTATGCTATTGTTGGCTTCTTGATTGAAGAGTTGTCCAAGAAAGATGTTGAAGTCTAGAGTTTGCACATCCATGATGAGATCATAAGCCGTTGTGAAGGATTGCCATTGCTTATCACTTCGAATGCGATTGAGAATTTGCCTCATGATGACCTCTTCTTCAATCAGCTCTCCAATGGATGCTAACTGATCCGCAACCTCCTTGACCTTGGTAACAAAATCTGTGATGGTTTGTTTAGGTGTCTTCTTCATTTGGTTGAACTCGTTCCAAAGATGATTCTTTCTTGCTTTGGTACTAGCAGAAAAGAAAGTCTCGAGGGCATCCCATGTCTCTTGAGATGTCTTGCATCCTCTAATATGTGGTAATAGAAATTCAGAGATAGAGTTTAGTATGTACAACCTTGCTTGAGCATCCCTTGCGCACCAAAGTGTGAGCTTATCTGTCTCCTCTTGTGTAGGTCCTCCTTTGGATCTTGGAATAGGCATAGCTTCATCACCTGCTACAATTCCATAAAGATTTCTACCTTGCAAATAGGCCTCCATCCTGATTTTCCAAGCCACGTAGTTGTGTCGATCAAGCTTCTCGATCATTGAGGGGAAGCCATCACCCATCTTGATCTACCTCTGATACCACTAAAAGAACTTGGAGAAGCTTGTCGAAGGTAGAAAAGTGCGTTTCGAAGCAACGAAGTTTGGTCAAGCCAACCAGCACAAGACCATCCCTTGAGCTTATGGAGACTCAAATAGACCTTATAGGCATGCAATAAGTGCAAAGAAACTTACTATGTACTTTGGAGCATCAAGGAGAATGAGTCGATACAAAACAGATAGGTTCGTGGGTCGACTAGCTCAAAAAACTTACTATCTATGGAAGAGACAATGAACTTCAAATGCCCATAGCGACCAACGTGATTACAATTAGAAAAACTCCTTTTATGGGAGTGATACACATAGGGTTGAGTGTATGGAATGCAGAAAAGTATAAGGAATAAGAAAAATATGCTATAGGAATGAATACGACATTCACCGGTGGTACTTCCTATTTTTCAGGAATATGCAGAGTAATTTCAAGTCCTTATATAGCCTCTAGGAGTGTTCCACAACTTTTACAAGTTTAATTTGAATTCAAATGAAGGTGGGAATGGTTGTTGGAGGGAATCAATTCACTTTCCTACAATCTAGGAAAAGTGAAGATCTAGTTTGATCTACTTTTAGGTGATTTGATTTGCTTGATTGAATGCAACTTCAACCACCACAAATTTGTGGGATTTGGGCTCTATCTTTCTACCTTTACATGTGTAAAGTTCAAGGCTTTTACAATGGTAAATGAACCATCAAAAATTTCTGAAAAAAATACAATAAATGAGCATATGAAAAAGAACTCTCCAACGGATATTCTTTCGACGCGATAGCCTTTGATGTAGATCAAATCCACCTCAAGCATAGTGTAAGCTTGATGTTCCAACAGTGATGGTGGGGCCATGGGGGTGGTGGGTGTTGCTCTAGCACAATGGTGAGAACCACGTTAAGAAGCTCCACCTCCTTAATGTCAATCCGCGGAAGAGATAGGAGTGATATGAAGATCGTGAATGTGAGATGAAGTGAGAGTGAAGGTGAGAAGCATAGAAATGCACACACACATACACACACACTACGAAGAGACAAGCAAGACACAATGGAAGGTGAGAAATCAATTCTATTACTCAAGAACACTATTACAAGCTCAGAAGAACTCTAACCTCAAACAAGGTAACACTAACCAACCTCAAAAATGAGCTCTCTAGCTCTTTTTATAGTTTCTAGAATAGTTTTGACCGGTTTCACATCTAGTGACCGGCATAGTTAAAAATTAGGTCCTAGATGCTATTTGGAAGGGTAAACGATGTCTAAAAATAACGAAAATTGATATGCTTGTTCTACCTAAGCTCCTCAAGCTCGAGGACTCCTCGGCTTGCACAAAATGGAGCTATGGATTACAAAATGGGGTTTTCTATGTTACATATGTTACAATAGTGATAAAAATCATTGTTAGAGGTTTTTGGAAAGTATTTGAAAACATATTTGAAAAACGATTCGACTGGCTCCCTGCTTTGTCGTTACATGCTTCCGTGTCGTCTGTGCCTCTGGCTGCTTCCAACACCCCCCTCCCTCTCGCTTCTGTCGTCCCTGACAGAACCTTGTTGTGAGGTCTGCCGGATATAGTTCTGTAGGAGGTCTTGAGCGAGGGTGTGCTCGGAGATACGAATGCCTCGGGCCAGGTCTTCCCCGAGTTTCTCCCAGTCGATTGGTTGCGGTTCTTCCGGTGGCGGGAGCTGATAGTGTGTGGAATAGACCATTCGTTCACAGGCAAATAATTGTAATAAATGTGTAGGCCTGCTTATGAATACCTCTGAATGGTATTCCCAGAAGCCGGTTGTGAACATCTCTTCGAATGTCTCCTTGTAGCACGCCGGTAGGTACTTTATTCTGCAGTGCCAGGCATAACACACTTGTAGCGATGGCGTTGTACTCATATCATATACCAGATCAAAATTGCCATGCTCAAAGCCCGGGGTGTTGACATGTGGTGCCTTGACGCGTCGGAAGACTTTAAAAATCATTTGCATCATGTCAAAGATTTTGACAGTCATATGCGCTGCTATATCATCCATATGCTTTAATCTAGGGAGCCAGTGGCGAATTGTAGCCATCATGTAGCCAACAGTTGGTAACTCAATGGGTGGCTTAAAATAGGGGTAATTCAACCAGTCTTGGCACTGCTTATTGTTCTGTACCTTAATAGCAAAGGCAGTCCAGGAGCGGCGTCATGGCACTGGTCCCCAACACGGATTGTACTTCAAATGCAAAGGTGCCTTTACCCATGTACTCATCATCTCTGGATACTTCTGTAGTAAATATTTTCGCCACTCTAGTTGATAGATCTCTCCTTGCTGCGCATCTAGTGGCAAATCATCCTCCTCGAATTGAGTTGCATGCGATGGTTTCTTACCTGTCTCTTTCTCAATGGCTAACTGATATTCAGCCATTAACATAAAATACGGTTTATACTGTAGCTCATGCCCAGATATGTATCGTTGCGGGGCCAAATGAGCAAAGAATGGAGACTGTAATATTCTTTCTTCTATCATCGCCATGGCATGTAATTGTGCCTCTACTCTCGCTGAGTGCGTTGTTCCAAGTTCCTCAATAGTCTTCATCCACGCGGGGGTCGGAAGTTCGTACGTCATCTGGCCTTTGGCCGTGACGCGTCCGCCTGGGATGGGTTGTGGCTCGTACGCTTCTTCAAACGTTTCCTCCACCGGGATGGTGACCGTTTCTTCCTCAGCGGGAAGCTCACGTGGGGAATTTGGCCTTGGTGGCGCTTCATATATAGCGATCCTTGATTCAAGGTGTGATACCTGGGCCCGTAATGAGTTGAGTTCCTCTAGGAGGTCAGGAGAGGGGTCCACAGGTGCTGGTATGTCTTGGTGTGCCGGTTCTCGTAACTGGAGTAATGTGTGATCTTCTTTGAGTTTCTGTAACTCCTCGTTCATGCGGTCATATTCATCTAGCAATCTCACGTGATCGTCTAGCAGCATCCTCATCGAGTCTGAAGCAATGGCTTTGAACCTGCTAGGACTGAGTGGTTGGTCTGGGTGGTCGAGCGCTGCTTCTAAGTTTTCTCGGTTCTGATCCTGTAAGCACTGGTTTTCTTCCTTGGCGGCTGCTAGGTGTCTTCGTAGTAAGCCCATATTGCGTGTTAGCATTGCATTGCAGACTGTCTGGGCTCTTAATAAGTTATCCAGGTCAGCAGTTGCTTCCTTGGTCTTTTCTTCGCTTTCTAGCTCCAATTTGTGATATGCCTCGCGTAATTCCTAGTAGCGGGTGTTCAGAGAGGCATTCTCAATAGACAATAAATTAAGCTGCGACTGTAAGTCATTGGTTGTCCTCTGCAGCTGCTCATAATTATCACCAAGAGATGTGAACTCATCTCTTACTTGCGTCATACACATGAACATCTGTCGGAATGCATTATCTACAGTGGGTGATAGTATTAACGGGGTGCTAAATGAAGATGCAGTTGGTGTAGATGCAACGGGAACGGGGAATGGGGATGGGAAGGTGGATGATGTAGTGATTGTTGAAAATTGTGATGTGCCTAAAAATGTTTGTGCCGTGAGTGAAGTGAGTGATGGTGCAGTGGGTGGTGAGATGTCCATGTCAGTGGACGTATCTAGTGCAGTGACCGTGAATATGGGTGTGATCGTGGGTGCTCGTGCTGGTATAAATACAGGATTTACAAATGTTGAGGGGTAATTTACAGGGGGGCTGGCTGGAGCAGCTTGGTGGAAAGGGGAAAGAGGGGTTACAGTGGGTCGGGGAGGTGAGACGGGGGAGAAGGTTAATGGCGGTGGGAATGGGAAAAGGGGTCTTGGAGTTGTGGGGAAAGATGGAAAAGATTGATGAAGGAATGGGTTGGGTAGAAAGGTGGGAGTGGGAGGGGTTAGACTAGGGCTAATGGGTGCAGGAATTGTGGGGTGAGTGGTCGTAAAGAGGATTTCTGCTACGCCACCGGCGAATGAAGATGTTGGTCTGGGGGAAGGAGGGTGAAGAGGGGAGGCTGGATGGATGGGCGGTGAGAGAGGAGCGGTGGGGGTGGTCGGTACTTCAGTGACTGCTGAGGTAGGTATAGTTGTAGCGCGGGGTGGCCATCTGTATGTTCATGCTCCTGGGATTCATGTGTTCCCTGGCTAGCTTCGTCTTCTCCTTCGTCATCATCGGTTGCTGTCCTTTCGTCATCAGAGCTGGACACGACCTGTCCTTGTGGCTGATCCCTGGGTGTGGTAGGGTAGCTAGGCCTTTCAAATTCTTGAGAAAACATTTGTCCTTCAGAAAACTGGAACTCATTGGAGAATGCATCGGGCATCTCAAAATCAAAAGTTTGGTCCAGTGGCTCTGCTTGTCCTGGTTCTAAATGCGGTATTGGAAAAGAGAAAGCTTCCGCACCAATGGTGGTGGGAAGTTCAGCTGCTGTGGTGATAGGTTCTGTGGTTGTGGCTGCTTGGGGTGCAACCGTACTGGTGGTGCCCTCCGGCGTAACTAGTCTTGATAACCGTATACGAATTGGTGGTACTGTGGGAGTGGCTGTTGTTGGTGACTGCTCTGGAGATGGTTGTGGAGAGGGTGATTCTGGGACTTGTAGGCACGGGATAGTACCTCTCATCCGCTTTCCGGCTCTGCCTTTGCTAGACTTTCCAGCCTTCCTAGCGGTGCCTTTAAATGCTTTCAGTTCCTCACTGGTCATGGCACGCTCTATGGGTAAATCATATGCCAAGCACATATATATGATCCTGGTGAGGGCGCAGCACCCATTGATTACCTTCTTTCGCTCCCATCTATGTTGTGCCAAATAGAGCTGATCGATGATCCAGCTGGCTAGATCAACTGTTTGAGGTCCACTACATGCTAAGTACAATCCAAACCAGATTCTCTTGTGGGGCATGGTAAAACGATCCTGAGCTGGGAAAGCAAAGTGCTGCATGCATATCCGTAATGGCTTAGAGAGCTCAGGTGTTATAGCAAAAATATCCTCCCACTTAGTTACGTCACCACGCTTCATCTGCTCTGGGACTAGCCGTTCTTTCTCCGTTGGAGTGTGTGTTCCATGAATCTTGATGGCCGCTCTGATTAAATCCTTCGAAAGATAAAATCTTTTGTAAGGTGGATCATCCACTAAAGAAGGCAAAATAAAGGTTCCTGGGATGTCCTTATTCTCTGAGGCCAGCAAAGTGGTGATTAAGTAATAACACCTATAAAAGTCAGGTTTGGGCAGAGGATCACTGAAATACTCCGTGAAGCCGGCTCTAGCCCAAACATGAGTTAAGTCCTGGGTGTTCTGTAGGCCTTTGAATTCTCTTGAGAAGAATTGATACTTGCCCCATTTGCGGTCATCAAATGTCATATTTGCTTCAAAAATGAAGTCAGCATCAGCTAATGGTCCTGCTAGGCCTTGGAACCAGTGAGAGTTACGGTGTATCTTCTCTGTGTATCCCATATGTGGGTTATCGATTGGCATGGGTCCCGGAAATCCTTGGAACTCTGGCGGTGGAGCGGTCGGGTGGGATTCTGCTCGTAAAACATTGAGGGGCACCGCAGCTACGCTGGGGCCTGCTTTCGATGGTCCTGCTTCGGTTTGCATGATGACTGATGAGCTAATGGAAAAGATCTGCTACAAAACATTAGCACATTAGTATGGAAATTAATTATGATCCCATTAAGGTGAGACCGCAATCCCTTTCCATAACCGATGTGTAACCCGTGTAGCCAAGTGTCGTGAAGTGATTGATGCAATGATTTTTTTGCAGAGCTAATGAAGGTCTCTAGACGCCTACATGGTTCAGATTATGCATACAATTCTTGATGAGCTTTTATTATGCATGATGTGGGGTTTGGGTGTATGAATTTATACAAGTTTTGGTTGAGGGTGAATTATTACAAGGGTGGAGTTTAAACGGGGTGGGAGAATTGTTAGATACGATGGTACAAGAAGACGTCTGGATACGTTTCGGTATCCATTTCCTAAGAGTCTTGGAGTGGGTGGTGTGTTTCTGCTGAGGGACGAAAAGTGGTATCGGGTTTGGTGGTATTGAAGGATGAAAAGGTTTCTGAGGGGTATATATTACATGGCTTGAGGGTTGGGCTATAATACATTGTTTGGGTACCCAAATCTGCATGGGTGTGGGTCTATGGGTAAGGTATTTCTTGGCGATCCAAATCTGCAGAGTATTTGTACTTGGGTAAGAAGATCGAGGGGACTTTGGATGGTGACTCTGCTTCTGTTGCAACTTTTTCCTGTTCTCGTCTCCAGTGTTGCCAATAGCCTGTGGTTGCTGTCCTTTTGGCACCCATATTTGTTTCGTGCCACTTGTTCTGTGATGTTGATACTGCTTCTTTCCTTGCCTTGTCTGGTGGTGTCGTCGGTCTGGGTTCCTCTGTTGTGGTTGACTCGTTTGTGGTTGGGTTTGAGAGGTCCATTGGACACTCTGCTTTGGAAAAGAAGGGAGATCCAACACTTGCATGAACTGCCCATTAGGAAGTGATTCGTTCTTTATCTTTAATCTAGGCCAGTCCGCAGCAAGTTTGGAAGGATGAGCACCGCAGGGTGTTGTGCTCATTTGGCCGCTGATGCAACCCACCTGACCGCTGATTGTGTTCATCTGCCCTAGCGGTTGGGTAGCTGCCCCTTCTAGTTTGCAGGAAGCCCCAGGGAAGATCTCCTATCGTTCTTCTGATTGACAATTGTCCCTAGCCAAGCCCGAGTGGGTTGGTGTAGACGTAACGTGACTGGTCTGACCCAAGATCTTCCGGTCTTCCATCGCATGCGTTTCATAGGGTCTAGGGTTACAAACCTCAATCGAAATGCCGTTAGGGAAGTCAAGCGGTATCACTCGCTTCTGTTCTAAGGTTCCAATCTGTAAGGAGCCTTGTCTAAGATTTAGGTCCAGTGAGTGATCATATAGCCAATCTTGGCCAAGGATTAGGGGTTCTATCAGGTCGTCATCATGGCACACTAGTAGCTTCGCTGTCATGGTCACATCCTTAATGAGGATAGGAAGGTCCACCTCACCCATGCAAGGGGTTTCCATGCCTCCTAGGCCTATGAGGTATGCCTCAATTGGCCGCATTTCTATTCCTGAATCCTTATAGTGGGACCATCTAATCGCACTAGTCGCAGCACCTGAGTCAATTAAAGCCCTGAGCTCTTAGCAAGGGTTGCCGTGCTCTAACCTGACTGTAATGAATGGTCTCCTGTCCACTATACTAGGATGAGTGGTTGACTTTACTTGACACATGGCCATGGGATATCTGGGTGTAGTTTCCAGATGGTTATAATGTTCTCTCCCTAGTCCTTGTCTTCTTAACTTCATGCGTTTAATGCGTTCTATTGCTTCTGCCTGAGCTTCCGCTCGTATTCTATTTTCTTCCTCCTTACGCTTCTTTGCCAACGTGAGTCGTCTAAGCATATCCTCAGTAAGAGGTTCTTGATATAGCTTGACTCTACAGCCACTAATATAATTAGGCATTACGTCTCCTTCTAAAGTGGCTAATTGTACTGCTCCACTTGTTGAGAGTCTGTTAATGATCATAGGTCCATAACCTCGCTTTTCTAACTTACGTGCATGCTGCTTCAGCGTATATACTAGAACTAAATCTCCTTCTTTTAGGCCTTTATCTTTCACATGTGCATCAAAATATGCTTTCTGTCGCTTCTTGGCTGCGTATATGCCTGCTGCTGCCTTTAGCCTGGTTTCTCCTAATCGTTCCAAGTCCATTATTCTCGCTGATAATTCATGGCCGGTCCACTGATGTTCTTGTGCAACCTTAAGGGTCGGTATCAAGAAGTCCAAAGGAAGCACAGCATTCTGACCAAAAACCATCTGAAAGGGAGTTGCATTGAGTACGGTCTTGTAGGCCACTTGATATGCCCAAACAGCGTGGTGTAACTGTTTGTCCCAATCTGAACGTTTGTTGTTCACGAGTTTCGTCAGTACGTTACAAAGGATCTTATTAGTGCTTTCAGCCTGACCATTGGCCTGAGGATGATATGGTGCGGATTTCTTGTGAATCACCATAAAATCCTGTAACAAATATTCAATGACTTGGTTTAGAAAGTGAGTGCCTCGATCGCTCACTAACTCTATAGGCAGTCCATATCTTGTAAAGACATTTTCAAATAAGAATTTTGCAGTTGTGTGTGCATCATTCTTTTTCGTGGCTTTTGCCTCTACCCATTTCGTAAGATAATCTGTGGCAACAATAATGTATTCAGCATGTGTACCTTTTGCAGGGGGGTTAATGGGTCCTACAAAGTCTATACCCCACTTTGAAAATGCACGTCCGCCCATCATGGGTTTCAATGGCATTTCATCTCTGCGAGTATGAGCATCCATGTGAAGAGTGGGCCACCATAATCCTGCAAAGAGGATGGCTTTGATTATCCTATCGGGTCCAAAATGACCTCCTGCAACACCTTGGTGCACAGTCTCTAGTATGCTCAGATAATCGCTCTCATGAACACATTGTCTTAGATATCCATCTCGTCCTCTTTTGTATAGATTATCGCCAATAAGTGAATAGTCGTGAGCTTCCTCCTCTAGACTGCGTTGTCGAGCTAAGGTCATTCCTTGAGGGAATGTGTTCGTCCTCAAGTATGTCACTAATTGTTCACTCCAGTCTGGTGTGAGAGACACGTGATACAGTGTAGCATGCTCTACTGGTGGTCTTTCACAACAAACATGGCATTCTTTACACAACCTGTAGACATCTGCTTCCATCGAAGGCCAATATACTCCTAATCTATGCAGAGTCTGTAATGTTCGATGTTTTGAATGATGTTGCTTTAATGCACCTATGTGTGCTAATTGCAACCAATTGGCATGTTCTGATTCATCCACACAACAAGCAAGAATCTTTTGATTATCCTGTTTATATATGCTTCCTGCCATTATTTGGTATCTCTGAGACTTGGTAATCTCTCCTTTTTTGATCTTTATCCTAGGGTTCTTGGGTCCATATGTGAGAATAGGTACTATAGGTTTAGCCCATTCTGGTGCTATCTCAAGGTTACACAAGTATGCATCTGGTAGATCATCCGCTACTCCTTGAGGAGCTTCTCCTGAGGTTAATCTCAAAAGGTGGTCAGCTCTAAGATGTGTCTTTCCTTTCCTGACTACGACTTCAAAATCATACTCCATGAGTAATAGAAACCAACGTATCAATCGTCCTGTGTTACATGGTTTGTTGACTAAGTACAATAGGGCTTGATGATCCGTAAAGAACTTGAATTTGTTGGCCAACAAGTAGTGCCTAAACTTCTTTACTGCGTAGATCATCCCTAATCCTTCTCGTTCCGTCGTGGTGTAATTTCTTTCTGCTGCGTTCAATTGTCTGCTCGTGTAAGCTATGGGGAGATCTATATTACCTTCACTCGTGGGTTGTGCTAACACACATCCTATGGCATAATTGGATGCATCCACATGTACATGGAATGGCTTACTCCAATCTGGGGTTGTCAATATAGGTGCTGAGCACAAGCGTCGTTTAAGTTCATTGAATGAATTTTTTCATTTGTCCATTCGAAGTTGGTTAAAAGAGAGTACAAAGGCTTGGCTATGATTGCATACATGTGTATGAATCTCCTATAATAACCACAATGGCCCATAAATGCCTGTACCTCATTCACATTAGTTGGTCTAGGTAATTCTGCAATTACTTTCACCTTTTCTTCATCCGTAGAGATTCCATTTTTTGACACAATGTGTCCTAGAATTTTGCCTTGTCTGACCATGAAAACGCACTTTTCTGGGTTCAAACAAACCTAATATTCTCGACATTTGTCAAATATTTGTCTTAACTCTGGGATATGCGTCTGTCTTACATTTGAATGAGCACATAGGTCATCGACATAAACTTCCAAACTCTTGCGTAAGAATTCCTTAAAAACATGACACATGAGTCGCTGGAAAGTGGCGGGTGCATTTGTTAAGCCAAATGGCATCACACGAAATGCAAATATGCCCCATTCAGTGGCAAATGCCGTCTTGTGTTGATCTTTTGGAGCAATGGCTACTTGATTATAGCCTGAAAATCCATCAAGAAAGTTGTAAACTTCCTTGCCCGCAACTCTTTCCAATAGATGTTCCGTGATAGGAAGAGGATAACTATCTCTAATCGTGGATGCATTAACTTTTTTAAGGTTAATACACACACGCAATTTTCCATTCTTCTTGGGCACAACCACAATGGGGGATACCCATTCGGTATGCTCAATTTCGTAAATGAATCCTACTTCTATCAAGCGATCTATCTCGTCTTTAATTTTCGCAGCGTAGTTATCATTGTACGTGTACGGTTTCTGTTTCGTGGGTTTTGCATCTGGAGTCATTGGGATTCTATGAGAACATATATCTGGATCTACTCCTTTCAAATATTTGTAACTCCAAGCAAAAACATCTCTATATTTGCGTAATAGGGCAACTAGCTCTTCTTCTTCTTCCTTCGTCAAATCATGCCCTATGTATGTACATTTTTCTTCTTCTCCTTCGATAGCAACTATTATTTTCTTGGTTTTCTCTCTGTTATCATATACTTGTCCATCATTCGCCTTTCTATTAGGCATTCGTACCATGATTCTTCTATCTTCGATTTCATATTTCTTGAAGTTCTCGGGTACCTCAAACAAAGATTCTTCTTTTTCTGACATGGTTGCTTTCTTCTTTCTTTTCTTGCCTTCACTTTTGCTAGTCACTTGAGTGGCTATTCTCACGTCATTCATAATTTCCTCGTGTCTCTGAGTGTGAGTCTCTACCTCGAAAAAATATTCTTCCTCTGATGCAAAGGGTGGGTCCATGATAATTGATTCTAAATCAAGATCGCTTGCATCCTCAAATGCATCAATGTTAGGTTCACACTCTTCTAAAATTGCATCGCCCATGATTGGCTCTATCGTGAAAACTGAGATATCATAGCCATCCTCGTCACAGTGGGGTGTCCATTGTTCTTCATTGATGGCTACGTCCATGGTTGCTAGGATTTCTGCCCAACCATGGGGTTCAAACTCTTCGTCTGGGAATACTACAGGTGCGTAAGCTAGGTCTTGAAGAGTTTGTGGATGTTGTTCTGCACCTAAGGTCCTGGCTTCTAACCTTTCTTCCTCTTGTTTTGCTACTTTACACATCCATAAATGAGTATCCTCATGCAACCAAGAAGGATCAGATTCTAATGAGTGCACAGATTCTGTTTCTACTGGTGTCTTATGGATGGTATTCCATTGTATTGGGGGTACATCTCGATGTGAATAGTCCTTAAGATTGACTTTGGTAGTCACTCCTAAATGTTGCAAGTACAAAGAATTAGTTCCCCAATCTTGTACAATTTGCAACTGACGCATGAATGGTCGTCCCAATATCATCTCGTAAGCATGGTTTTTTTCAAAGTCACAAATGGCAAAGGTATGCTCAAATTCTACACCACAAGTGGTGAGAGATATGCCTTCTAGTAAGCCTAATGGTTTTTCTATGTGTCCATCAGCCATTTGTAGCTTCATCCTGGTGGGTCTCAATGCTGGCTTACCCCAACGTTTCCATAAAGCGGTGGTAGCTATGGCTACTCCGGCTCCTGAATCTAAGATGGCTTTCGTGGTGTAGCCCTGATGGGTTATCGGAAGATAAGTGTTACCTTCCTCTCCTTCGCTTACATCTCCGATCTTTTCTACGGGTATTTCTGGTACCTTATTTTGCGATCCTATTTGTGAGGGAGTTGTAGCAAGCTCGGGAAATTGATTTGCTACATGTTTCCACAATTGTGGTTTTACCTTCAATAACTCCTCCAGAGTAAGGTTACATTGTACTTTGGTATTCTTGATCACTTCCGTGTTTCTAGGGATTACTGATTCTTCATTTCTCACTATTATCGTGGGTGCTCTCATACTAATAGACTTTGCTTCCCAAGGTCCTGTGAACTGAGGTAATTCTTGTAAAGAATTAGATTCAAATCCTGTGTGTTCACTCAGTTGTTCTTCCTCTACATCATCGTAAATAGAGGGAATGTCTTGGGGAAATTGTTCCTGCAAGTCATCTATTTCTTGAATAGGAGGATGGGTTCCTTGTTCCTTTCTCCACTTCTCTTCTTGTATTTCTCTCAAAAATTCATGTGAGTACCTATGTATGGAAGATAGGTTGTCTTGACTTTCTGTATTGGGTACTTGAGACAGGGATGGCGCATTCCTTTCCTGTGTCTCTGGGACAATAGGGTTCCTAGGCTGATCCTTTTTCTCTTTGCTTTCAATCAAGTATTCTAGCCTCTCCATTAGTCCTTGAAAGTGTAGTTCAGGTTTTGCCATGTTATTCCAATTAAGATATCTAGAGGCTTCGAACAAAGCTTGTGCTAGTTCTACCATTTTCATGCAAAGTTTAGTTCTCTCGATTTCTAGATCAGCTCGAGGGTAGTTTTTACTCATTTCAGCTACCTGAGGTCCCTCTTTTAATCTAGCCTGATATGCACGAAACATCATGTCTAGATTTTTTGGTATGGGTTCCGCTAAAACTGATCCTGATTTCTGAGCTGGATTCTCTTGATTCAATTCCTGTGAAGTCAATTCTTGGATTTTGGCTCTAGATTCCTTCAAACTTCCTTCCAACTCACTTATCTTTTTACTCCACTTTCTCTTTATTCTTTCTCTAGAATCTTTCCAAGATTTTGTCTTTTTACTGCTAGATTCTGCAACTTCACTACTTCCGACTACTTTCTCTTGATTAAGTTGTTGGTTCTGTAAGAGCGCCTGGGCTCTTGTTATAGCTTGGATAGGCACGTATGTAGGGTTGGATCCATCTGCGTTATTTACAATACCTATCACGTTGATCGGTGTCACATTCGAAGCGTTAACAGGGTTCTTAGGACAATCTTTGATTATGTGCTCTTTGCCACAATCAGCACAAAAGCCTTGGATGTTATAGTACTGTGATTGTCCTGCTATCGGGGGATGTGGACAATCCTTTATGAAATGATCTCCTTGGCACCTAAAGCATGGTCCTCTAGGGCCCTGTGGTCTCTGTTGTCTTAATTGGGGCCGTGGATTTGGGTTTGTGTACATCACATTAGCATAGTCTGGCTCCCAACTAGGTTCCACCGGTGGACTATCATAATGATATGTTTCTACGTGTTCTGGTGACTCTGTGTAATATGCTGGTGGACTATCTACATGCGTAGAGTCAAAGCTGTTTGAGTGTGGGTCACTCTCTGTAATCAAAGGTGAAGAAGGCATTAAATCCCTACTTAGGTTCTCTTCTGCAACAGCGTATTTGACTGAGATGACATTCGCTGGTGGGGGTGGCTGCTGAGCTAAGACAGGTTGAGGTCTCTGTTGAGCCTGGTATGGGTAGTTCTGAGGAGGCCTATAGTAATAAGGCTGAGCATTGTATTGGCCTTGATACCTACCTGGCTGGGGGTATGCTTGCGGATAGTTCTGTCTCACGGTTTGTTTGTTGTATGGGCAGTCCTGAGCCGTATGATTCGTGTATCTTCTCTCAATTGTACAATATTGGCCACTAGGGTTGGTTTGAGGTTGTGTTTTATTGGGACACACATTTGCCATATGGTCACCACCACAAGTGTAACAACGCTTGTTTGTTAGCACCCTAGGTTTACTAGAAACTCCTAGTTTCTGGGCCACTTTTTCTGCTAGGTCTTCTATTGATCTAGACAATTTTGTGGATGCTAGAGATGAACAGTCTGAGTCCTTATAGACCTTTGAGAGTTCCAACTCGTCTCCTAAGTTGTCCTCAATGTCTATACAAATTCTTACACATTGCTCTAGCGTTCTGGGTTCTTTTAGGTACACATAGGAGCGTAGTTTAGAGCTCAACAAGCCATCTAGAAACAATGACACTTGCTTAGCTTGTGAGGGTAGCTCTTGCATTGGACATCGTTCAACATATTGTCTAAACCTACGTGCTGCCAGTCTAACTGTTTCTTGAGGAGTCTGTTTAAAGCTATGAATCAACGAAGACGTGTCATGTCTAATCCCACTTTTAGAGAATTCAGTGATGAATGACTCTAAAAAGTGATGGATGTCTCTAAATTGCTTTGTTGCAGAGGTTGGAACCAAGTTAAAGCGGTATTCTTTAACGTTAGTCCAAATGCGTTGTATTGCGTGAACATGTCTTCAACTTGTTCGGCTCTTAGTACTTGCTTGAATTCTGCGACGTGGTCATAGGGATCTCCTGTCCCATCAAAGTAATTCTTCATTGATTTGACTAATTGAGTGGGTCTCAATATTCTTGCGTGTTCACGTGGTCTAGGTAGAGGAAAATCATCTCTACCACCTGGTATTCCATGATCTCTTTGTCTATCCGCTCTATTAGTGTTCGTGGTTGTTCTATCTCTCCCTATGGGATGAGTGAAGCTTACTTCCGGTCTCTCTTTATTTCCCTCTCTTTGATTTCCATGGGCTGATGATGTTCCTGCCCCTTGTTGACTTGTATTCATGTTCCTCCTAGATGGAGGGAATACCAATTCACCTCTCCATGTGTATGTGTTTTTAGCGCGGTCAGGCACCACAAAGACTCTTTCTGAAGTCTCATCCAGGTATACAACCTTTCCAGGTGTATCCGGGTCCTTGAACTCGTATATAGTGATGATACCTACCTCACTAAGTATTTCGGTCTTGTATCTCCAAAAGGCTTCATCAGTTTCTTTATTTACAAACAACTCTATGCTTCTGTTGTCCTGAGGGATCCAGTCTGGGATTAGTACTCGTGTCAGTACAGATTTCCCTCTAGGTGTTCTAGGCTCTTCTAATGGTTCTTTTCCTTGAGATTTTGCTTCCGTCTCTAGTTGAATCACGCCAAACTCGTTGGTATTGTTTGGCTGCGTACTTAAGATGTACATCGTTCCTTCCTTGTCTATGTACGCGTCTCTCTCGAATTTCACCACTAGATGTTCCAATCCAATGGGTTGATCGGGGTTGTGCATTTGCACCACTTGCCTTCGCAAACCATCCTCATAGATGCGAGCACCTAATCGGTTAGTTTGGAGAAACTCTAGTTGTGTTCTATAGGGTCCTTCTGGCTTTTCTAAATAGGCTACATTCGACCCTCCTTCTGGTCTTTCTGTGCTAAATGCCATTTCTGATTCGCTAGTATCTAAGCTCTCGTAGGGATAACTAGTGTTCAATTGTTGAGCCCACGATCGTGCAGTAGTTCTTACACTTGCCTCTGATGATCTAAGGCTTCGTCGGTCTGACTTACCTATATGTTTGCCCGATCTAAGGTTCATTAATTTACTTTGCTACTCTTCTGATCGTCAATGGTTCTTTGTTAGTAACTTCTTGTTTCTTTTTAAATTTCTTTAGATTCTTGTCTTAATGTATGCGTCAGGAATTCGACTTTCCGTTATAATTTTGAGTTCTCGTTCCGTCAGACTTATGTTCTTTCCTTTAGGTTTTCGTGTCACACACCTTTATCTGTAGTCTTAGACTTGAAAGAATTAAATATCTTGAACTTGAGGCGTTCCTATCGTCTTTAATCCACAAGGCTAATGTTTATCCTAAGCTAAGAATTGACTGAGGGGGTTGAGTAATCTTCCAACCTCGAGTCAGCTTTTCTGGTTGCTCTGATGCCCAAGAAGCCGCGCTTCCCAAGCTTTATGCCCTTCACTGCCTTGCCTTGGTTGCCTTCGATTGCCCTTGCTAGACCTGGACAAATCCAATATTAGACCAATTCACAGTTGGATGATCAAGCACTTAAGTATATACACCTTTTAAGTCCCTTCCCTTTTGCCCAACTTTTTAATGCTTGCCCCCTGGCTTTCAAGTCCCAAACTAGGTCAACCTCAAAATAGCTTGTCTAAAAATAGACGTATCCTTTAAGAAAAAACAGTTGAGGTCACGTAGTACTCGTAGAGAGCTTTCTAACGAGCTATTAAGCTCAAAAAACGGACTTCGGATGAAAAAGTTAGGACCGTTCAGGCCCTGGGGGGTAAAAACTGACAAACAGGTTTTTCTCCAAATATGAGCTAAGGGGTCTCCTATGAGTCTAATCACCCAAAAATTTACCAAAAATAGCTTCAAAATTGGCCAAAAAATGAAACCCTAAAATTTGCGATGGGGGTGCACAATCGCGATGGTCTGAGATGATCGCGATGGTCTGGGACCGTCGCGATGGCGTGAGGGTGCACCGTCGCGATGGCGTGAGAGTGCACCGTCGCGATGGTCTGAAAGTGCACAATCGCGATGGCGTGAACCTCGACAATCGCGATGGCGTGAAGTTGCACAATCGCGATGGCGTCAGTCAACGGTCAACGTGGACAATCGTGATGGTCCAAAGTGAACCGTCGCGATGGTCTGAGCGCGATGGCGTGAGCCAATCGCGATGGTCTGAGTTTTTGAAGTGTCGCGATGGTGTGAGGGTGTCGTCGCGATGGTCTGAAGTGCACCGTCGCGATGGTCTAGATTGCCACGTGGCACCGTCGGCGCGATGGCGTGAGCCAATCGCGATGGCGTGACACAATCGCGATGGTCAGAGACCGTCGCGATGGTCCGGCCAAGCCGTCGCAATGGCGTGAGCCAATCGCGATGGTGTGACACAATCGCGATGGTCAGAGACCGTCGTGATGGTCCACCAAAATGCAAATTTTGTGAATGCAGCTATGGATTCATGTAGGCGCAGGTGTGCTCTTCACGCTGGTGTGGTCGCCTTCTCCAAATTCTGAACTTTGCAGACCATCGCGATGGTCTGACACAGACGGAAATTTCTGACAAAAACTGAAGTTTTTACCTTTTTGCAGCCTTCCTGATGCACTGGAGCTCTGTACCTGCAAGAAAACTCAAGAAAACAAAAGTACACACAAGCACAAAAGCTCTCTGTCACTCTCTCGCATGCACAAATGAGGGGAATGAGGAGAATGGGTGGATATGGTGAATTTTCTGATTTTTTTGGAGATGAAGATGATGATGCGGTGATGAAGATGGAGTGTGGGGGAGGTGAAAAACACTAAAAACTAAGTAAAAACAACAACAGAAACTGAAATTTTTACCTTCCAACGCCACTTCTTGCTATACTCTTACCATCACACATTCGTCCTAGACTCGATCCCCGGCAACGGCGCCAAATTTGGTGTTGCTCTAGCACAATGGTGAGAACCACGTTAAGAAGCTCCACCTCCTTAATGTCAATCCACGGAAGAGATAGGAGTGATATGAAGATCGTGAATGTGAGATGAAGTGAGAGTGAAGGTGAGAAGCATAGAAATGCACACACACATACACACACACTACGAAGAGACAAGCAAGACACAATGGAAGGTGAGAAATCAATTCTATTACTCAAGAACACTATTACAAGCTCAAAAGAACTCTAACCTCAAACAAGCTAACACTAACCAACCTCAAAAATGAGCTCTCTAGCTCTTTTTATAGTTTCTAGATTAGTTTTGACCGGTTTCACATCTAGTGACCGGCATAGTTAAAAATTAGGTCCTAGATGCTATTTGGAAGGGTAAACGATGTCTAAAAATAACTAAAATTGATATGCTTGTTCTACCTAAGCTCCTCAAGCTCGAGGACTCCTCGGCTTTCACAAAATGGAGCTATGGATTACAAAATGGGGTTTTCTATGTTACATATGTTACAATAGTGATAAAAATCACTGTTAGAGGTTTTTGGAAAGTATTTGAAAACATAATTATTTGAAAAACGATTCGACTGGCTCCTTGCTTTGTCGTTACATGCTTCCGTGTCGTCTGTGCCTCTGGCTGCTTCCAACAGTGGGGGAAAAGAGGAGGGGAGCGTGGGGTTTGAGGGGTTTGTGGTGATGGTGGGGGCCGCGGGGGTGGTGGGGGAAAAGAGGAGGGGAGGGTGGGGTTTAAGGGGGTTGTGGTGATGGTGGGGGCCGCGGGGGTGGTGGGGCAAAACAGGAGGGGAGGGTGGGGTTAGAGGGGGTTTTGGTGATGGTAGGGGATGCCGGGGTGGTGGGGGAAAAGAGGAGGGGAGGGTGGGGTTGGAGGGGGTTGCAGGGGTGGTGGGGTCACGGGGGTGGATCAGATAATGGCACACTTTCACATGCCACTCAGACTCAAAGGATTCATGTGTTGCTTATATAGCTCCAGCATTTGCTTTGCTCATATCTTCGAGCTCAGGAGCATTAACCTCTAAAACTTTCCAGCATGGCCTCTCCCATCAATAGGAAGCTTGATTTTCAAAAACTTGACTACAAGAAAAAAAAAATAATAGATATTGCAATTGTCAACTGGGGTACTTTTAGTCGCATGCCAAGGTCCTGAAGGAAAACGCAATAAAATTTGCGAAGCAGATTCTCCTTGGAGAGACTTATGCCATCGTTTCTCGGAGGTGAGTTCTTCTCTATATGCTCACGAGGAAAAAACCAAACAGGCCCAACTTATCTGTCGTGTAATCTTTTGTGCTCTTCTTGTGTTACCTAAAGTTTTTGCATTACTCCTTCTCTGTATTCTTCTAATGCTACCAGTCTCCTAATAGGAGGTTCAATTCCAATGGCCTTGGCTCCCATTTCTCTTTTGATAATAAATTCAAATGGTGCTAATGCCTCTTTTCCATATACTAAGCGAAATGGACTCTCGCCATTGGTCCCTCTCTTTGTAGTTCTGAAAGCCCAAGTTGCAGCGATCAATGCTTGTGGCCAAAAGCTTTGATGATCAAAAGATAATTTGTGCAACAATCCGATCAAAAGCTTATTGGAGCTCTGTGCTTGGCCATTTTCCCTTGGATAGTAGGCACAAGATTTCTTATGGAAGACCTTGTACCTGTCAAATATAAATTGGAGCAATTGATTTACAAAATGTGTGCTTCTATCACTAGTGATTTCTAGTGGGCAACCGAATCTTGAGAAAATACATTTATACAAAAAACTAGCTACTGTTTGTTGATATATTTAGGTAGTGATGTGCGTGAACACACTAGGACCGCCGCGGCACCTTTTTCCCTCTTTAGGAGGGTTTTTTCCCGCGGCTTGTATATACGGCTATTGCCCGAATGGGCTACTTATCTTTGTACATTCTCTAGTAATACATTCAGTATTGTGTGTTTGTGCTCTAAGATTCTTCTTCTTCCTTGTGCTGTTGCGTTCTTCCGCAGACATCTATCTCCAACAACTCGTATCAGAGTAGGTCGTCGCTTCATCTAGGTTCCCGTCGACAGTCCTCCGTTTGTAGTCTCAGATTTGCACGAAATTTTATGAGCATACTCAAGGTGTTTCAAAGATCAAAACTACTTCGCTCTCTGGTGCCAAAATCGTGATCTGAGCTCGTTTTGGCCTCCAAACCCATTATCGTAGCGCTTGTGCAGGCTATTTCGTCTTTTTGTGCCAAAGGTATATACTGGTTTTTGTTCGCCAGTATAAGCATCTCGAAGTCTGCTATAGGTCTAGCAGAATTTGTTGGGGGTAGTTCTGTTCAACTTTTTGAGATACAGTCAATTCTCTGCATCAAGTTATTTTAGTCACCGGCGATGGCTGAAAGTAGTGATGTATTCAATATGTTGGCTGTTGAGGATAAGTTGGATGGTACCAACTACCCCTTATGAGCTTATATGATGGGACATGTATTGGTTTTCAAAAGGATTGTGGAACATTGTGTAGGGTGTTGAAAGACGTCCTGTTACACCTCTAACTTCAGGTATTGCAAATACAGGTGCTGGAGCTGATGAAGATGGTGTCGAAGATGATATTCTACAGATTCCTATTCGTGGTGTTGTTTCTGCTGCACCTACTACAGAGTAGATTTGTTGGGATGGCAGAGATGCCCTGGCACAAGCATTGATAGCTTTGTCTGTCAAACGTGCCATTATTCCTTATATTCACTCCTGCAGAACAGCTAAGGATGCTTGGGATACACTTACCACATTGTACCAAGCTAGGAATGAGGCTCGTGTTGCTTACCTCCGAAAATAGTTGGAGAGTGAGCACATGAATGAAGGTGATTCTATGGATAGTTTCCTAACAAAGATCAAAGACTTGAAGGAACAATTGATTTCTGTTGATGAGGTTATACCAGATAGCTCACTTGTGTAGACCGTTCTGAATGGTCTTCCTGATTCATATCAGAGTTTTGCTTCTACTCTTCAGTTGATGATGAAAGGAAATCCAAATGCCTTGTCATTTGAGGACTTAGTCTCTGTTCTATTGGAGGAAGATCAGTCCAGGCAAAACAGGTCCATTATGTGAGTTGTAGATCAAGCTTTCCTGGCTAGTCAGAAGGGCAAAGGAAAATGGAGCTATTCAACTAGTAAGCAGAAATCTGCTAATTCTGCATATTCGAAGAAGGAAGATAAAGATGAAAAGAAATCAGAAAAGCAGAAAGTGTTTTGTAAGTACTGTAAAGGGAATGATCATGTCATAAAGAACTGTCCAAAACTCGCTCCTAAAGAGGCAAAGAAGAAAGAGGCTGGAATGGTTGTTGCAGAGGCCTCTACACCAAAAACAAAGTCTGCAAAGCTTGTGCAGGAAGAAGAATGGGCATTGAAGTTTTGATCCACCTTCTCATGATCAATGCATGTCCGCAGTAGACTCAGATGTTTGGTACTTTGAGAGTGGGGTGACCAAACATATTACCTTGCAGCGCAGTTTCTTCTCTTCACTCGAGCGTGCCCCTATAGGGAATACTGTTACATGCGCCAACAACTCCTCTTATCCTGTTATGGGAGTTGGTAAGATCATTTTAACTACTGCTGATGGTAGTTCTTTCACTTTGTCAGATGCTTTATTTGTGCCAGGGATCAAGAAGAATGTGTTATGAATTTCTGCATTAGCCAAGATTGGCTTGGTTGTGAAATTTGTTGATGATAGATGTACAGTTCATTATGTGTCAAAGGGCCATGTTATTATTGCTTCTCGCATTTTATGTCATGGGTTGTAAAAGCTCATAGACTATGAAAGATCTGAAAATGATTTGGCATGTGCAGTAAATGATTCTCAGGCTATGTAAGATGCAAAGCTTTGGCATGCACGCTTTGGTCATCTGAATTTTGCTAGTTTACTATGCCTGCAGAAATCTGAAATGGTGTCCTCTTTGCCCAAACTTGAGGCACCTGGAAAACATGTTTATGAAGGCTATATTTTGGGAAAAATGCAGCGTTCCTCCTTTCCAAAAGATGGTTCAGTTCGAGCTACACAGAAATTGCAGCTTATACATAGTGATGTCTATGGTCCTATGCAGACACCCTCTTTTGGAAATTACTTTTACTTCGTGACTTTCATTGATGATTTTTCCAGGCATGCATGGGTATATCCACTCAAAGTAAAGTCCGAAGTGTTCATGTGCTTTAAACAATTTTTGGTTTTGGCAGAAAATCTGTCAACATGTAAAATGGGCACCCCCCGCTCTGATCGAGGGGGGGAATATATGTCTTTTGATTTCAATGCATTTTTGGCTGAACGTGGGATAAAACACCAGTGTACAGTGGTGTATGCACCTCAGTAGAATGGAGTTGTTGAACAAAAGAACAGGTCACTCATGGAGATGGCGAGGTGCATGGTCAAGAGTTAGGCTTTACCACATAGTTTCTGGCTTGAGGCTCTCATGTGTGCAGCATATATACTGAACATGTGTCCCACTAAAGCGCTGCAGCCTATCACTCCATATGAGGCTTGGCATGACCGCAAGCAATCTGTTGCTCATCTGCATGTTTTTGGTTGTTTGGCATATGCACTTGTGCCTGAACAACATCGCAGAAAATTGGATGATAAGGCAGTAAAATGTATTTTGTTGGGTACGGTTCTGAAAGTAAAGGCTATCGTCTGTATCATCCACAAACTAAACACATTTTGGTTAGCCATGATGTTATCTTTGTGGAAGATGCTATTCAGTCGTTGCTTTCATGTACTAAGGAGACATCTGTTAGCTCCAAAGACATGTATGATACTTTGATGCCTCTTTTTACAGGTGGAGAGTCTAGTGCTAGTCCTAATGAGGCAACTTCTCAGCCTTTGTAGGTTTCATACGATGATGCAGATCATTCCATTTCTGATGCAGATTTACATGATGCACTTGTTGATGAGAGAGTTGATATTGAGCAAGCAAAAACTATGCCAAAATGGTTGGTGCAGACTTTGCGTGACAACAAATTCGATGCACCTTTGTCACATCGTACTCGTTCAGGCTCTCATAGTGCCTCCTTTGCATCAGATTGCTATGCTATGGCTACGTCTAGTCTTTGTGATGAGAATGAGCCTGTTTCGTTTGATGAAGCACAGAATTCAAAAAATTGGATGGCTGCTATGCAATCTTTATATGATGCTATAATGAAGAATGGTACATGGTCTTTATGTGACTTGCCTCCTAGCAAGAAGGCCATTGGCACTAAGTGGGTATACAAGCTGAAGCGTAAACCTGATGGTAGAGTTGACATGTATAAGGCTAGGCTTGTTGCAAAGGGTTATGCGTAGGAAAGAGGCATTGATTTTGATGGACCTTTGCACCTACATGCCGTATGACTACTGTTCGAACCATTTGTGCACTTGCAGCCCATCATGGTTGGAATGCACATAAATTGGACATTAATAAAACATTTCTGAATGGTGACTTGCATGAAGAAATGTATGTTTTTCAGCCCCGTGGCTTTATGTAGAAAGGGCATGAAAACCAGGTGTCTAGGTTAAAGAAGGCATTATATGGTTTAAAGGAAGCACCATGTGCTTGGTATGAGAAGATACATGCCTATCTGGTTGCACATGGTTTTGAGAACAGTCCAACTAAAAGCATCTTATATGTTAAGCGTGCTAATGATGTGCTTCTGATCATTCTTGTCTATGTTGACGACATGCTACTCATTGGTCCTATTGAGAAGCATATTGCTGATTTCAAGGCTGATTTGCATGCCTCATTTGAGATGTCTGATTTGGGGCATTTGCATCACTATTGGGCATTCAGTTTATGCAAGTTGATGGTGGAATGGCTTTGTGTCAAACAAAATATATTGACACATTATTGCAATGTTTTGGCCTTGAAGACTGTAAGCGTATTGCCACTCCTATGGAGACAGGTTTACGATTGAGTCTTAATGATGCCGGAGATGCATTTGATGCTATTCTCTATCAGCAAGCTGTTGGATGCTTGATTTACTTATGCAGTACTCAGCTAGATATTCGGTTTGTTGTCTCACAGATGAGCAGGTTTATGCATTGCTTAGGAGTCATGCATTGGAAGGGGGTTAAGCGCATCTTTCACTACTTGAGTGATACTCAGCTACTTAGGTTGTTTTATCCCAAGGGGGGATCACTACCGCCAGATTTGCATGCTTTTTCTAGCTCAAATTGGGCTGGTTGCTATGACACTCGTGTGTCCCCCAGTGGTTTTTGCTTCATGCTTGGTAGCTCATGTATATCTTGGTTGAGCAATAAGCATCCTACTGTGGCCACTTCCAGTTGCGAGGCTGAGTATAGGGCAGCTTTCACAGCGACTGTTGAGTGTGTGTGGCTTAGATGCCTTATGGCTGATTTGGGTGTTGGCCAGTCTTCTGCCGCCACCATCTTCACTGACATTCAGAGCACATTGGCAGTTGCAAGGAACCCTATGCTCCATGCTCGCACTAAGCACATTGAGGTGCATTATCACTATCTCACGGAGAGGTTCTCTGCGGGGGAGATCAGCTTGGCATATATGCCCATGCAGGAGAACATTGCAGACCTTTTCACGAAGGCTCTGCGTAGGGAGAAGTTTGAAGCTTTTTGCAAAGCTTTGGGCTTACTTCCTCTTGTGGAGTGATTTCCACATAGCTTGGCACTTCCTTATACATGAGTGCCAGCTCCTTGTTCACCGCATCACTCCTAGGGGGGATTTGTTGATATATTTAGGTAGTGATGTGTGTGAACACACTAGGACCCTCGGGGTACGTTTTTTCCCTCTTTAGGAGGTTTTTTTCCCCCGGCTTGTATATATGCCTATTGCCCTAATGGGCTACTTATCTTTGTACATTCTTTAGTACATTCAGTATTGTGTGTTTGTGCTCCAAGCTTCTTCTTCTTCCTTGTGTTGTCACGTGCTTCCGCAGACATCTATCTCCAACACTATTAAGGCTATGCAATCTGCAGTAGCTTTAGCCTCAATCCATTTAGTTGCATAGCGTGTGGCCATCAGAATATATTTCTTTCCCCCAGGTTGACCAATTGGACTAATCGGTCCTATGAAATCAAGACCCCATCGTTCGAATGGAAGCCATCTTGTAGATATGACTAAGGGTTGGAAATTCAATCTGGTTGGCGTAGGAGCACATCTCTAGCAAATGTGGCATTCTTTAGCAAAGTTGATCGCATCCTTATAGATATGTTTTCAGTGGTGTTTTTTCTCACGTATCGAAGGATAAGTCTAATGTTCTCCTATGCTTCTCCTTTGATAGTGGTGTCACACCCAAATCAATTAATAAATTCAAGGAGTGTAGAGGGGAGCTAAGTTCACTAGTCGAAGATATAACCGACTTGTTAAGGCTCTTTCGTACACAAAGAGGCTCCTTATCTACTCGCCTATGGACCATGTACCTACTTGCAAATGCAATAGGGCAAAAATACTGGAAAAAGGAGTATTTACTATGCTCAGGGCCTCTCACAAAAATGAAGTGTCCCACCGGGTGTGCCAAATTGTAGAGGAGGTACTGGGGTATTCACTTTTAACAAGAGCAGAAAATATGCACTTCCAGTACTTCCCCTACTCAAGGGAGGTCCTCCTTAGGGAAGTATACCCTTTAACATTTCTGTGAGCAAGGAGATCGCAATAATTGTATAGTAAATGTAGACACTCAGAGAGAAGATCAATGATAATGGCAATAGTAAAGGACCAAACCACTCCTTAGTTCACACAGATGCTCTGGGCTAACATGCCACTCTAGAACTAAACAACATCAATACAAGAGATTCATTCAATCTGTACAATGAATACAACTAGATGCAGACTCGTACTGATCAGTATAAAGTGTGAAGACTTGCTCCAAGGGGAAGAGCACGAAAATACCACTAACACCAAAAATACTACTGACTCACAATGAATGACAAAAACCAAGCCACTTCCTTCACACTATAGTGCTATTAGCCCTCCATTGGGAAGCCCACGCTCTGTATCCTCACCACAGAGTGACTTCCTACAATAGGTTTGTAGCCACGAGTGCAAAAAAAGGACCCCTGTACGTACATATGTATATCTGTATGTGTCCCAAATGAACACAAGTCCATTGCTTTTATAGGCTCCAATAGGCCAAGAGGGCCTTGCCGATTCCGCACGTCCACTGATCATGCGCCAATTGATTGCCCCAATATTGGAGGGGTAGATCAAATATGGCCAGAGAGATTTGAATTGGATCCTCAAGAATAGGCAGTCCTCATGAATGGTTGGCGGAAACAGACATTTCTCCACTTTCACTTTTACCACTTACACTTTTACTGTCATTTTTGCATGCAAGCTGAGATCCTCATTTTGTGCCGCCCGTGATATTCCTATGACCCCTGAGAAGCACATCCTTCACATAATTTTTGTAATAGCCTTTGAGCCCTACATATTGAGTAGGAGAGATGGTGGGTGGTGTGGGTGGAGTGAGGGAAGTTGTGGGGGGTGTGGGAGAGGAAAAAGAGGAGGGGAGGGTGGGGTTGGAGAGGGTTGTGGTGATGGTGGGGGCCGCGGGGGTGGTGGGGGAAAAAAGCAGGGGAGGGTGGGGTTAGAGGGGGTTGTGGTGATAGTGGGGGCCATGGGGGTGGTGGGGGAAAAGAGGAGGGGAGGGTGGGGTTGGAGGGGGTTGTGGTGATGGTGGGGGCCGCAAGGGTGGTGGGGGAAAAGAGGAGGGGAGGGTGGGGTTGGAGGGGGTTGTGGTGATGGTGGGGGCCGCGGGGGTGGTGGGGAAAAAGAGGAGCGGAGAGTGGGGTTGGAGGGGGGTTGTGGTAATGGTGGGGGCCGGGGGGTGCTGGGGGAAAAGAGGTGGAGAGTGTGGGGTTGGAGGGGGTTGTGGTGATGGTGGGGGCCGCGGGGGTGGTGGGGAAAAAGAGGAGAGCAGGGTGGGGTTGGAGGGGGTTGTGGTGATGGTGGAGGCCGCGAGGGTGGTGGGGGAAAAGAGGAGGGGAGGGTGGGGTTGGAGGGGGTTGTGGTGATGGTGGGGGCGGCGGGAGTGGTGGGGGAAAAGAGGAGGTGAGGGTGCGGTTAGAGGGGGTTCTGGTGATGGTGGGGGCTGCGGGGGTGCTTGGGGAAAAGAGGAGGGGAGGGTGGTGTTGGAGGGGGTTCTTGTGATGGTGGGGGCCGCGGGGGTGGTGGGGGAAAAGAGGAGAGGAGGGTGGGGTTAGAGGGGGTTGTGGTGATGGTGGGGGCCACTAGGGTGGTGGGGAAAAAGAGGAGGGGAGGGTGGGGTTGGAGGGGGTTGTGGTGATGGTGGAGGCCACGGGGGTGGTGGGGGAAAAGAGGAGGGGAGGGTGGGGTTGGAGGGGGTTGTGGTAATGATGGGGGCCGCGGGAGTGGTGGGGGAAAAGAGGAGGGGAGGGTGGGTTTGAGGGGTTTGTGGTGATGGTGGGGGCTACGGGGGTGATGGGGGAAAAGAGGAGGGGAGGGTGGGGTTTGAGGGGGTTGTGGTGATGGTGGGGGCCGGGGGGGGTGGTGGGGGAACAGAGGAGGTGAGGGTGGGGTTGGAGGGGGTTGCGGGGCTGGTGGGGGTCACGGGGGTGGATCTGATAATACCACACTTTGACATGCCACTTAGACTCAAAGGATTGTTGTGTTGCTTATATAGCTCCAGCATTTGGTTTGCTCAACCTTTTCCAGCTCACGAGCGTTAAGTTCTAAAACTTGCCACCATGGCCTCTCCCATCAATAGGAAGCTTGATTTTCAAAAACTTGACTACAAGAAAAATACAAAATATAATAGATGTTGCAATTGTTAATTGGGGTACTTTTAGTTGCATGCCAAGGTCTTGAAGGAAAACATAATAAAATTTGCGAAGCAGATTCTCCTTGGCGAGACTTATGCCATCGTTTCTCGGAGGTGAGTTCTTCTCAATATGATCACGAGGAAGAAACCAACCTGGCCCAACTTGGAGGGTAGGAGGTGTGTGTGGGAGGTTGGGCTGCGGGGGAGCATGCGCGGGGGGTGTGGGGGGTTAGGAGGGGGAGGCTGAGGTGGTGAGTGGGCAGGGCTACAGAGGCGGGGGGAAGAGGAGGGAGTAGCGGGGTTAGCGAGGTTGGCGGGGGGAGTCATCCATGGGGGCTGTGGGGTAAGTGGGGATAGCGGGTGGGGGTGGTAGCGGGGGAGGCTGGAGCAGCGCGGGGGGAGGGGGATTGAGGAGGTAGCGGGGATAGCGGGGGGAGTTTCGGGGATAGCGAGGGGAGAGATGAGGGATTGCCGGGGGGGAGAGAGGGACTCGCGGGGGCACGGGAGAGAGGGACCGGGGGGGTTGTAGGGAGGGGGAGAGAGAGAGAGAGAGAGAGAGAGAGAGAGAGAGAGAGAGAGAGGGAGAGAGAGAGAGAGAGAGAGAGAGAGAGAGAGAGAGAGAGATGAGCACTACACATAGCATAGAAATTTGATGCAAAAGAAGCACTATGAGAGATTGAACAAGTATGATATGATAGCGGTGCATCTAATTTTCTATCTCGCACAGTCTTCACTAATCTTTTAGGCATAGTCTTTGCCTCCTCCAAATGAGTTCTCTCATCAACAAGTGCATAATGTAAATCTACATTAGAAATGCAATGATCAACATCATCCCATGAAACCTATGAAGGTTGAGAAATTGCCTCATTTGGACCAGCACTGGACTCTTCACGTGTAAAAAGAGGCAACAAGGTATCATACATATCTTTGGAGCTAATTTATGTCTCCTTAGTACATGAAAGTAATGGCTGAATAGCATCTTCCATAAAAACATCACAGCTAACCAAAATGTGTTTAGTCTGTTGATGATACGCAGGATAGACTTTGCTTTAAGAATTATACCCTAAAAAAATACATTTTGATACTTTATCATCCAATTTTGTGTGTTGTTGTTCAAGCACTAATGCATATGCCAGCCAACCAAAAATGTGCAAATGAAAAAGCGATGGCTTGCGACCATACCAAGCCTCCTATGGAGTGATAGACTATAGTGCTTTAGTGGGACAGCTCTTAAGTACATATGTTGCACACATAATAGCCTCTGACCAAAAACTATGTGGCAAAGCCTGACTCGACCATACACCTCGTCATCTCCATGAGTTAATTGTTCTTCCTTTCATCAGCTCCATTCTATTGAGGCATATATGGCACTATACACTAATGTTTTATTCCACATTTAGTAAGAAATGCATTGTAATCATAAGACATATATTCCTCCTCTTGATCAAAATGGAGGATGCCAACTTTACATGCTGGTAGATTTCTAGCGAAAACTAGAATTTGTTTGAAGCACATAAACACTTTGAACTTTGGTTTCAATGGACATATCCATGCATGCATGGAAAAATCATCAATAAAAGTGACGAGGTAAAGATAGTTCCCAAAGGAGGGTGTCTACATAGGACAACATACATCATTGTGAAAAAGCTACAATTTTTTATTAGCTCAAACTGAACCATCTTTTGGGAATGAGGAACGCTACATTTTGCCCACGGTGCAATCGTCAAAGACATGTTTAGCAAGTGCCTCAACTTTGGGCAAAGAGGGGACATCCTTTTAGATTTTTGGAGGCATAGCAAAGTAGCAAAATTCAAATGGCCAAAGCATGCATTCTAGAGCTTTGCATTTGACATGGCATCAAAATCATGTACTACATATGCTCAATAATTTACAAGATTTGCATTGTCTATGAGCTTATATAGCCCATGACATAAAATGTTAGAAGCAACAATGAGATCGCCATTTGATAGATCATGAAATGTACATCTTGTTGGAACATCAATCTTACACTATTCTTCAGGTGGATTTGATCTACATCAAAAGCTATTGCTTGGATTACATCAAAAGAATATCTATTGGAGAGTTCTATTATTTATGCTCACTTATTCTATTTTTGTTAAAGATTTTTTCATGGATCTCTTACCATTGTAAAAGCCTAGAGCTTTACACATGTAAAAAGAGGAAAACGAGAGCTAATATTCCACGAATTTCAGGTGGTTGAGTTTCAATCCATCAATCAATCAATCACCTAAAAGAAGATAAAACTAGATCTTCACTTTTCCTAGATTGTAGGAAAGCGAATTGATTCCCTCCAACAACCTTTACTACCTTCATTTGAATTCAAAGTCCACTTGTTGAAGTTTTGTAGCACTTGAAAAGTCTATATAAAGACTTCAAAACACTTGTACATTACATGGAAGCAATATACATACACTTGTAACCATGTTCATTTTTCTGCATCATCTTCTTCAACAATAGTAAGCTTGTAGAGGCTTCTCCTCTCTCTATAGAGCTCCGCATTGGATGAAAGAGGCCTTATAGGAAAGTTCTTAGTGTCTAGTTTATGCCTATAAATGTTCAATGCATTGGGTTCAGTGTATTTGAAGAACATTCAGTTTTTCTGTCTCGCAGTCAATCTTTGCATATTCGTGAAAAATAGGAGATACTAGTATTGAGTGTCTGGTTCATTCCAAAAGATAATTTTTGCTTATTCCTTGTAATCTTATGCAGTATATACCCTAAACCCTATATGTATGACTCATCCAAAAGGATTTTTTCTAATTGTAATCATGTTGTTCACTATGAGCATTTGAAGTTCACTGTCTCATCCAAAGTAGCAACTTTTTAGAGCTAATCGATGCGCAAACCTATCTGTTTTGTATTGGCTCTTTCGTCTTGATGCTTCAAAGTACATAGTGCATTTTATTGCACTTATCACGTGCCTATAAGTTCTATTTGGGTCTCCATAAGCTCAAGGGCTAGTCTTGTGCCGGTTGGCTAGACCAAACTTCATTGTGTTAGAACTCACTTTTCTACCTCCCACAAGCTTCTCCAAGTTCTTTCACATATGTCATAAAAACAAATCACAAGTAAGTGAATCTTGGCTTCTACTAAGACCAATAACAAATTTTTCTTGATCCCTTGCACAAATAGAGCATCCACAAATGTAAAAGAAATACCATCGGCAATAGTCTGAATGATCTTACCGACTCCCATGACATGATAAGAGGACTTGTTGGTGCATGTGATAGTATTCCTTGTAGGGGCATGCTCAAGTGAAGTGAAGAAACTGCACTTTGAAGTAATATGTTTGGTTGCCCTACTATCAAAGTACCAAACATATGAGTCTACTACACAACTACACTATTCATGAGAAGTTGGTTCATAACTGCAAACAATGATAAATGCTCATTCTTCATTTTGCAAAAGCTTAGAAAACTTTTTTTTTTGGTGTAGATGCCTCCACAACAAGCATTCTAGCGACTTTCTTCTTTTCCTCTTTTGCACACATTTTTGGAAAATTCTTTATCACATGATCATTTCCTTTACAATATTGCAAAACAATTTCATGTTTTTTTTTCTTCTTGTCTCTCTCATCTTTCTTTGATTGTGCAGAATTAGTAGATTTTTGCTTATTAATAGATGAGCTCCATTTACCTAGAATGATCTTCTTGCAAGAGAACAAAGCCTAACTCCTTGAATTTTAAGGCATTTGGATTACCTTGCATTACCAATTGAAGAGCGGAAGCAAAAATCTGATATGAATCTTGAAGACCATTCAGAAGAGTCTACACAAGAGAATTGTAAGGCAAGATTTGATCAACAGAAATCAATTGCTTTTTCAAATCTTTGATCTTTGCCAAAAAACTATCCATGGATTCTCGTTCATTCATGTGCTCACTTTCCAACTCGTTTTAGAGGTAAGCAACACGAGCCTCCTTCCTTGCATCATATAAAGTGGTAAGTGTATCCCAAGCATCCTTTTTTATTCTACAAAAGAATAATGGCATATTTGATACATAAGGCCATCAATGCATGTGCATGAGCATCTCTGCCATCCCAATGAAGTTTCTCTATAGTAGGTGTAGTAGGAACCACAACATGAACAGGAACATGAAGAATACCATCATCTTGAACACCATCTACATCACCTTCAATGACTGTATTTACAAGTGTGGTAGGATGTTTTTCAACACCCTACACAATATTCCACATTCATTTTGCAACCAAAACATGATGCATCATATAAGCCCATAATGGGTAAATGGTACCATCCAAATTATCCTCAATAGCCAGCATATGAAATAGATAACTACTTTCAGCCATGGACACTGATTAAAATACCATGATGCAAAAAAAATGTATGTATCTCAAAAAGTTGAATAGAACTACACTCTTAAGTTCTACTAAACCTGTAGCAGATTTTGAGGTGCTTATACTAGCAAACCAAAACTTGGTTATATCTTTGGCACAAAAAGACAAAAATACCTACATAGTCACTGCAATAGTGCATTTGAGGGTCAAAACCAGCTCAGATCTTGATTTCAACACCACATAATTATGTTTTTTTGAACTCCTAATGGTCCGAAGAATGCACACCAAATTTGTGGGATTCTGAGACTATAAGCGGAGGGGTCTTTACGGTGCCCTAGATGAAGCCATCTGCTTTGATACCAATCATTGGAGTTTAAGGCATTCTGAAACAATTGAACAACACAAGGAATGAGAAGAAGCTTGGCGCATAACACACACTACTAAATGTATTACCAAGAGAATGTACAAAGATATGTTATCCATTAGGATTATAAGCATATGTACAAGCCAGGGGAAAAAACCTCCTAAAGAGAGATAAAAGTGCCTTTGTGGTCCTAGTATGTTCACACACATCACTACCAAAATATATCCACATTGATAATCGCTCGTAATGAAGAAAGAAAAAGATTTGCCATCACATTGCATCGTATGGAAGATCCTCTACTCTACAGACCTACGCATCAAGTCTTTGCACTATCTTGTTGCAACTACTATTTTATTATCTTATTCAATCAAACAAAAGTGACCTATAAGAAATGAAATAAACTAAACTATGGTAAGCTACAATGAGAGAAACCCCTCCCATTCGAATTAATTCAAGTAATCCGTCACCCTCGAGATATTGAATAGGGGCAGCTTCCCACCATGCAAGTCCTCTTGGTGTAATGCCCCTCCATCATGCTTTTGTCAAAGGGTTCAGAGATATTGGTCTTCAAAGTCTGGCAGCCATCAAATCTGCCACAACAAAAGATTTCTGCTTTCTCTTCACCTGAAAAATACCCCTCCTAGGAAATGGAGAGAGTTCATGATGCAGTTGTATTTTAGCTCTAGACTTGATATGGTTATGAGATGTACTTAAGGCCTCTCTATAGATTAGCATCTGATCAGATTTATGTAACTCTCCTAGCGTCACCATACCTTGGTTGATCGTGTGCTTCTGATCCTTGTTGTTTTGTTTTTGTTACATAAAAACAAGCTCTAAAGTAGTCTTGTGGATTTTATTAATTATTAAAAATGGTATATGGAAGCTTGTGGATCTTATTAGTTATGAAAAATAACATGTGGAGGCGTTCACATCTCCAAAGTTAGAGCAAAAGTAGATAAAGGTAGATAAAAGTAGAAGAAAAGGAGAGGTGTCTATTTTTAGACAAGGAAGGTGCTTCTGTTGATAGCCTCTCAATAAAAGGAGTGGTTCTCTTAGTGTAGGTGAGAAAATTGAGTGATTCTCGTTGCGTTGTGAAGCTTAAAACTTGTAATATATAAGTAGATCAGTTTTGTATAGTTTACAATGAGAAAGCGTCGCGCAAGTAGGTGGTTTTATAGATCTTCTTTCTTTTGTTTTTCCGGTTTCCTTAGCTCTCATACGTTCTATCCATATTAAAATTTGTCATAGATCTTGAAGTTTTCTTGCTGCTCTACATCATGTTTCAATTCTGACAGTTAGTCATACCTTGTTGTTGCAGGCTTCTTCTTACCTTGACTTCAAGCTGTTGGTTTGGGAGCTAGACTCCTTTTGTTTTGATTTTTTTTTGTTTTTAAAGCATGCTACTCAGAGTCTACTTTTAGAATATATGATTACTTTTGTCAAATTCTGCTGAGAGAGTTTCTGGTGGTCATTTTTCTACAGTGACCTATTTTTTATTTTTGGAAAGTTTTGTGGAAAGTTTGTTTTTGAAGTTTGGAAATATTTGGTTGGTGTTTTGAAGATCTTGGGAGGTCTCACCATGTTTCATTGTGTACTTTGATGTTTAAAATTTTGTAAACACAACATTGTGGTATCAGAGCTTTTGTTTTTTTTATCATATCTTTCATACAACTTATTGAATTATCTTCCTTGTTTAAAACAATTCAACATGGAAGATTTGAGTGCATCGATTGAGAAGTTATCTGATGGGAGAAATTATCCCATGTGGCAATTTAGAATGGATTCTTATCTCATGTCTAAAGGTCTTTGGGGATTGATAACAGGTACAGAAGTGAAGTCGGTATTACCAAAAGCTCCTACACAAGCAGATCGAGCAAGAGAGCAAGAATGGATGGAGAGACAGAAGAGTTATGTTGATTATATCACAAACAATTTCCAATACTATCCTTGGGCATATAAGAGGTTTGAGTACTAGTAGAGAGGCTTGGAGGTTATTTGCAACTACCAACAGAGCGAGGCAAACAGAACTTATAGGTGAGCTGACAAGAGTAAAAAAGAAGCCATGACAATCAGCTAATGATTATGTTCTTAAGGTAAAATCTTTTATTGAAGCATTAGCCTCTATTGATGCATCTCCTACTGAGGATATAAAGTTTAATAGCATGTTAAATGGCTTGAGAGAAGATGAAAGATGGAAGTCTTTCATTACTTCTATCATGACTCAAGAGAATCTACCATCCTTTGAAGATTTACAAACACTCATGATGACTAAAGAAATCAACATAGAAGGTGGGAACTCTTATCATTCGCAAAGAGGTAGTCAAGGACAAGCTCCTTATACTTCATCAAATAGATCAAGAGGTAGAGGAAATTGGAGAGGAGGAGGAAGATTCAACAACAATGCAAAAGGAAGAGGAAGCTTTAATGCGACTAGAGGAGGAAGAACAATACAACAAAGTCAACAGACTCAACCAAATCAGCAAGGTAACTTTACCTGCCATTATTGTGGTAAAGTTGGTCATTATGCTAGGGATTGCTTTGCCAATCCGAATAGAAGAGGTGGGTTTAGAGGATGACTAAGAGGAAGAGACCAAGATCACATGCATCACAACAACAACATAGTACAAGAGGAGGCTCAAACACAGAAGGAAAACGTTCTTATGGCTATGCATACAGAGACACATAAGAGGAAGGTAAAAAACAAAACTTGGTATGTAGATAGTGGTTGCTCAAACCACATGAGTCACAACATGAATATGTTTGTGAACTTACACAAACCTGATTCAAGAGTCACAGTTGCTAGAGGAGATATTATTGAGCATGAAGTAGTTTACATTGGTGATTGTCCACTTAATGAACATGTAACTCTTAGAGATGTTTTGTTTGTTCCTAGCATTACAAGAAATTTGATTTCAGTTAGACAGATGGAGTACAATGGAGTAAAGGTCCATTTTGACAATAATCAGTGGCAGGCTTATCAGAAGAAGGATGGAAATTTTGTTATAAAAGGACAAAAGGTAAACAGATTATATAGTTATGAAGTTGAAGTTCCAGATTATGCACGTTATACAATGGTTAATGGGACTCAAGTAAGTCAATTGGATTTATGGCATAAAAGATTAGGACACATCAGTGTGGGCAGGTTAAAAGATATTGCAAAGAAATCATTGGTTGAAGGTTTACCACAACTACCTAAGCAAGATTTGGATTTTGTTTGCGAGGCATGTCAGTTTGGAAAACAGGTAGGAAGTCCTTTTTCAAAAGCAAGATTGCAAAGCAGAGGTTTTTTGGACTTGATTCATACCGATGTATGGGGTCCATCTCAAGAAGAGTCCATGGAAGGTAGCAAGTACTTTGTCACATTTATTGATGACTTCTCAAAGTTTACATTCATTTACTTTATGAAATACAAATCCGAAGTGTTTGACATCTTCAAAAAGTTTAAATCATTGGTTGAAAAGCAAACAGGTCGAAGCATAAGAAGGTTGAGATCAGATGGAGGAGGTGAATATTTTTCTAATCAGTTTCTTGCATTTTTGGAGGAAGAAGGAATTAAAAAGGAGACTACAAACAGATACACACCTCAACAAAATGGTGTGGCCGAAAGAAGAAACAGGTCTATCTTGGAGATGGGTAGGTGCATGTTAAATGAAAAGGACTTACCACTTATTTTTTGGGTTGAAGCATGCAATATGGCATTTTATGTGATGAACAGGTTACCACCTACTCAAAGTCATGTACAAAAAGCACCTTATGAACTGTTTTATGGATCAAAACCATAGTCTACTTTCAGAATATATGATTAGTTTTGTCAAATTTTGCTCACAACGTTTCTGGTGGTCATTTTGCTATAGTGACCTATTTCTGTTTTTTGGAAAGTTTGGTGGAAAGTTTGTTTTTGAAGTTTGGAAATATTTGGTTGGTGTTTTGAAGATCTTATGAGGTCTCATCATGTTTCATTGTGTACTTTGATGTTTACAAGTTTGTAAACACAACAATTTTGTGGGGGAGCCTCCACCTTGTACAATCACACATTTCATCATTAATTGCAAATTTCCTACTTCTTCAAAAAAAAAGCTATCGACCACAAAAAGAGATAATAGAGTTCTTGCAATTCTGTTTGCGTGAACATTAGGCCTTGAAAGATTACGGTTGTGGCTAGGGTTTCTTCTTTGCATCTTTCATGCTCCCTTCATGCATCTACAATCTTCTTTCATTGTTCACTCTATATCAGCTCGACGGGCTCATCAGTGCTAGCCTCCTCTGTCGCGATGGGGGTACCTTGCTCTCCCTCTAAAGGGGGGAAGATATGGACTTGTCAGCTGACCTAATAGTGCCTCCGAGGTTTGAAGTTGTAGGATAGAATGTTATTAGGCATCTATCACAAGTCCTTAGCACTCCAATCATACTGGATGATGGTTTCCTATCTTCTTTGATTGTCAATGACATTGCTCCTAGTGATGCTCATATTTGGCTCTCTAGAGAGGGCCCCCCGGTCCACCCTGCTACTGATCACCCTCGTTCATTTGCTGAGGTACTTTTCAGTAACAATGGTTCTTCTAGGTTTCTTAACCTGCAAGGTATGTCATGCTTCCCAAATGATTTCAAGGGCAAGGCATTGCTAGGTATTATTCCCGATTGTTATGTTAAGGAAAACAATAGCAAAGGTAGTTTTTCGGATGATTCCACCTTGATAATAGATAGCTCTGCATTTAAATAGTGGCAAAGTAATCTCTCTGATAGGGTTGTCATAGCGGTGATCCATGGATCGAGAACCCCCTTAGAAACTCGTAGGTATTGAATTAAAAACAACTGGGAAAATCAAGGTTTACTTGTGAAACAGATTTCGTACCTTCACAATGGATGTTTCCTGTTTTTTTCGATGCTTCAAAGAGTGCATTGAGAGTTATAACTAAGCGGAAATGGGTTATCAAATCCACCCCAATCTTGTTGTTCAGGTGGTACATCGGATTTAATATGAGGGGACCTAAGCCTACCAAATTCCCTGTTTGGGTAGAATTCCCCGACCTCCTGGTGGAATTTTACCCTTGGATAGATGAGCAATGCTCCCTATTGGGTAAAGTTCTTGGTTAGAAGTCTTGAGGTAATATTAACTTGAAATGGGACCCTCAAATTCTTGCTGAGGTTGATTTCAGTAAACCTATTAGAACATGTCTTAAAATTCCGGATTTTGATGGTACGTGCTTGCACGAACAAAAGGTGATCTATCATAACCTCCCCAATGCCTGCTACAAGTGCTACTATCAAGGGCACTGGATTAGAGATTTTCATCTTCTTAAGGAAGAGACTCATGGCTCTAATCCTAAGTCGTAAGACCAACAACAAGGTGTAAAAGGTGCCATCCCTATTAGCAACCAAAAAAAACTTCAAGTCAAGCAAAAGAAAAAAGCTAAAAATTGGTCTAATGCTTTTGATGCTTTGTTGGAGGATGTCTTCAATCCCCTTGCAGGTGAATCAAAAAATAATGAGGGACATCCCATTAATCAAGATTAGGCTGAGGAGTCTCCCCACTCTCCAAAGGACATAAGAGAACATGTTGCTAACCCGGGTGGAGCTAGTCAACAACAAGAGCACAATGAAGGATGGACGATGGTTACTAACAAAAAAAAAATGTTCCTACTCACCAATGGAACATGTGTACTTGAAATATTAATCCCCCCCTTTTGTACATACATTGTCCCTTCCTCTGATGACAATAGATTTGCTAATGAGCTCTCTCACTTTGATGAATCGGAAATTCATTTTTTACAGCAGGCTGGACTTATAGGTGAGGAGTTGCTGTCTTATCGAAAGGAAAATGTTCCCCATCAGGTTAACATGTTTCCAAAGCCAAGAGAAAGGAAAGTTTCTCTAAACTCAGGAGAAAAGACATTTTGAGAAACTCCATTTCTCTCAACAAGCTAACCAAAAATATTAGAAAATGATGCTACTTTTGATTAAGGTCTTTATTCTATGTCTCATCATGTCTAAAAAAATCAATCTGATTTATTATAATCTTAAAGGTTTGTCTGGCCCTGTTCCGGCCAAGTGTTTCTCCAAGTGGCTTTATGATTTGTCCCTCCTACATGACATTACTTGTCTTCAAGAATTCAAAGTCTTGTATTTTAAAATTAAGACCCATCTTAATTTAGTGTCCAAGAACCATGCTTGATTTTCTACCTAGCACCCTCAAGGTCGTGGGGGTGCTACTATCGGTGTTGCTCACTCCATTTCCCACTTCGTCGAGGAAACTAAGTCTAGCCCCTCCCATCAATGGATTGGTGTGACAATCAAGAAACCTTTTGATTGCACCTTTATTTGCTTGTATGCCTCTAACACTTCTTCCCTTAGAACTAAATGCTTGGAGGAGCTTAGTAGCTTGGATGGTCCCATCTATATTGTGGGAAACTTCAACATGGTTACCTCCCTTAGTGATAGGTTTAACAAAAAAGGTAGCATTCTCTTTGGTCAAGAATGGCTTTCTTGGCTGAACTTTGTTTCTACCCATGACTTTCTTGATCTTTCTACCCCATCTAGTTTCACTTCGAACAACAAGTAGAGGGGGCCCTAGCTGCTCGGCTTAATAGATGCCACTTGAGCATCCATTATTCCCAATAGTTTTGGGAAAGCTCGACTAAAAATGATCATTACATTAGTATTTATGACCACTTTCCTTTGATTATTAACCTGAAGCATGATAGTCACTACTTCAGATCAGGTTGGCATCATCTTGACCCTCCTCTTCTACACAAGCCCTCTTCAACTATTATAGAAACCTTAAGAGAAACTTAAGAGCTAGGAGAAGAAATTCCATTGCTAGAGAGTTTGATATGCTTCAGTCTTCCCAAGATCCTAATAAAATGGATAAGATTTTATCTATTGAAGACAAATTGAAATATGAGGAGTACCTTGAGGCTAGTGGTATTCTCTCTGCTTCAAGAGAATTTTGGGCGGGGAACCTGGACAGACCTAATAAGCACATGTTCTCTATGCTCAAAAAGACCAAGAGTAACGACTTCATTCCATTGTTTATGAACAAATCAGGTGGTTATGCCATCAGTGTTGAGAAGAATTTGCAAGAGGTCACTCGCTTCTTTATTGATGTTTTCTCTAGTTCTCCCAAGTGGGGGGAGGATATCCACAGTGCTAGAGCCACTATTGCTCTTAAAAGGACTAAAACTATTCCTGCTAGCATCGCTGCCTTGCTGGACCTGCCCCTCACTGCTAGTGAGATTAAAGAAACCATAGGTAAATTCAAACCATGCAAAACTCCTGACCTTGATGGCCTTCCAAATGAATTTTTTCTTTTGATTACTTTGTCACTCCCTTCATTCTCTTGTTTTGGAAAGAATCTTTTAGTAAAGGCACTCTTCCTATTGAAATCAACACTGGGGTCATAAAGTTGATCCATAAAAGGGGATCTAAAGAAGACCTAGATAATTGGAGGCCTATCACTTTCTTGACCACCATTTATAAGATTTTTGCTTCCACTCTTACTAAAAGACTTAGCCCTCTCATGAAGGACATCATCCTTCTTGGACAAAAAGGTTTTATAAAAGGGAGATTCATTCTTGATGCCATCATCTCTCTTTGGGAAGGGATGGATTATGCTCAAGACTCTAATCAAACTTATTATTCTCTAAAAATTAATTTCGACAAAGCTTGTGATAGGATCGCATGGGATTTTTTCCTCTAGTCTCTTCATGATTTTGAGGCTGGAAAGTCCTTTATCGGAGCTCTCACCACCCTTTTTGGTTATGCTCACTCCAAAATTTCCTTGAGTGGTTCCCTCTCCTCTCCTTTTAGGCTAAGTAGGTCCATCACACAGGGCTTTCCTCTTGCCCCCATTCTTTTTGCGATAGCTAGTGATGCCCTTGGTTGGCTCATCAAAGATTCCTTGAATAATAAGGAAATGGAAGGTATTTCCATTCCCGAAAGTGATAACCATGTAGGCCTTTGTTGATGATACCAACATCATTGTCAAAGTTAATGATAAATCTCTCAAATGTGTCATTGATTCTTTGAATACCTTCTACGTGGCCAATGGCTTCCTCTTCAATCACCAAAAAACTACATTCATATCTTGCAATAGCTTTGTTCCTCATTGTATTACCTCCTTGGGGTGTGAGGTCATCAAAGCTGCATGGACTATGTGTTGCCTACCTAAAAAAGAAGGTTGGTTGGGAATATATTGCCCCATTAAAATGGCCACTAATATGGTAGCCAAATGGATTGGCCGATCCATGGATTCCAATGATGTTTGGGCTGTCCTTGTTAAGAGAAATGTTCATAAATGCTGTTTAGCTCAGTACAAGTCTTGGAAACACCACAACCTTTGGGACATAATTGTTTCCCCTTACTCTTACTCCCCTGTTGGCAGTTCTCTTACTTGCAGGTTATGGCTCTCTTGGATGAAGGTTAAAAAAGTCTATATGCCTAATGATAAGTTCTTCCTTCACAGTGATTTTTTATGTAGGAAAGTATATGGATAGGCTGGATTCCTCTTTGGTGCAATGGTAATTTTGGGTATTAAAGAGCATAAATTTTACAAGGAGGGTTTCTCTAATTGGGCTGATCTTTATGATGGTGAGGAAATTATGTATGATGATCAAATCAATGTGAGCTCTGATTTGTCTCGTGCTTGTTTACAAGTTATGTTTCACCACAAGGAAATGCTGATCCAAAGAGTTGATAGCTCCACTCCAAGAAGACCTATCAAATTGAAGGAAATTGTCCTGGACATGCTGAATAAGTTTAAGAAGTGTAGAGGATCTGTGAACTGATTCTCCACACATTGAGCGCCAGGTGGAAGGTTTCTTGGAATTCTCACCAATGGCAGCACAGGTTCTTAATCCTTTGAAGCATTCCACACAACATCAAGCACTCTTTTCTTATGTGGCTGATCCTTCATGATGGTGTGTGGTATGGCTCCAACGCCAAGAAAATTGGAATTGCATACTTGAAAAAAGGAATTGCTACATGATAAGTCGGTGTATGGAAGACCATTATCAGGAGTGTTGTTGAAAGGTTTTTCATACTATAGCGCTGAAAACGTTTTGAGGAGTACGACTGAATTTCGCTCTATAAGTTTGTTCAATGTATTTATTGGAAATATGAATCATCTGTTCTTAGTTTCTACGTACATACATAAGAAGTTTCCACTTGCTTCTGTTATGAATATCTTCTTCTAGACCTTGTAATCATTATACAAACTTCGGCCATTGCCTGAAATACCCATTCATATTATCTTTATCTGATATCTTCCTTCCTGTAGGGAACTAATGACGAATTGATTCACCTCTTGTTATCCATTGTGTTTCATTACAGAAATTCTTTTGAATATACAATCCATTAAGAAATTGTGTTAACGTATTGGATGAAGTGATTTCTTTATTTCGAGGACCATGAATTTGGAAGTTGAATATTTATTGTAAGCATACGTTAGGTGTTGAACTTCTCATAGGAGGAAGGATTTACACAAAAACAGAGTTGATTTTATTTGCTAGATTACGATATTATTAATCCTATAAATTCGGAGGCATTGGTCGTAACAGGCTGGAAACTTAATGTGAATATATATATATATATATATATATATATATATATATATATATATATATATATATATATATATATATATATATGTGTGTGTGTGTGTGTCTGTGTGTAGACGCAGTTGGAGTTGATTCGCCGAGTTCAAGCCTTCCGGACAGCGGTTGAACTTGTACACCCTACCATCACATAGCAGAGATGAGCCAGGAAAATGCTTTGAGCACAGGATTTTGGGTTGTGCAGGCTGACCTTTTGCTTCCCATTGATGTTGGCCCACGTGCATGTGAGGATGGCCTATTCAGATCAAGTCAATACAAGGTGTAACATAGCCCAAACAAAAATCAATGTAGAATACTACGAGAATGGGTCTGATGTAAAATCCAATCCGTAAAACTAAATCTTTAGGAGACCGATTTTTTTTTCAAAAGTAAGTTCGGCCTTAGCCACATAGATTATTTGTCATCGAGAAACAACAAGCTTAAACCCAAGTGGCTCCGCATGAGGGGGGCGAGAGGGCTGTTCACCTCCTTTGTAATTAACGTCGAGGAATGATGAACTCTGGCCATGAAAAAGAAGAAATAAAAGGAAAAATATAAATTAAAAAAAGAAAAGAAAAATGAGTAAATTAAAACATCAATTTTTTCCACGTGAGTGTTTTTATCATTTTTAAATGCACATTTGGATGGAGTTTTTCCTTAACCTTATTGAAAAGAATTAAAGCCTTTTTTTATCTTTCGTGTAGCAACATTGGTGATACAGATGTATCGAAGATCCCACATGCTTATAGCACATGGCATAAAGCAAACCTGCACCTTGACTTCTATTGGGATCCTGCCTTATCTAAGATTCTTTGTATTTATCTAGATCAATGGCATCTTGTATTAGCATTTAGTTTGTTTCACTACAGGTTTTCTCTGACAATGACCAAATGAACTAATTTTTTGGTTTTTATAGTTTTGGGTTACCTAATGCCTAAACTAAACTAATTTGGACAATTTTTTTCGGATTTCTTGAGATGTTCTACTTTCCCTACTCTACTTCTCTCTCTTGCCTAACCCTAACTCTGCCCTTTCTTCCTCACTCCTAACCCTAGACCTAAAAATGCATTACACACACCTCACGAGTGTGAAGTAACAAGTGTTGAAGTGCTTGACTACTTGCCACTGAACAAATTCACTTCTACAAGTACGATTCCTTCACTGGAGAGCTCTAACCATCACGAAAGCACCTTGGTTAGGTTTCCTCCCCCGCAACACCACCAAAAACGTGTGTACCTAAGTTGTGAAGCCTTAGGGACTTATGTCGATGAGACTAAAACTCAATGGCCCCATAAGTGCATATAGTGGTGGATCGATAAATGTTTAATTATCAATCCAAGGAACCATATGAACCAAGTGTATGAAGACATGTGCACAATTGATGGAAAGTGAACTCACTAAGCTACAATGCATGTGGAAATACTTAACTACCTCTCTAACTCACTAATCCCTTGAGAATGCAATCCATGATACCAATAGGAGTGTTCCACGACTTCTACAAGTGAAGTTTATATTCAAATGAAGGTGGGAATGGTTGTTGGAGGGAATCAATCCACTTTCCTATAATTTAGGAAAAGTGAAGATCTAGTTTGATCTACTTTTAGGTGATCGATTGCTTGATTGAATGCAACTTCAACCACCATAAATTCGTGGGATTTGGGTTCTAACTTTCTACCTTTACATGTGTAAAGCTCAAGGTTTTTACAACAGTAATAATAAATGATCATAAGAAAAAGAACTCTCCAACGGATATTCTTTTGAAGCGATAGCCTTTGATGTAGATCAAATCCACCTCAAGCATAGTGTAAGCTTGATGTTCCAAGAGTTGTTTCATGGGAGCATCTATGATGAGGTAATGAACTTAGAAACTTGGTTTTTACTTGTTGTTTGTAAATATCATGTCAATTTATCTCATTTCATGAATGTTCTTTGTTGCATGACTAGTGATGAAGATGTTTTGATCCTTTTGTGCATGTGTATGGTATGGCTCATATATGGTAGTGGTGCACCAGAATTTTGTATTTGATTATTATATGGTAGTGCTTTGCCACATTTTGTATTTGCCTCACATATGACAATGGTTTGCCACACTCTTGTACATGCTTGATTTATGAAATATATATCTTTTGTTTTGTACATGGTTCAGTCTCCTCATCTCTTTTGTGTTCCATAGTATTTTGCTTTATGAAATCATGTTTTGGTTGCCATTAGAGTACACATTCCATGTACTTCGTTTTTTTGGGCAGTGTGTATTGTCTTTTGCTGAAAAACATCATGGTAATGTTGTTGTAGCAAGAGACAACACACTCTCCCCAAAACATTTTTTGCAGATATGATCGTCGGTATGTGTGATAGTACAATCGTCGGTATATGCAACGATATGGACAATAGTCGTGGATATAGACATCGATATGAGTGCTGGTATGAGCGCGAGTATTTTTGACACTCATACCGATATCTATACCGGTGCCTATACCAGCATTTTCGTTCTGATGCATATACTGGCCCTTACACCGACATGAGTGCAAATTTGCACCCGTTCATTTTCTTCGATAGAAGCCTTGGTATACCCGTGATATGTTGTAGTATATATATATATATATATATATATATATATATATATATATATATATATATATATATATATATATATATATATATATATATATATATATATATATATATATATATATATATATAATGCACATACAATGCACACAGCTGACATTTCTTCACATGAATTCACGTCATTAAAGCACATTTTCAGTCAACAAACACAATAAATAAGAATAACATCACACAAATAAAAACATTAACTTACAAACAATAAAAAAAGACATAATTTTTTTCATGAACCCATATAACTGGTTTGCACATACACATGCATAAGGTAACATAGAATTAAGATGCAGATGCACATTTTTTTCTAAACGCAAACACGACATCACACATATAAAAGTGTATCTGTTCACCATTAGAATACGCATACATACACTTTTGTGTACACACACATCATACAACACATGTAATGTTCATACTATGATCATCAACGTGTACACGCAAACGCACATTCTAATATGCACACACTTATCACATAACCAACAATAAATAAAAGATATATGGACATAACATATTCGGATGAAAGATACAAACGATTCCTTTTCTCTTTATGTAGGTGCCTTATGAAAATTCATTCCATTCAATACAAGGCGTAACGTAGCTCAAACACTAATCAATGTAGAATATTACGAGAATCGGTTTGATTCTATATCCAATCCATAATACTAAATCTTTAGGAGACCGATTTCGAGATCCATTTAGCTAATACAATGGGAACATCATTTTTTTTTTTGAAACTTTGAAACAATTGCGATGCATTGGCATATATGAGGGGTTCGAGGAGTGATTAACTCTGGCCATGAAAAAGAAGAAATAAAAGGAAAAATATATAAAAAGAAAACTAAATCAAAAGGAAAGGAAAAATGGTAAATTAAAAGATCATTTTTTTCCACGTGAGTGTGTTTATCATTTTTAAATGCACATTTCGATGCAGTTTTTCCTAATCCATTTGTAACCTTATTGAAGCGAATTAAAGTCTTTTTTCTCGTTCATGTAGCAACATTGGTGATACAGATGTATCGAAGATCCCACATGCTTATAGCACATGGCATGAAGCAAACCTGCACCTCGAGTTCTGTTGGGATCCTGACCTATCTAGGATTCTTTCTGTAGAGGAGGTACTGGGGTATCCGCTTTTAACAAAAGTAGAGAATGAAAACTAAACACGTCCAGTACATCACCTACTCAAGGGGGGTTCTCTTTAGGGAAGTATACCCTTTAACATTTCTGTGAGCAGGTAGATAACACGGATTGCACAGAGTGGTGCGTACTTCAGAAAATATGAACAACAATTGACCAAGGAAGACCATACACTTCTTGATTCGATTCAGATGATTACAAGATTTATCAAGGAAATGCTCAAAAACTAATGCTCAGAGCTTCGTGGCATTCTATGCAGATAAATACAGATCAATACAAATGATGAAGGAATTGCTCAAGAGAATAGAGCTTAACACCAATAGTGTCTCACAGAAAAGAAAGAAAATCCAAGTCACTCTCTTACACTATAGTGCTCATAGCCCTCCACTGAGAAGCCTACCCTCTGTATCCACACTACAGAGTAGCTCCTACAATAGGCTTGAAATCACCAAGTGCAAGAGAGAACTTCTGCACGTTCAAAGTAACTCCAAAAAAATGTACCCCAAATGAGCACAAATCCATTGTTTTTATAGGCCTCAATAGGCCAAGAGGGCCTTGCCGATTCCTCACGTCCACTGATCATGCGCCGATTGATTGCCCAAGATTGGAGGGGTAAATCAAATATGCCACCAGTCTTGAATTGGATCCTCAAAAATAGGCAGTCGTCATGAATGGTTCGTGGCAACACTCATTTCTCCACTTTTACCTTTACCACTTACACCTTTACTGTCACTTTTGATTGCAAGCTGAGATCCTCATTTTGTGCCACCCGTGATGTTTGAATGACCCTGAGAAGCACATCCTTCACCTAATTTCTGTAGTAGCTTTTGATCCTTCATATTAAGTGGGCAATATGGGAGGTGAGTTGTGGGGGTTTTTGGGGTGTGGTAAAAAATTGATCCAAGATTTCAAAGTTATTACTGCATCATTGGAAAGTACTCGTCGAGAGCTTTCCAACGATATATAACACTGTAGGGTTTGGTTGAGAAATGATCCTCCAAATATCCATCCAAAACTGTATGAGTCTTATGTGAGGTCGTGGAAAAATGTGGGATTTGTGGGATGGAGGGATGGTGGGGTGGAGGGATGGAGGGATGGAGGGATGGAGGGATGGAGGGATGGTGCGATGGTGGAATGGAGGGATGGTGGGATGGAGGGATGGTGGAATGGGGGGATGGAGGGATGGAGGGTTGGTGGAATGGAGGGATGGTGGAATGGAGGGACTGTGGAATGGAGGGATGGTGGAATGGAGGGACGGTGGGATGGAGGAATGCTGGGATGGTGGAATGGAGGAACGGTGGGGTGGAGGGATGGTGGGATGGTGGAATGGAGGGATGGAGGGATGGTGGGAGGGTGGGATGGAGGGATGGTGGGATGGAGGGATGGTGGAATGGGGGGATGGAGGGATGGAGGGTTGGTGGAATGGAGGGATGGTGGAATGGAGGGATTGTGGAATGGAGGGATGGTGGAATGGAGGGACGGTGGGATGGAGGAATGCTGGGATGGTGGAATGGAGGGATGGAGGGACGGTGGGATGGAGGGATGGTGGGGTGGAGGGATGGAGGGATGGTGCGATGGTGGAATGGAGGGATGGTGGGATGGAGGGATTGAGGGATGAAGGAATGGTGGGACGGTGGGATGGAGGGATGGTGGGATGGAGGGATGATGGGATGGAGGGACGGTGGGGTGGAGGGATGGTGGGATGGAGGGATTGTGGGATGGAGGGATTGTGGGATGGAGGGATGGTGGGATGGTGGGATGAAGGGATGGTGGGATGGAGGAATGGAGGTATGGTGGGACGGTGGGATGGAGGGATGGTTGGATGGAGGGATGGTGGAATCGGGGGATGGAGGGATGGAGGGTTGGTGGAATGGAGGGATGGTTGAATGGAGGGACTGTGGAATGGAGGGATGGTGGAATGGAGGGACGGTGGGATGGAGGAATGCTGGGATGGTGGAATGGAGGAACGGTGGGGTGGAGGGATGGTGGGATGGTGGAATGGAGGGATGGAGGGATGGTGGGAGGGTGGGATGGAGGGATGGTGGGATGGAGGGATGGTGGAATGGGGGGATGGAAGGATGGAGGGTTGGTGGAATGGAGGGATGGTGGAACGGAGGGATTGTGGAATGGAGGGATGGTGGAATGGAGGGACGGTGGGATGGAGGAATGCTGGGATGGTGGAATGGAGGGATGGAGGGACGGTGGGGTGGTGGGGGAAAAGAGAGAGAGAGAGGAGAGAGAAAAGAGATAGGGAGGGAAATGCCGCGATACAGACCCCCACATCAAGTCTTTGCACCGTCCCGGCGCAATTCCCGAAGCCGAAAACAAGATAGTGAAGGAAGTTCTTCTTTCTTGACTTGACTCAGATAATCCTTCACCCTGGAGAAATATAAATATATATATATATATATATATATATATATATATATATATATATATATATATATATATATATATATATATATTATTTTTTTTCGTACCTTTTTTTTTTTTAATATAATAAGTGCAATCACCAAATGAAATATAGTAGGTACGGTGAATGATATGCTTCCAATTTACCTTAATTCACGTACTTATTCACCCTAGAAATATTGACCAGGGGTATCCTCTTACCCTGCAAATACTCCAGATGTACTGCTCCATGAGGTAATACCTTTATCACCGTGTAAGGTCCTATCCATTTGGGTGCCAGTTTGGTTGGAATTGCTGGGACCTGATGCACTAAAACCATGGATCCTTCCTGTACTTCATTGGACCTCAGATACCTGTCATGCAGTCTTTTGCGCTCTTCTTGTGTTACCTGAAGTTTTTGCATTGCTCCTTCTCTGTATTCTTCTAATGCCACCAATATCTGAATGGGGGGTTCAATTCCAATGGTTTTGATTTCTATTTCCTTTTTGATAATGAATTCGAATGGTGCCAATGCCTCTTTCCCATATACTAACCGAAATGGAGTCTCGCCTGTAGTTACCCTTTTCGTGGTTCTGAAAGCCCAGATTGCACCGATCAGTGCTAGTGGCCAGGAGCTTTGATGATCGAAAGATAATTTGCGAAGCAATCCAATCAAAATCTTATTGGAGCTTTCTGCTTGGCCATTTGCCCTTGGGTAGTAGGCACAAGATTTTTTATGGAAGATTTTGTACCTGTCAAATATAAACTGGAGCAATTGATTTACAAAATGTGTGCCCCTATCACTAGTTATTTCCAGTGGGCAACCAAATCTTGAGAAAATACGTTTATACACAAATTTAGCCACCGTTAAAGCCGTGCAGTCCACAGTAGCTTTAGCCTCTATCCATTTAGTGGCATAGCATGTGGCCATCAAAATATACTTTTCTCCTCCAGGTTGACCAGTTGGACTAATTGGTCCTATGAAATCAAGACCCCATCGTTCAAATGGGAGCCATCCTGTAGATATGACCAATGGTTGGAAATTCAATCTGGTTGGCGCGGGAGCACACCTCTGGCAGATGTGGCATTCTTTAGAAAACTTGATTGCATCCTTGAAAATATGAGGCCACCATAAACCTTTGTGGATGATTCTATGAGCCAATTCTTCCCCCTTTAGATGTCCTTCATTGTGTGCAGCCTCTAGCAGAAGATTTACCTCCTCTGGATAGACACACCTTCTCAATATATCATCTTGACAGTATTTATATAAATTTCCATTTATAAGAGAATATGCTTTGGTTTTCAGGAGCAGTCTTCTCTTTTCTACAGGTGTCAAGTGTTCTGGGATCTTTCCAGTAGTCAGAACATGGAGAATTTCATCATACCAACCAGTCCGGATTGCTACTAGAAAAAGATTGCTATCCACCAATTCATCATTAATACCTGTTGCCTTTTCGCTCATTGCCGTCCTGGATACTTGATCTGCCATGTAGTGCTCTTTTCGTGGCTTAATATGAATATCAAAATTAAATTCTTGAAATAGGAGTAACCATCTCCAAATCCTTCCAGCTACTCTAGGCTTGTTTATCAAATACTTCAAGGGCTGATGATCAGAAATAACAATGAAATGTACACCAAGGAGATAATGTCGGAACTTCTGAAGAGCAAATACGATAGCCAAACCTTCTCTTTCCGTTGTACTGTAATTTCTTTCAGCTTGGTTGAGTAGTCTGCTTGCATAAGAGATAGGTCTATCCACTTTGTGAGATGATGGTTGAGCTAGAACTGCACCAACAGCATGAAGACTAGCATCTGTATGCACATGAAATTCCAATGACCAATTAGGAACACTTAAAAGTGGAGCAGTACATAGCCTCAACTTTAGTTCACAAAATGCTTTGTCAGCTTCAGCACTCCATGAGAAAGGGATCTTTTTGCTGGTAAGCCTTGACAAGGGCTTAGCAATTTCCGAATACATCCTAATGAATCTTCTGTGATACCCTGCATGGCCCAAGAAACTTTGCACTTCCTTTGGGCTTTGTGGAATTGGCATGGAAAGAATAGTTGTAACCTTTGCAGGGTCAACAGTTATGCCTTCAGCAGATACTATGTGACCAAGAAGAGTGCCCTTAGTGACCAAAAAGTGACATTTATCAGGATTCAATTTCAAACCTGTTTTGAGACATTGCTCAAAAATTTCTTTTAGATTTTCCAAATGGTTATGGAAATCTTGAACTGCTGCCCTTCTATTTGTACCTGAAAATACTGAAAAGTCATCCATGAAAATGCGTAGAAAGGTTGTTAACCATTTGCCCAATATCAGATACATCGTTCTATTAAATGAAGCCGGTGCATTCTTCAAACCAAAAGCCATTCGAGTATAGACATAAGTGCCCCAGGGAGTGACAAAGGCTGTTTTGTCCCTATCATCAGGATGGATCACTATCTGATTGTAGCCACTAAAACCATCCAAGAAACTATACAAAGTGTGACCAGCTACCTCTTCAAGTACTTGCTCTGTGAAGGGCTGAGGAAATCCATCTTGAATAGTCACTTTATTCAAAGCATGGAAATCAACACATACCCTTATTTTTCCACTATTTTTCTTCGGCACAATAACCATAGAAGAAAGCCACCTGGAATGTTCTACTGGCACAATTATACCTGCTTCTTCTAGTTTTGTAATCTCTGCTTTTACCGCCTCTGCATACTTTGGATTGAGTCGATATGGCCTACTTCTTACAGGCGCAGCTCCCTCAACCAAGGGTATCCGATGTAATCCAAGCTCTTCTGGTATTCCTATTAGATCTTTGCAGGACCATGCGAAGACACTTTTGTAAGTAAAGAGCAAAGAAGTTACCTTCTGTAGTAAATTAGGATAATGCCACAACCAGGATGCCAAATGGACTACTTGAGGGTTCTCTTCATCCCCTAAATTTACTTCTTGAACCAATGTTTCAGGACTGGCCTTGTTTGATAAATCATCTCCACTATATGCAGGAGTGGAGTTTAATTTATATTCTGCAACATGTTCTTCCATCCATCCTTGAGGTATATTTGAGAAAGGAAGATCTTCTCTGCCCTTAGGTTCAAAATATTCTACCTCTGATACTTTTATCTTGGCTGCTTCCTCAAGGCTTGTGCTTTCCTGCAATTGCTCATTCTCCAACACCTTGTGGTCTTCATTGCCCTTTCCTGTAATTACCTTATCTGCAACTTCTTCCTCAATTTCATTAATCTCCACTGTGCAACACTCTGCACTTCCCATCATCCAATTTAACAATGTATCCTCTTCTTGGGGTAGAGAGGGCATTACCTGAGTGTCCACAGTATATCCAGTAGTTTTTCCTGAGTCGAATCCTTCTTCCAAATGTAGTTGCAGTTGGCTATTGGTATTTGTTGAAATCCATAGTTTATTTTTTCCCCAATCTTGCAAAGCTTTTGCTTGTCTCAGCCAAGGTCTCCCCAGGAGTAGAGGGTAAGAAGTCTCCTGTGGAAGTGCAATAACAACAAAATCTAGAACAAAATGGCAGCCCTGTACTACCATCAGTACCTTCTCAATAATGCCCAGTGGCGCAACCCGATGTTGATCTGCCAATGTAACCGTGAATGGTGCCAACTTGGTGGGGTTCAATTTCAGCTTCTTCATTGTAAAATCTGGCATTAAATTGATACCAGAGCCTCCATCTATGATCACACCTGTGAGAGCTTCATCCTTTATACAAACAGATAATCTTGAGCTTTGGTAGTCTGCTAAGGGTGCAGGGGGAAAATCAACCATGAAACCATCTATACTAGGTGATTGGACCAAGTGAGCAGAGTGTATAATCTTCAGTAAGTCACTTCTTATTTTTGAATCCATCCTTATAAGTTCATATAGACTAACCTTGTGATGAATACCTTTCAAGATCTGTTCAATGTTTACCTCTTGAGTGTTTTCTTGCAGACTTGTTGGTTGGCCCTTTAGAGAAGTAGTCATCTTATTATAAGCTCCTTCAATTTGTGCTTGGTCCTTCCATCCAGACTCCTTTTCTTCCTCTTTATCCTGAAATCCTTGTTGTTCATCTCTCTGGGTTGCAGCTGCTTGCCTAGCTCTAGTCATCATGGGCATTGCAGAGGATGAAACAGCATAAGTCTGAGTGGTTTTTCCTTCTTCATGTGGAGAGACTGCAATCATATGAATTGGAGCAGGACGACCTCTTGGGCAATCTTTGGTATAATGATCCTTGGTCTCTGGACAATGTTAAGAAGGAGGTGCATCTTCTGGGAGGGAACACCTATTTTGCATATGGCCATATTCACCACAACGATAGCACATCAAGGGTCTATTATATCTAGGCTTTGCAGGCCTATTCTCCTCTCTATTAGATGTATTTGAAGTACTAGCATAGTATGAATCCAAAGTTTGAGGGTTACCTCTCTGCTGTGTACCCTTGAGGTAATAGCAATCTCTGGCTTCATGACCATCTTTTCCACAAAATTGACAGCTTACCTTAATAGGGCAATTAGCATTGGAATGTCCATTGTTGTTACAGATTGTACACCAAATTTGTCTCCTTATATCTTGAGTGGTCTTTAAATCTTCTAACTCTCGGCGAAGTTGAGCTACTTCATCATCAGTGCGACGCAGTGGTGGCAAGACCTTCTCTTCTTGTTGATTTTGTTGCATCTTCAATGCTTCCAGTTCCCTCCTTAGTTGCTCAATAGGATCCAGATCTGCAGCATACTTTTGTTGTGTATCCGCTTCAAAATGTTGCCTTGCTTCTTCAATGCGTGATGCCGCTGCAACAAAATCATTGAGGGTCGCATCCAATCTAAGAGATTCAGGAAGCTTCTCCTGAGATGACCTAGGCAGAGCCTTTTCGATCCACTTTTTAACCAAAAAGTCACCTGGAGCATGTGGCAGACGTGCAACAAGTGCTTTTGTTCTAGTGTGAAGTTCATGAAAGGATTCACCTGATCTTAGCTTCAAATTCTCTAGCTGATCTAGAGCTCTTTCTGAGGAATCACTTGGTCGGAATGTCTGTGAGAATGCCGCCTTCAGAGCCTCCCATGTAGTGAAATGGCCATGTGCATATTGACTATACCATTTATCTGCAAGACCCTCCAATGTGGATGGAAAGAGTGCCAGCATTGCATCCTCTCTATTTTGCAAACCTCGTCCACGGCATAAAGAGATGAATCTTCTCACATGATCATCAGCATCCTCATAGGCTTGTCCCTTGAAGGTAGGGAATTTGATATTTAATCTGGAGAGTAAATGAGAGAGATCCTCCATTTGTACTGGTGTTTCTTCGGACGTATCTGAGGAGAAGTCTAGAGTTCTCCTATACCTCTCTTTTGACAATGGTGTCACACCCAAATCAATTGATAAATTTAGGGAGGGCAGAGGGGAGGTAGACTCACTAGTCGTGGTTATGGCTAACTTGTTAAGGCTCCTCCAAACACGAAGAGACTCCTTATCTACCCGTGTATGGGTCATGTACCTACTTGCAATTGTAATAGGGCAAAAATACCTCTCACAGAAATGCAAAGGTCCCACCGGGCGTGCCAAACTGTAGAGGAGGTACTGGGGTATCCGCTTTTAACAAAAGTAGAGAATGAAAACTAAACACGTCCAGTACATCACCTACTCAAGGGGGGTTCTCTTTAGGGAAGTATACCCTTTAACATTTCTGTGAGGAGGTAGATAACACGGATTGCACAGAGTGGTGCGTACTTCAGAAAATATGAACAACAATTGAGCAAGGAAGACCATACACTTCTTGATTCGATTCAGATGATTACAAGATTTGTCAAGGAAATGCTCAAAAACTAATGCTCAGAGCTTCGTGGCATTCTATGCAGATAAATACAGATCAATACAAATGATGAAGGAATTGCTCAAGAGAATAGAGCTTAACACCAATAGTGTCTCACAGAAAAGAAAGAAAATCCAAGTCACTCTCTTACACTATAGTGCTCATAGCCCTCCACTGAGAAGCCTACCCTCTGTATCCACACTACAGAGTAGCTCCTACAATAGGCTTGAAATCACCAAGTGCAAGAGAGAACTTCTGCACGTTCAAAGTAACTCCAAAAAAATGTACCCCAAACGAGCACAAATCCATTGTTTTTATAGGCCTCAATAGGCCAAGAGGGCCTTGCCGATTCCTCACGTCCACTGATCATGCGCCGATTGATTGCCCAAGATTGGAGGGGTAAATCAAATATGCCACCAGTCTTGAATTGGATCCTCAAAAATAGGCAGTCGTCATGAATGGTTCGTGGCAACACTCATTTCTCCACTTTCACCTTTACCACTTACACCTTTACTGTCACTTTTGATTGCAAGCTGAGATCCTCATTTTGTGCCACCTGCGATGTTTGAATGACCCTGAGAAGCACATCCTTCACCTAATTTTTGTAGTAGCTTTTGATCCTTCATATTAAGTGGGCAATATGGGAGGTGAGTTGTGGGGGTTTTTGGGGTGTGGTAAAAAATTGATCCAAGATTTCAAAGTTATTACTGCATCATTGGAAAGTACTCGTCGAGAGCTTTCCAACGATATATAACACTGTAGGGTTTGGTTGAGAAATGATCCTCCAAATATCCATCCAAAACTGTATGAGAGTCTTATGTGAGGTCGTGGAAAAATGTGGGATTTGTGGGATGGAGGGATGGTGGGGTGGAGGGATGGAGGGATGGAGGGATGGTGCGATGGTGGACTGGAGGGATGGTGGGATGGAGGGATGGTGGAATGGGGGGATGGAGGGATGGAGGGTTGGTGGAATGGAGGGATGGTGGAATGGAGGGACTGTGGAATGGAGGGACGGTGGGATGGAGGAATGTTGGGATGGTGGAATGGAGGAACGGTGGGGTGGAGGGATGGTGGGATGGTGGAATGGAGGGATGGAGGGATGGTGGGAGGGTGTGATGGAGGGATGGTGGGATGGAGGGATGGTGGAATGTGGGGATGGAGGGATGGAGGGTTGGTGGAATGGAGGGATGGTGGAATGGAGGGATTGTGGAATGGAGGGATGGTGGAATGGAGGGACGGTGGGATGGAGGAATGCTGGGATGGTGGAATGGAGGGATGGAGGGACGGTGGGATGGAGGGATGGTGGGGTGGAGGGATGGAGGGATGGTGCGATGGTGGAATGGAGGGATGGTGGGATGGAGGGATTGAGGGATGAAGGAATGGTGGGATGGAGGGATGGTGGGATGGAGGGATGATGGGATGGAGGGACGGTGGGGTGGAGGGATGGTGGGATTGTGGGATGGAGGGATTGTGGGATGGAGGGATGGTGGGATGGTGGGATGGAGGAATGGAGGTATGGTGGGACGGTGGGATGGAGGGATGGTGGGATGGAGGGATGGTGGAATGGGGGGATGGAGGGATCGAGGGTTGGTGGAATGGAGGGATGGTGGAATGGAGGGACTGTGGAATGGAGGGATGGTGGAATGGAGGGACGGTGGGATGGAGGAATGCTAGGATGGTGGAATGGAGGAACGGTGGGGTGGAGGGATGGTGGGATGGTGGAATGGAGGGATGGAGGGATGGTGGGAGGGTGGGATGGAGGGATGGTGGGATGGAGGGATGGTGGAATGGGGGGATGAGGGTTGGTGGAATGGAGGGATGGTGGAACGGAGGGATTGTGGAATGGAGGGATGGTGGAATGGAGGGACGGTGGGATGGAGGAATGCTGGGATGGTGGAATGGAGGGATGGAGGGACGGTGGGGTGGTGGGGGAAAAGAGAGAGAGAGAGGAGAGAGAAAAGAGATAGGGAGGGAAATGCCACGATACACTTTCTATTTATCTAGATTATTGGCACCTTGCATTAGCATTTAGTTTTTTCACGACAGGTTTGTACCCATTTCCTTGTACATCTCACAGAATTTTTTATTTTATCATCGATGAACAGTGATCACGTACTTTGTTTCCACTCACTCTATTCTGCCAATTTCTTTATCTCAACCTTGTGTATCACCTCTTGTAACTAAGATCCATATAAATACATCTTTCATCCATGAGGTTCTCTTATTGCAGCTATGTAGCTCTGTACTTACCCTAAAGCACAAGAGAGTGTGTTCTGACTATCCCTAGGCCACAAGAAAGGGACTCACGATTGAACTTGTACACCCTTCCATCACATAGCAGAGACGAGCCACCAAAATGCTTTGAGCACAGTAAAGTCCTAAGGATTTTGGGTAGTGCAGGCTGACCTTTTACTTCCCATTGATGTTGGCCCACGTGCAATTGAGGATGGCATACTCAGTTCAATTCAATGCAACGAGAATGCATTTGATTTCAAATCCAATCGGTAAAAACAAATCTGTAAGAGACCGTTTTCTAGAGCCATTCAGCTAATACAAAAGGAGCATCATTTGTCTAATACAAAAGCATCATCATTTATCATTTTTAGCACTTTCAAGGAGTGATTAACTCTGACTATGATTCTTGCCCATAACAAGGATGCACTCCTAAACTTTCTAGTACTTTAGTAACGTCCACATCTCTCTAGTACTCTTATCTTATTGTCCATCCCACCACTCCTTGAAATAAAGTTTCATAGTGTAACATTTTTCTTTTTTTGGACTTCTTTATAGCATGATGTTTGCCTTCTTTAAGTCCTTCCCTTCTTAATTCTTTTAATTGCCTTTGTTTCCTTCTCGATAAAGAATTCATAGCTTGTACTCGCATCTAATAGAATAGGTAGTAGAAAGTTATTTTGATATCTCTTGACATAAAATATCATGATATCTTTGATTTCTCTTGATATTTATGTATCTTGATACCTCTTCCAACCGAATACAGAGAAAGGATGGATGGACTGATGTGACTTAGGGTGTCCTATCACCCGTACAATGCATTATTATTGCCATCGAAATGTGGTAATAAGGCTTCTAGACTCCAGAGCACAATATTTGTGCAAGATGCATCCTCACTGTTCTTGATTCCCTGAAGAGATTTCAACAAGGCATACCAGTTGTCAAGCATTTCCATATACAAAAGAGTTACCCGGACAAAATAATTGAAACATGAGAAAAATGTCTGCTCTCGGTTTCTATTAAAACTGGATGCAGCTTATGGAGTTCTCAACCAGTCTTGCCTACTCAAGAATAATCGATTTCACAAGTAATTCAAGCTGTCAATGATGCTGAAGTTTGCAAACAGGCAAGACTAGGGTCGGCACAAATTCTTTATGAGAAGAGAGCTTGAAAATAGTCAGAAGACGACAATGTAATGGGTTGTGGAGAAAAGAAACACGGTTCTGAGCTTGTCATCCTCTGGGTTGAGAATCAAATCCCTTTGCAGCTTTTCGTTTGAATCACAAAGAAGATTGAAAGAATTTGTGATTGCCTTCTTTGAACCCCTCCTTGATAAGATTTATTGGAAGCATTTCCAAGAGGCAACTGACGCTGGGGGCCGCTTTTCTGTAAATAGTGTCTTCTACGTTTTCTTGTGGGCGTATCGAATGAGCAGAGATATCCCTACTTCCGCTTCATTAGAACGAGTCTCTGTATTTTACTAGAGAACGGAAAATATTTGGTTTTCGACACGGAAAGTTAATATTGTATATGAGCTTGAAACGAGCCGCAGCTTCGATCACAGGTAGCACGCCACTTGGACCGACGCGAAGATCATCCTTTCAAACCCAACTTCCAAAGACGTTCTTCATCGCTTTCACATGCTCGAAATTCGCTTTCTTCTTTTCTTTTATCTGTTTGATTTTCTGTCTTTTATGTGGCATGCTTTTTCTCTGCAGCTTTGTGTTCCGCTATGACTGCGTCTTCCACGGGCTAAACCTCTAAACTACTAGGTGCATTCTTCACAGTGTATAGTCACTTCTACCCGTTTGAAATTTCTCCCCGAGGATAAGCATATGACACTTGCGTCACAACTTCGTCCATCCCACCTTATTTAAGAGCGAGTAGTGTGATCGTATGATCTACCATTGGTTACCATCTCTCGCATTCAGACACACTTATCGTGGCCTCGCCCCTCCATCTACCAGCTTGAGCTGTGAGCTATGGCATTCGGTAAAGCAGAAGTCATTGCCTTTAGCTGTCTACTCCTTACAACCGGAGCATTCCTTGTGCATGCGGTAAGGCTGTACTCTCTCTCTCTCTTCCCCGTCCCCTTCTCCGTATGTGTTTATGGTTTTATGGGTTCCTGTTCTTCCGCTTGCAGTGCAATTATGCAGCGTCCTGCGGCGACGAGACACTTAGCGGGACGACTCTTACGGCTAGCTGTGCTGATATCAGCGGAAACCCTGTGATATCATCGCTTGACCTTAATGCGAAGATCAGCAACAACGATGGGCAGCTCGTCTGTCCCGGAGCCGACTTTGCTGCCTCATGCTCTAACATTGGGCTGAGCGGCGGCCATACCCTCGTCGCTAACTGCAAAAACGTCAATGGAGCTCTCATCCAGACCAGCCTTGACCTAAACAACTGCATCAGCAACAATGACGGGTACCTGCAGTTCTGCGTGTAGACTCATCTCTGTCCCGCGTAGGAGGCTGCCGGATGCCTTTCGTTGCTACATAGTCCATCCAAATAATATGTGACTCCATCCCCGCCGTTGGTTTGAGGAAGCAACCGAATAAGGATTAGGTATTCCAACGCCATATTCCGTATACATCCAGCAATAACCATCTGTATCAATAAATAATCCTGTATGCTTTGAGTGTATCAATAATTATTACAATTTCTGTGTGGCATCAGAATCACACGTAACGTTGGTCCATCTCAAAATGAGCAGTACTTCCGTATCACCATTTGGCATATAAATAGAGAGCACGTTACCTTGCATAAGCTTTCTCTCTATTTATATTTACTTTCACTGTTGATCTAAATCTTGTGTGTGTCTTTCTTCTGTACGAATATGGTCCATCCTCTCCTCTACTCCATGTTGTATGTTTCAAAGAAATGAAATGGAGATCGTGAAAATGGAAAGGGGGGCCAACTTATATAAGCAGTATATAGCTTGGAAAATGGGGGCAAACTTATATAGCATTCAAGCTCAACTTTATTTCTCACTGTTTTGGTATAGTTTGAAAAGAATAACAATGATTACTTTGGTCTCAAATCCAAGTCACAAAAGTTGAGTTTGGATACCAATCTCTCCACAAGGACATTCTCTGTTCCAAAATGCGTGTGTAGCAAACTTAGACACTCTTTTGGTAAGCATTCATAATTTATTGATCTCTATCGGAATCTCTCCAAATTGAATCCTTTAAATATGCGAAAGAGTTGAAATCATGTCTCTTGGTAAATAATATCCCTTTCAAAAATGGTTTAAATATATGTCCAACATGTTATCCGAAAAAGATATCCTTACTCGCAACTTCCATATACAATTGAAAACATCGAGATCCGATACAATATAAAGACACAAGTTAGCATGCTTCAAAATCAGTATTTCGAAGATTGGATATCATGTGTTGTATCACGGCGTTTTCTCTCTCTCTCTCTCTCTCTCTCTCTCTCTCTCTCTCTCTCTCTCTCTCTCTCTCTCTCTCTCTCTCTCTCTCTCTCTCTCTCTCTCTCTCTCTCTCTCTCTCTCTCTCTCTCTCTCTCTCTCTCTCTCTCTCTCTCTCTCTCTCTCTCTCTCTCTCTCTCTCTCTCTCTCTCTCTCTCTCTCTCTCTCTCTCTCTCGCAGTCCTTCCCCCACGACCCGCCTCCTCTCCCCACCCCGCACCTCCCCCTCCCTCCCTCTACCTCCCTCTTCCTCCGTCTCCCTCCTCTTCCCTCCCTCTACCTCCCTCTCCCTCCATCTCCCTCCCTCTCCCTCCTCTTCCCACCAGCCACCTCCCTCTCCCTCCCTCTCCCTCCTCTTCCCACACCTGCCACCTCCCTCTCCCTCTTCTCCCCACCTGCTACCTCCCTGTCCCTCCTCTTCCCACCCGCCACCTCCCTGCCACCTCCTTGTCCCTCCCTCCCCCTCCTCTTCCCACCCGCCACCTCCCTCTCCCTCCCTGTCCCTCCCTCCCCCTCCTGTTCCCACCCGCCACCTCCCTCTCCCTCCCTCTCCCCCCCTCTCCCTCCTCTTCCCACCCGCCACCTCCCTCTCCCTCCTCTTCCCACCCCCTCCCTCCCTCTACCTCCCTCTCCCTCCCTCTCCCTCCTCTTCCCTCCCTCTCCCTCCTCTTCCCACCCACCACCTCCCTCTCCCTCCCTCTCCCTCCTCTTCCCTCCCTCCCTCTACCTCCCTCTCCCTCCCTCTACCTCCCTCTCCCTCCTCTTCCCTCCCTCTCCCTCTTCCCTCCCTCTACATCCCTCTCCCTCCCTCTCCCTCCTCTTCCCTCTCCCTCCCTCTCCCTCCTCTTCCCTCCCTCTCCCTCCTCTTCCCTCCCTCTCCCTCCTCTCCCCACCCGCCACCTTCCTCTCCCTCCCTCCCTCTCCCTCCCTCCCTCTCCCTCCCTCTCCCCCCTCTGCCCACCCTCCACCTCCCCCTCCCTCCCTCTCCCTCCTCTTCCCACCCGCCACCTCCCTCTCCCTCGCTCTCCCTCCCTCTCCCTCCTCTCCTCACCCGCCATCTCCCTCTCCCTCCCTCTCTCTCCTCTCCCCACTGGCAACCTCCCTCTCCCTCCCTCTCCCTCCTCTCCCCACCTACCACCTCCCTCTCCCTCCTCTCCCCACCTGCCACCTCCCTCTCCGTCCCTTTCTCTCCGTCCCTCCCTCTCCCTCCCTCTCCCCACCCGCCACCTCCCTCTCCCTCCCTCCCCCTCCTCTTCCCACCCGCCACCTCCCTCTCCCTCCCTCTCCTCCCTCCATCTCACCTCCGCTCCCTCACCTCACCTCACTCCTGCAGCCCACCCCAAAAGCATTGAAAAGCTTCAATCCATCATTCGGCGTCACTCACTTTTTCAGTCATTCATTTATGAGAAATAATGTTCGCGATCAAGCTTTTCAGAAGGTTTTGCCGCTGCGGCTGGTAGGAATCGAACCGGGGTTTATACTTTGGGAGACGGGTGGGCTATCCAAGGCGCCCGTCAAATTTTCTTATAAGAGACGTTAAACTACACAAGTTTGCAGCACTTTTGGATGGATAGTTTGAGGATCATTTTTGAACCAAACACTACAGTGTTATATATCATTGAAAAGCTCTCGACGAGTACTTTCCAATGGCGCAATAATAATTTTTAAAATCTTGGATCAATTTTTTACCAACATTGACTTCTCCCACCCCTCCCCCCACAACCTACCACACCCCCCACAACCTCCTCAACCTCCCCCTATTCCCACCCACAACCTCCCACACCCTCAAAACCCCCCACAACCTCCCACACTCCCCACAACCTCCACAACCTCCCCCTATTCCCACCCACAACCTCCCACACCCCTCACAACTTCCCACCACTCCACGCACACCTCCGACACCACCCACCATCTCTCCTACACAATATGTAAGGGTCAAAAGCTACTACAAAAATTATGTGAAGGATGTGCTTCTCAGGGTCATTCGAATATCACGGGCGGCACAAAATGAGGATCTCAGCTTGCATGCAAAAGTGAACAGTAAAAGTTCAGGCGAGTCTGCATCTAGTGGTGTTCATTGTACGGATTGGACGAATCTCTTGTATTGATATTGTTTAGTTCTGAAGTGGCATGTTAGCCCAGAGCATCAACTTTAGAGCATTTCTTTTGCCTATATTGTAATCATCTGTTCGAACTAAGGAGTGGTTGGTCTTCCATTATTGCCATTTGTCATTAATATTATCCTTGAGAATTCACAATTCTGTGCAATTATTGATATCTGCGTGCTCACAGAAGTGTTAAAGGGTATATTTCCCTAAGGAGAACCTCCCTTGAGTAGGCGAAGTACTGGAGTGCTTGGTGCATGCTCCTGTTAAAAGTAGATACCCCAGTATCTCCTCTACAGTTTGGCATGCCCGATGGGACACTTGCATTTTTGTGAGAGGCCCTAAAGATAGTAAATAGTCCCTCTTTTCAGTATTTTTTCCCTATTGCATTTGCAAGTAGGTACATGACCCATACGTGAGCAAATAAGGAGCCTCTTCGTGTACGAAGGAGCCTTAACAAGTCATCTATATCTTCGACTAGTGAACCTAGCTCCCCTCTACCCTCCTCAAATTTATCTATTGATTTGGGTGCGACACCACTGTCAAAGGAGAAGCATAGGAAAACATTAGATTTCTCCTCAAATTCGTTAGAAGAAACACCAGTGCAAATGGAGGATCTCTCATTTACTCTCCAGACTCAATATCAAGTTCCCTACCTTCAAGCGACAAGCTTTTGAGGATGCTGATGATCATGTGAGGAGGTTCATCTCCTTATGTCGTGGATGAGGTCTGCACAATAGAGAGGATGCAACGCTAGTACTCTTCCCATCCACATTGGAAGGCCTTGCTGACAAATGGTATGCAAATGGCCATTTTGCTACATGGGAGGCTCTGAAGATGGCATTCTCACAGACATTTCGTCCTAGTGACTCCTCGGAAAGAGCTCTAGACCAGCTCGAGAATTTAAGGCTAAGATTAGGTGAATCCTTCCATGAACTTCACTCTACAACAAAAGCACTTGTTGCACGTCTGCCACATGCTCCATGTGATTTCTTAGTAAACAAATGGATAGAAAAAGCTCTACCCAGGTCATCTCAGCAGAAGCTATGTGAGTCTCTTAGATTGGATGCAACCCTCAATGATTTTGTTGCAGCAGCATCACGCATTGAAGAAGCTAGGCAACATTTTGAAGGGGATACACAACCGAATTATGCTGCAGAACTAGACTCTATTGGGCAACTGAGGAAGGAACTGGAGGCATTGAGAATGCAACAAAATCAACAAGAAGAGAAGGTCTTGCCACCACTGCGTCGCATTGATGATGAAGTAGCCCAACTTCGCCGTGAGTTAGAAGATTTGCAGACCACTCAGGATATAAGAAGGTAGATTTGATGTAAAATATGTAACAACAATGGACATTCCAATGCTAATTGTCCTAACAAGGTAAGCTGTCAATTTTGTGGAAAGGATGGTCATGAAGCTAGAGACTATTACTACCTCAAGGGTACACAGCAACGAGGTAACCCTCAAGCTTTGGATTCATATTATGATAGTACTTCAAATGCACCTAATAGAGAGGAAAATCGTACGACAAAGCCTAGATATAATAGGCCATTGATGTGTTATCACTGTGGTGAGTATGGCCATATGCAAAATAGGTGTTCCCTATCAGAAGATGCACCTCCTTGTTAACATTGTCCAGAGGCCAAGGATCACTATACCAAAGACTACCCAAGAAGCCGTCCTGCTCCAATCCACATGATTGTAGTCTCTCCACAAGAAGAAGGTATGACCACTCAGTCTTACATTGTTTCATCCTCTGCAATGCCCATGATGACTAGAGCCAAACAAGCAGTAGCAATCCGTAGAGAGGAACAAGAAGGACTCCAGGATAAAGAGGAGGAAAAGAAGGTTGGGTGGAAGTACCAAGCAAACATTGAAGGAGCTTATGAAAGGAGGGCTACTTCATTAAGGGACCAACCAACAATTCTGCAAGCAGACACACATGAGGTAAACATTGAGCAGGTTTTGAAAGTCATTCATCACAAGGTTAGTCTCTATGAACTTATAAGGATGGATTCAAAGATAATAAGTGACTTATTGAAGATTATACACTCTGCTCACTTGATCCAATCACCTAGTATAGATGGTTTCATGGTTGATTTTCCCCCTGCACCCTTGGCAGACTACCAAAGCTCAAGGTTATCTGTTTGTATAAAGGATGAAGCTTTCACAGGTGTGATCATAGATGGAGGCTCTGGTATCAATCTGATGCTAGATTTCACAATGAGGAAACTGAATTTGAACCCCACTAAGGTGGCACCATTCACAGTTACACTAGCAGATCAACATCGGGTTGCACCTCTCGGCATTATTGAAAAGGTACTGATGATAGTACAGGGTTGTCACTTTGTTCTGGATTTTGTTGTTATTGCAATTCCACAGGAGACTTTTTATCCGTTACTCTTGGGAAGACCTTGGCTGAGGCAAGCAAAAGCTTTGCAAGATTGGGGGAAAAACAAACTCTCGATTTCAACAAGCAACAATAGCCAACTGCAACTACATTTGGAAGAAGGATTCGACTCAGGGAAAACTACTCGATATACGGTGGACACTCAGGTAATGCCCTTTTTACCCCTAGAAGAAGATACATTATTGAATTGGATGATGGAAAGTGTAGAGTGTTGCACGGTGGAAATCAATGAAATAGAGGAAGAAGTTGCAGATGAAGGAGTTGCAGGAAAAGGCCATGAAGTTCACAAGGAGTTGGAGAATTAGAGTTTGCACGACAATACAAACTTTGAAGGGGCAAAAAATATAGAAGTATCTGGGAAGGAAAATTATGAACTTGTGTAGAGAAGATCTTCCTTTTTCAGATATATCTCAAGGATGGACTAGAGAACATATTGCAGAATATAAGCTAAAATCTACTCCTCCATACAACGGAGATGATTTCTCAAGAGAGAATAGCCCTGAAACACTCGTTCAAGAAGTAAATCTAGGGGATGAACAGAACCCTCAAGTAGTCCACTTGGCCTCTTGGCTATAGCATTATCCCTCTTTACTACAGAAGGTAACTTCTTTACTTTTTGCTTATAAAAATGTCTTCGCATGGTCCTACAAAGATCTAACAGGGATACCAGAGGAGCTTGGATTACACCAAATACCCTTAGTTGAGGGAGCCGTGCCTACAAGAAGTAGGCCGTATCGACTCAATCCAAAGTATATAGAGGCGGTAAAGTTGGAAATTACAAAACTAGAAGAAGCAGGTATAATTGCTCCAGTAGAACATTCTAGGTGGCTTTCTTCTATGGTTATTGTACCCAAGAAAAACAGTGGAAAAAAATTGAGTCTGTGTTGATTTTCTATCCTTGAATAAAGTGACTGTTCAAGATGGATTTCCTCAGCCCTTCACAGAGCAAGTACTTGAGGAAGTAGCACGTCACACTTTGTATAGCTTTCTAGATGGTTTTAGTGGCTACAAACAGATAGTGATCCATCCTGATGATAGGGACAAAACAGCTTTTGTTACCCCATGGGGCACTTATGTCTATACCCGCATGGCTTTTGGTTTGAAGAATGCACCAGCTTCATTTAATAGAACAATGTATCTAATATTGGGCAAATGGTTGACAACCTTTCTACACATTTTCATGGATGACTTTTCAGTATTTTCAAGCACAGATAGAAGAGCAGCAGTTCAAGAATTCCATGATCATTTGGAAAATCTAAAAGAAATCTTTGAGCAATGTCTCAAAAACAGGTTTGAAATTAAATCTTGCTAAATGTCAATTTTTGGTCACCAAGGGCACTCTTCTTGGTCACATAGTATCTGTTGAAGGGATAACGGTTGACCCTGCAAAGGTTACTACTATTCTTTCTATGCCTATTCCACAAAGCCCAAAGGAAGTGCAAAGTTTTTTGGGCCATGTAGGATACCATAGAAGATTTCACTCAGAAATAGCTAAGCCCTTATCCAGGCTTACTAGTAAAAAGGTTCTTTTCTCATGGAGTGTTGGAGTTGAGAAAGCATTTTGTGAACTAAAATTGAGGCTATGTACTGCTCCACTTTTAAGTGTTCCTAACTGATCTTTAGAGTTTCATGTGCATACAGATGCCAGTCTTCATGCTGTTGGTGCGGTTCTAGCTCAAGCATCATCTCACAAGGTTGATAGACCTATCTCCTATGCTAGTAGACTACTTACCAAGGAAGAAAGGAACTACAATACTACATATTAAGCCAGGAAGAGAGCACTACACGGCAGATCAAGTATCCAGGACTGCAATGAGCGAGAAGGCAACACGTATTAATGATGAATTGGTGGATAGTAATCTCTTCCTAGTAGCAACTCAGACTGATTGGTATGGTGGAATTCTCAATTTTCTTACTACTGGAAAACTCCCAGAACACTCAACACCTATAGAAAAGAGAAGATTGCTCCTTAAAACCAAAGCGTTTTCACTTATAAATGGACATTTATATAGATATTGTCAGGATGATATGTTGAGAAAGTGTGTTTATCCAGAGGAGGTAAATCTTTTGCTAGAGGCTGCACACAATGAAGGGCATCTAAAGGGGGAAGAATTGGCTCATAGAATCATCCACAAAGGACTATGATGGCCTCATATTTACAAGGATTCGATCAAGTTTGCTAAAGAATGTCACATTTGCCAGAGATGTGCTCCTACGCCAACTAGATTGAATTTCCAACCATTAGTCATATCCACAGGATGGCTCCCATTGGAACGATGAGGTCTTGATTTCATAGGACCAATTAGTCCAACTGGTCAACTTGGGGGTAAGAAGTATATTTTAATGGCCACATGTTATGCAACTAAATGGATAGAGGCTAAAGCTACTGTGGACTGCACGGCTTTAACAGTAGCTAAGTTTTTGTATAAACGTATTTTCTCAAGATTTGGTTGCCCACTAGAAATCACTAGTGATAGAGGCACACATTTTTTAAATCAATTGCTCCAATTTATATTTGACAGGTACAAGATTTTTCATAAAATTTAATGCGCCTACTATCCAAGGGCGAATGGCCAAGCAAAAAGATCCAATAAGATTTTGATTGGATTGCTTCGCAAATTATCCTTCGATCATCAAAGCTTCTGGCCACAAGCATTCATCGGTGCAATATGGGCCTTCAGAACTACAAAGAGGGGAACCACTGGCAAGAGTCCATTTCGCTTAGTATATGGAAAAGAGGCATTAGCCCCATTCCAATTTATTATCAAAAGAGAACATGGAGCCAAAACCATTGGAATTGAACCTCCAATTAGAAGACTGGTGGCATTAGAAGAATACATGGAAGGAGCAATGCAAAAACTTCAGGTAACACAAGAAGAGCGCAAAAGATTGGACAAAAAGTATCTTAGGATCAATGAAGTACAGCAAGGATCCTTGGTTTTGGTGCATCAAATTCCAGCAGTTTCAACCAAATTGGCACCCAAGTGGATAGGACCATACAAAGTGATAAAGGTATTACCACATGGAGCAGTGCATCTAGAGGATTTGCAGGGTAAGAGGATACCCTTGGTTAATATCTCCAGGGTGAACAACGACCTAAATTAAGTCAAATTGGAAGCATTTCATCCACTATACATACCACATTTCATTCAGTGTTTGTAGTGTATTTGGTTTATTCCATAAGCGTATGAAGAAAAGTTGCACCGAGACGGTGCAAAGACTTGATGTGGGGGTTTGTATCGCTGTGTTTTCCCTTTCACTCTCTCTCTCCCCTCCCTCTCCCTCCTCTCCCCACCCGCCACCTCCCTCTCCCTCCCTCCCTCTCCCTCCCTCCCCCTCCTTTCCCCACCCGCCACCTCCCTCTCCTTCCCTCTCCCTCCCACTCCCTCCCTCCCCCTCCTCTCCCTACTCGCCACCTCCCTCTCCCTCCCTCCCTCCCCCTCCTCTCCCCACCCGCCACCTTCCTCTCCCTCCCTCCCCCTCCTCTCCCCACCCGCCACCTCCCTCTCCCTCCCTCTCCCTACTCTTCCCACCCCCTCCCTCCCTCTCCCTCCCTCTCCCTCCTCTTCCCTCCCTCTGCCTCCCTCTCCCTCCTCATCCCACCCGCCACCTCCCTCTCCCTCCTCTCCCCGCCTGCCACCTCCCTCTCCCTCCTCTTCCCACCCCCTCCCTCTCACTACCTCCCTCCGTCCCCCTCCCTCCCTCTCCCTCCCTCTCCCTCCTCTTCCCTCCAGCCACCTCCATCTACCTCCCTCCCTCTCCCTCCTCTCCCCACCGGCCACCTCCCTCTCCCTCCCTCCCTCTCCCTCCCTCTCTCTCCTCTCCCCACCTGCCACCTCCCTCTCCCTCCTCTCCCCACCCGCCATCTCCCTCTCCTTCCCTCCCCCTCCTCTGAGCTCTTTCTGAGGAATCACTAGGTCGAAATGTTTGTGAGAACGCCGTCTTCAGAGCCTCTCATGTAGCAAAATGGCCATCTACATATTGACTATACCATTTATCTGCAAGACCCTCCAATGTGGATGGGAAGAGTGCCAACATTGCATCCTCTCTATTTTGCAGACCTCGTCCACGACATAAGGAGATGAATCTCCTCACATGATCATCAGCATCCTCATAAGCTTGTCCCTTGAAGGTAGGGAACTTGATATTGAGTCTGGAAAGTAAATGAGAAAGATCCTCCATTGGCAGTGGTGTTTCCTCTAACGTATTTGAGGAGAAGTCTAAGGTTCTCTTATGCTTTTCTTTTGACAATGGTGTTGTACCCAAATCAATAGATAATTTTGAGGAGCATAGAGGGGAGCTAGGTTCACTAGTCGAAGGTATAGTTGACTTATTAAGACTCCTTCTTGCACGAAGATGATCCTTATCTGCTCGCGTATGGGTCATGTATCTACTTGTGAATGCAATAGGTAAACAATACTGAGAAAGAAGACTATTTACTATCCTCCGGACCTCTCATAGGAATGCCAAGGTCCCACCGTGCGTGCCAAACTGTAGACGGGAGATGGGAATTCTATTCTCTACATACAGCACTCAACCTCCGTCTACTCAAGAGGGAGTTCTTCCTGAGGGAAGTATACCCTATAACATTACTAAGAGTAGGCCCTGCGTTGCGTAGAAGGAATACACACACTGCTTATAGACAAGAAAAATGGAACAATACCAATAGTGTCTGAAACATTTTTCTACTGTTATATACAAGTCACGAAATATGGCATAACTAACCAAACATGGCGCAAATTCCAAAGTAAAGTATATTTGAAATATAGGGAAAGAAACTACAAGGTGTAATATACAGAGGACGGAATCTTTAAATTTCAACAGTACAACGAATAACAATCAATATTTCCAAACACTAGGGACTTCAGCATAGACCACCCTCCAGACCCTCAATCACACCGTAATGTGGATCGCCATCACTGGAAAATCCCGCTCTGTATCATCACCACAAAGTAATTCCCAATAGTGAGCATACAACACCGGAGCACAGAGATGGTTCTCTCAATCGTAACTCGAAACTGGTATCACAGTTACCTTCTTCTTCTTCCTCTTCCCTCTCTCTCTTTTTCTTCTCCTTCCTTGTTTACGAGCAATTCCTCCCCCAGTCTTACTCGTCCGGTTTCCCTCTTTTTTTTTTCCCCTACCCACTTGTTGATATATTTAGGTAGTGATGTGTGTGAACACTCTAGGACCGCCGGGGCACTTTTTTCCCTCTTTAGGAGGTTTTTTTCCCCCGGCTTGTATATACGCCTATTGCCCTAATGGGCTACTTATCTTTGTACATTCTCTAGTAATACATTCAGTATTGTGTTTTTGTGCTCTAAGCTTCTTCTTCTTCCTTGTGTTGTTCGCGTGCTTCCACAGACGTCTATCTCCAACAATTGGTATCAGAGCAGGTCGTCGCTTCTTCTAGGGCGCCATTGACACTCCTCCGTTTGCAGTCTCAGATTCGCACGAAATTTGGTGAGCATACTCAGGGTGTTTCCGAGATCAAAACCGCTTCGCTCTGTGGTGCCGAAATCGCAATCCGAGCTCGTTTTAGCCTCCGAACGCACTATCACAGCGCTTGTGCAGGCTATTTTGTCCTTTTGTGCCAAAGGTATATACCAGTTTCTGTTCGCGAGTTTAAGCGTCTCGAAGTCTGCTACAGGTCTAGCTGAACTCGTCTAGGCAGTTCCGTTCAACTTTTTGAGATACAGTCAATTTTCTGCATCAAGGTATTTTAGTCACCGGCCATGGCTGAAAGCAGTGATGTATTCCGTATGTTGGCTGTTGAGGATAAGTTGGATGGTACCAACTACCCATTATGGGCTTATATGATGCGACATGTACTGGTTGCAAAAGGACTGTGGAACATTGTGCAGGGTGTTGAAAGACGTCATGTTACACCTGCGATTACAAGTACTACAAATACAGGTGCTGGAGGTACTGGAGCTGATGAAGATGGTGTCGAAGATGATATTCCGCAGATTCCTGTTCGTGCTGCTGTTTCTGTTGCACCTACTGCAAAGTAGATTCGTTGGGATGGCAGAGATGCCCAGGCACATGCATTGATAGCCTTGTCTGTCAAACGTGCCATTATTCCTCACATTCGCTCTTGCAGAACAGCAAAGGATGCTTGGGATACACTTACCACTTTGTACCAGGCTAGGAATGAGGCTCGTGTTGCTTACCTCCGAAAACAGTTGGAGAGTGAGCACATGAATGAAGGTGATTCTATGGACAGTTTTCTTACAAAGATCAAAGACCTGAAGGAACAATTGATTTCTGCTGATGAGGTTATACCAGATAGCTCACTTGTGCAGACCGTTCTGAATGGTCTTCCTGATTCATATCAGAGTTTTGCCTCTACTCTTCGGTTGATGATGAAAGGCAATCCGAATGCCTTGCCATTTGAGGAATTAGTCTCTGTTCTGTTGCAGGAAGATCAGTCCAGGCAGAACAGGTCCATTATGCGTGTTGCAGATCAAGCTTTCCTGGCTAGTCAGAAGGGCAAAGGAAAATGGAGCTCTTCTACTAGTAAGCAAAAATCTGCAAATGCTGCACAATCGAAGAACCAGGATAAAGATGAAAAGAAATCAGAAAAGCAGAAATTATTCTGCAAGTACTCTAAAGGAAATGATCATATTATAAAGAACTGTCTAAAACTGGCTGCTAAAGAGGCAAAGAAGAAAGAGGCTGGAATGGTTGTTGCAGAGGCCTCTACACCAAAAACAGAGTCTACAAATCTTGTGCAGGAAGAAGAATGGGCGTTTACTATTGTCTGCAGTTTTGACCCATCTTCTCATGATCAGTGCAGGCTGCAGTAGACTCAGATGTTTGGTACTTTGACAGTGGGGTGACCAAACATATTACCTCACAGCGCAGTTTCTTCTCTTCACTCGAGCCTGCCCCTACAGGGAATACTGTCACATGCGCCAATAACTCCTCTTATCCTGTTATGGGAGTTGGTAAGATCATTCTGACTACTGCTGATGGTAGTTCTTTCACTTCGTTAGATGCTTTATTTGTGCCAGGGATCAAAAAGAACCTGTTATCAGTTTCTGCATTAGCCAAGATTGGCTTGGTTGTGAAATTCGTTGATGACAGGTGTACAGTCCATGATCTCTCAAATGGTGATGTGATTATTGCTTCTGGCATCTTATGTCGTGGGCTGTATAAGCTCATAGACTATGAAAGATCTATGAATGATTCGGCATGTGCAGTTCATGATTCTCAGGCTATGTCAGATGCAAAGCTTTGGCATGCACGCTTTGGTCATCTGAATTTTGCTAGTTTGTTACGCCTGCAGAAATCTGAAATGGTGTCCTCTTTGCCCAAACTTGAGGCACCTGAAAAACATGTTTGTGAAGGCTGTATTTTGGGCAAAATGCAGCGTTCTTCCTTTCCAAAATATGGTTCAGTTCGGGCTACGCAGAAATTGCAGCTTGTACATAGTGATGTCTGTGGTCCTATGCAGACACCCTCTTTTGGAAATTACCTTTACTTCGTGACTCTCATTGATGATTTTTCCAGGCATGCATGGGTATATCCACTCAAAGCAAAGTCTGAAGTATTCATGTGCTTCAAACAGTTTTTGGTTTTGGCTGAAAATCTGTCAGCATGTAAAATGGGCACCCTCCGTTCTGATCGAGGGGGGGAATATATGTCTTCAGATTTTAATGCATTTCTGGCTGAACGTGGGATAAAACACCAGTGTACAGTACCGTATACACCTCAACAGAATGGAGTTGCTGAACAAAAGAACAGGTCACTCATGGAGATGGCGAGGTGCATGGTCAAAAGTCAGGCTTTACCACATAGTTTTTGGCTTGAGGCTGTCATGTGTGCAGCATATGTACTGAACAGGTGTCCCACTAAAGCGTTGCAGTCTATCACTCCATATGAGGCTTGGCATGACCGCAAGCCATCTGTTGCTCATCTGCGTGTTTTTGGTTGTTTGGCATATGCATTAGTGCCTGAACAACATCGCAGAAAATTAGATGATAAGGCAGTAAAATGTATTTTTGTTGGGTATAGTTCTGAAAGTAAAGGCTATCGTCTGTATCATCCACAGACTAGCATTCTGGTTAGCCGTGATGTTTTCTTTGTGGAAGATGCTATTCAGCCATTGCTTTCATGTACTAAGGAGACATCTGTTAGCTCCAAAGACATGTATGATACTTTGATGCCTCTTTTTACAGGTGCACAGGCTAGTGCTGGTCCTAATGAGGCAACTTCTCAGCCTTTGCAGGTTTCATATGATGATGCAGATCATTCCATTTCTGATGCAGATTTACATGATGCACTTACTGATGAGAGAGCTGATATTGAGCAGGTAAAAACTATGCCAAAATGGCTGGTGCAGACTTTGCGTGACAGCAAATTAGATGCACCTTTGTCATATCGTACTCGTTTAGGCTCTCATAGTGCCTCCTTTGCATCAGATTGCTATGCTATGGCTGCATCTAGTCTCTGTGATGAGAATGAGCCTATTTCTTTTAATGAAGCACAGAATTCAGAAAATTGGATGGCTGCTATGCAATCTGAATATGATGCTATAATGAAGAATGGTACATGGTCCTTATGTGACTTGCCTCCTGACAAGAAGGCCATTGGCACTAAGTGGGTATACAAGCTGAAGCGTAAACCTGATGGTACCGTTGACAGGTATAAGGCTAGGCTTGTTGCAAAGGGTTATGCCCAAGAAAGAGGCATTGATTTTGATGAGACCTTTGCACCTACATGCCGTATGACTACTGTTCGGAGCATTTGTGCACTTGCAGCCCATCATGGTTGGAATGTACATCAGTTGGATATTAAAACAACATTTCTGAATGGTGACTTGCATGAAGAAGTGTATGTTTTTCAGCCCCGTGGCTTTGTGCAGAAAGGGCATGAAAACCAGGTTTGCAGGTTAAAGAAGGCATTATATGGTTTAAAGCAAGCACTACGTGCTTGGTATGAGAAGATACATGCCTATCTGATTGCACATGGTTTTGAGAACAGTCCAACTGAAAGCACCTTATATGTTAAACGTGCTAATGATGTGCTTCTGATCATTGTTGTCTATGTTGATGACATGCTGCTCACTGGTCCTATTGAGACACATATTGCTGATTTTAAGGCTGATTTGCATGCCTCATTTGAGATGTTTGATTTGGGGCATTTGCATCACTATTTGGGCATTCAGCTTATGCACGTTGATGGTGGAATGGCTTTGTGTCAAACGAAATATATTGACACATTATTGCAGCGTTTTGGCCTTGAAGACTGTAAGCCTATTGCCACTCCTATGGAGACAGGTTTACGATTGAGTCTTCATGATGTTGGAGATGCATTTGATGTTGTTCTCTATCAGCAGGCTGTTGGATGCTTGATTTACTTATGCATTACTCGGCCAGATATTCAGTTTGCTGTCTCACAGATGAGCAGGTTTATGCATTGCCCAGGAGTCACGCATTGGAAAGCGGTTAAGCGCATCTTTCGCTACTTAAGTGGTACTCGGCTACTTGGGTTGTTTTATCCCAAGGGGGGATCACTACCGCCAGATTTGCATGCTTTTTCTGACTCAGATTGGGCTGGTTGCTATGACACTCGTGTGTCCACCAGTGGTTTTTGCTTCACGCTTGGTAGCTCATGCATATCTTGGTTGAGCAAGAAGCAGCCTACTGTGGCCACTTCCAGTTGTGAGGCTGAGTATAGGGTAGCTTTCACAGCGACTGTTGAGTGTGTGTGGCTCAGACGCCTTATGGCTAATTTGGGTGTTGGCCAGTCTTCTCCTACCACCATCTTCACTGACAGTCAGAGCGCATTGGCAGTTGCGAGGAACCCTGTGTTCCATGCTCGCACTAAGCACATTGAGGTGCATTATCACTATGTCAGGGAGAGGTTCTCTGCTGGGGAGATCAGCTTGGCATATGTGCCCACGCAGGAGAACATTGCAGACCTTTTCACGAAGGCTCTGCCTAGGGAGAAGTTTGAAGCTTTTCGCAAAGCTTTGGGCTTACTTCCTTTTGTGGAGTGATTTCCACATAGCTTGGCACTTCCTTATACATGAGTGCCAGCTCCTTGTTCACCGCATCACTCCCAGGGGGGATTTGTTGATATATTTAGGTAGTGATGTGTGTGAACACTCTAGGACCGCGGGGGCACTTTTTTCCCTCTTTAGGAGGTTTTTTTCCCCCGGCTTGTATATACGCCTATTGCCCTAATGGGCTACTTATCTTTGTACATTCTCTAGTAATACATTCAGTATTGTGTGTTTGTGCTCTAAGCTTCTTCTTCTTCCTTGTGCTGTTCGCGTGCTTCCACAGATGTCTATCTCCAACACCACTCACTCACACCCTATAGTCTTGGAACGCGGGCCTTTTATAGATTTCAGAACATAAGGAGGTTGTAGCGCCAAATCGGATTATCCTTTGATTCCGTAACCGTTAACGCACCTGCTATCGTCTATTTCGCCTGTTAGATGGGCGCCACCCGTAATGTCTGTTCAACTACATCCGTATAAAGTGGCTCGATTGGCCCTGATAGTGCATATTGATGAAGGTTCCAGTTGGAAGTCCGTAGATTCCATAATTGTAACATCGAGATGCCTTGCGCGGACTTAGGAGTGTCTGCCGCTCTAAACAGAATCACAACATAAACTTGCCACCCACCTGAGTCTATACACTAATTCTGGTTCTGGTGATTTCGGTCAACAAGTTGACCGAAATTCTAAATTGCCATCAAAGTGTCACTGGAAAGTTACCGCAATGATGCCGAATTCGAGAAATTCTACTGAGTTATGAGTTTCCTATCACTGAAGTACTCACCGGAAAGTTATCGAAACTCTGCCGAAATGGTGCCGAATTCGGGAGCTTCTTCAGGAATCTAAGTAATTCCAGAATGCTCTTTTCTTGTCTTTCACTTCAGTTAATTGAATCCTAGGCATCCTTATAAATCCTGAGTGCTCCTTCAAAAAAGCCTGAACTTCTTCCAAAATTCCGGTTATGCTCCTGTACTTGGCTGTGACTACTTCCCTCTGAAAAGGGCGATCTTCTGTCCTCTGTTTCAAATGAGACTTCGCTAGCTTACACACACATAGACACATACACACACATAAACACATACATACTCATAGACACACACACATACACATAGACGCACACACACATACACACACATATACACACACATACACACTTACACACATACACACTTACACACATACACACATAATGATGCATTCACACACATACACATGCATACACACATAGACACACATATACACACACACATCCAAACATACACACTCATAGACACACATAATGCTGCATTCACACACATACACATGCATACACACATAGACACACATATACACTTACACATCCAAACATACACACTCATAGACACACATTCATACACACACACATCCAAACATACACACTCATAGACACACACACATACACATAGACGCACACACACATACACACACATAGACGCGCACACACATACACACACATAGACACACACATATACACACACAGACACATACACACATAATGATGCATTCACACACATACACATGCATACACACATAGACACACATGTACACACACACATACACACATACACACACATATATGCATACACACACATAGAGAGACATACACACACATATACACATACATGCATACATATGCATACATATGCATACATATGCATACATAATGCATATGCATACATACACATACATAATGCATACACACATATGCATACATAATGCATACACACACATACACAAACCTATGCATACATACATGCATACACACACATAGACACATACACACACATAGATACATACATACACATAAACACATAGACACTCATAAACACACACACACATACACATAGACACACAGACACACATATACACACACAAACACACATAGAAACTTACACACAGAATGATGCATACACACACATACACATGCATACACACATACAAACACATATACACACACACATAGACACATACACACGTAATGATGCATACAGACATACACATGCATACATAGACACACATAATGATTCATACACACACATACATATGCATACACACACATATGCATACATACATGCATACAAATACACACATAGACACATACACACACATATATACATACATATACATAAACACATACACACATAGACACATACACACATACACATGCATACACACACATATGCATACATACATGCACACACATACACACATAGACACATACACACACATAGATACATACATACACATAAACACATACACACTCATAAACACACACACATACACAGACACACACACACACACATACACACACACAAACACACATAGACACTTAGACACATAATGATGCATACACACACATTCACATGCATACACACATACAAACACATATACACACACACATACACACATAGACACATACACACGTAATGATGCATACACACATACACATGCATACATAGACACACATAATGATGCATACACACACATACATATGCATACACACACATATGCATACATACATGCATACACATACACACATAGACACATACACACACATAGATACATACATATACATAAACACATACACACTCATAGACACACACACATACACATAGACAACACACACATATACATACACACATACACACCTAGACACATACACACATAATGATGCATACACACACATACACATGCATACACACACATATGCATACATACATGAATACACATACACACACATAGATACATACATACACATAAACCCATACACACTCATAGACACACACACATACACATAGACACACACACACATATACACACACACAAAGACACATAGACAGACACATAATGATGCATACACACACATACACATGCTGACACACATACAAACACATATACACACACACATAGACACATACACACGTAATGATGCATACACACATACACATGCATACATAGACACACATAATGATGCATACACACACATACACATGCATACACACACATATGCATACATACATGCATACACATACACAAATAGACACATACACACACATAGATACATACATACACATAAACATATACACACTCATAAACACACACACATACACATAGACACACACACACATATACACACACACACAAACACACATAGACACTTACACACTTAATGATGCATACACACACATACACATGCATACACACATACAAACACATATACACACACACATAGACACATACACACGTAGTGATGCATACACACATAAATATGCATACATAGACACACATAATGATGCATACACACACATACATATGCATACACACACATATGCATACATACATGCATACATACATGCATACACATAGACACATACACACACATAGATACATACATATACATAAACACATACACACTCATATACACACACACATACACATAGACAACACACACATATACATACACACATACACACATACACACATAATGATGCATACACACACATACACATGCATACACACACATATGCATACATACATGCATACACATACACACATAGACACATACACACACATAGATACATACATACACATAGACACATACACACTCATAAACACACACACATACACATAGACACACACACACATATACACACACACAGACACACATAGACACTTAGACACATAATGATGCATACACACACATACACATGCATACACACATACAAACACATATACACACACACATACACACATAGACACATACACACGTAATGATGCATACACACATACACATGCATACATAGACACACATAATGATGCATACACACACATACATATGCATACACACACATATGCATACATACATGCATACACATACACACATACACACATACACACATACACACACATAGATAAATACATATACATAAACACATACACACTCATAGACACACACACATACACATAGACAACACAAACATATACATACACACATACACACATAGACACATACACACATAATGATGCATACACACACATACACATGCATACACACACATATGCATACATACATGCATACACATACACACACATAGATACATACATACACATAAACACATACACACTCATAGACACACACACATACTCATAGACACACACACACATATACACACACACACAAACACACATAGACACTTACACACATAATGATGCATACACACACATACACATGCTGACACACATACAAACACATATACACACACACATACACACATAGACACATACACACGTAATGATGCATACACACATACACATGCATACATAGACACACATAATGATGCATACACACACATACACATTCATACACACACATGCATACATACATGCATACACATACACACATAGACACATACACACACATAGATACATACATACACATAAACACATACACACTCATAAACACACACACATACACATAGACACACACACACATATACACACACACAAACACACATAGACACTTACACACATAATGATGCATACACACACATACACATGCATACACACATACAAACACATATACACACACATACACACATAGACACATACACACGTAATGATGCATACACACATACACATGCATACATAGACACACATAATGATGCATACACACACATACATATGCATACACACACATATGCATACATACATGCATACACATACACACAGACACATACACACACATAGATACATACATATACATAAACACATACACACTCATACTCACACATACATATACATGCATATATATATACATACATAATGCATATGCATATGCATACATACATACATACATACATGCATACATACACACACACATATACACATACATACACACATACATATACACACACATACACACATAGACACATATACACATAATGATGCATACACACACATACACATGCATACACACACATACATACACACACACATGCATACATACACATACTTAATGCATACACATTTAGATATGTACACGTATATATATTGATTTCTAACCATTTTGTTTTATATGTTAGGTATTATGGATCATAGTAGAGAGAGAAAGGCGAAACTCACTCTCATAAAAAGTCTTATGAGAGCAAGAGTTCCGTCTGATACTCTAGGGGCCATAATGTGGGACTACGCAGAGATGTCTGATGAGGAGCTGGATTATACGATCCAGATGCTTACGCGATCAGACGAGGGCTCTTCTACGGCTCCACACGCAGGAAGAGAGCTATCTGCTCATAAGTATGTTTTTTTTCATAAACTTTTTTAATGATATTATAACACATAGTTTTATTTATTTCTATCTATCTATTTTCAGGACACCTATACCACCTCCAGCACGTGATAGCAGAGCAGAGACGTTGCCTATGAGGACATGCATAGGCACTTTAGGACTAGAGTGCGACATAGAGCCAGAGGGGAACATTGTATACATAGGAAATGGATTGGAGTTCAAGAAAAGAATGTGCGCACTATGCGACTCTTACCTGCGCTTTGTCCACTTACCGTGGAAGTAAGTAAAAGTTTTACATATAAATTGAAATATATATCTTATGTTTTATTACATTATGTTTTTTATTTTTGTAGTGAGCATGATGAGAGGGATAAAAAGTACGTGCTCAGTTCACTTGAGACGGAGTTTGGGATAGGGTGGTCGCTTAAGTGGTGTTTAAAAGAGATGTGGACACTTATGGCTCATCGTCCCAACAATGCGCGATATGTATGTATATGAGAGAGAGAGAGAGAGCGAGAGAGAGAGAGAGAGAGAGAGAGAGAACACTAATCTCGATATTAGGGTTTTGAAATCCCTAATTTAAAAACTCTAATCCAACCTTTGAGCCATATGTTTGAAGTATATGTACACCTCCGATGTCCTACTAGAGAGATGTCTCTCCTCCCAACCTTATGACTCTATATATAGCTACTCGAATCAACGAGGATCATAATATATGTAAAGATATATACACATCATGTAGATAGGATACATAAATATAAAATGGAGTAGATATATTATGCATCACACATACATGCCTAAATGCACACATAAATATATATATACATACTAACATATTTACATGTACATATTTACACATACATGTACATGCCTACATGCACACATAAACATATATATACATGCATACATATTTACATGTACATATTTACACATAGACACATATATATATATATACATGTACACAATTATAAACACTTGCATATATTACGTACATGAATACATGAATATCTTACATAAATGCATATGCATATATACACATATGCATATTTAACACATGTATACATATATCACACACATGCAAACACATACATATACATGAAATACATATATATGCATACTAACATATGTATACATATAATACACATGAATACACACACATATGCATACATACATGATAAAATTTACTCCTCGAAGATAAAGCTATATATAAAATAATTAGGCATACCCCCGAGCTTCATGTTCTAACTTAGAAGAACATGATTTCATCTCTCTAGTAGGATTCATCGTTATTCAAGTTAATAAAAAAAACCTATTATCTGATATCCATTCAAAAGCTTCAAGTTATTGATCGATAACTAGAGTAGAATTTACTATCTAATCTGCTCATATATTTTCATTATTGCCATCATTTTGGTAAGACATCAATATAGTCTCATCTTCATTATCCTTATTGATTTCATTTATTTCTTCTATTGTTAAATCTATGTTCTCATGAATCACATCATCTATTGGTGGATTAATATCTATTTCTGGTAATTCCTCTTCCTCATCAGTAGAATCAGCATGTAGAGAATTATCCTCTTCATCAAAAAGATTAGTATCATTATCACGTAGAATGATTCTAATTTTTATTCCAGATGTTGATGTATCAGTATCTGATGCTGAATCATCAAGAGGACTTTCTTCAATCTCTCTAACAATAAACTGTTCAAACAATGACCTACCTCTAGGTTGCACATGAATGACTTGCCACCAAGGATGAGCATCTAGGTTTTGTTTAAAAAATGCTTGTTCAATATGCCTAGGAAGAATATATGGTTCTTTAGTAGATCGCATTACCTTGGAAGAATCAATTGCCCAAAACCCAGATAATTCCTTTCTTATTGTAGAATTACTACCTTTATACTCCGCTTGATACCAGTCAACCTTCAAAATGACCTATCAAAATATATAACAACAAAAACGTCCCATTATTAGGTGCTTAAAAAATACTAACTCTAAAAAAAATATATAAACTTTTTTCTACCTGTTTGAATGTACGAAATGAAATTTCGTAGATACCAACAATAGTTCCTATGTAAGCAAGTTCGCTATCTATAAGGTTCGTGTCTTTTGAGCTAGCACGTGATAGTTGCTTGAAACAAGCAACAATACTAGAATCCTCTGTTTTACGTAAAGAATCAATGGCTTTGATTCTAATATGCTGTCCAAAAGCCCACATATTAGTGAACATTCGAGCCTGCAAAATAAATTCAATTAGTAAATAGAAACTAACATACATATATGGAAAAAATAATAACTTTCGTTCACAACCTATCATTAACTCTCTTTGCTCATCTGAGATTTCTTCATTATTTGCGTTGGCGCGTTGCAAACGACTATATAGCCAATCCGTGAAAGAAGGTATATTTGTAATCTCATTATTATCGAGATTACGTCTAGATCTTTTGTTTTTTCGCATTCTACTTCAGAGACTTTGAAGTTACTCATACTCGCTAAGGAATGCTTGCATGCATTCACTATTATATGCTACAAAAGTAGAAACATCATTTTTTTCTTGAAATGTAAATAAGAATGGAACCCCCTTACCTGATTATACCTCATCTGTTATTTTTGAAGAAGACTCGTTGGTCCATGCACGTGGAGCTTCTTCATGAACTCTTTCAAGGTACTCACTAACGTAATACATGCACTCTTCAAGCATCCAACCCTTTGCCATGGATCCTTTTGGTTTTGCTCTTTGTCGCACGTAACCTTTTAGTATTCCCATAAATCGCTCGACCCAAAACATCCATCGAGTGTTGACCAGCAATCTCTATCTCATCTACAAGATGGACTAATAAATGAACCTGAATATCAAAAAATGAAGTAGGAAGTTCTTTTTCCATCAAACATAGTAGCTCTTTGCGTTCACATTTTTTTTGTGGGATCGAACTTTTATCGATCTCTTTGGATGTAATCCACCTATACAAATCATAAAAACAATTATAAAGAAGTTAATTAAAAATAAAACATATCCAATATTCATACATATTAAATATAAAAGTATCATAATTACCTTATCAGTGATCCAAGACGATAGATCACATCTCGTACTCCTTCCGTTGTACATCCATCGATAACCAAAGGTAAAATATGTTTCAAAAAGTTATGCTAGTCATGGGTCTTTAACCCAGATAAGCTCTTATCATCCATAGTAAACATGTTTTGAAATGATGCTCCATATCCTGTAGGAGTCTTGATCAATTGAATTCTATTGTTGATAGTCTGTATCTCTTTTGTTGTAAGTACCCAAGGAGCAGATGCATAAGTCGTTTCTTGTCGATGTCTATCAAAAACTGGCCATAACTTTGGTTTGGATTTTTTATCTTTCAAATCATTCCTTGATGCTGTGGTATCTTTTAGTCCAAGAAGATGCTGCCATAGTGAATAACCAATATTTTTTAATATATGCATAGGATCAAGAAGATGACATACTTTTAACTCTTTCCAATACTCAAAGAATACCATATTGATATGTTCTCTGCGAGTGCCAATTTTTCTTTACCTCTATTCACATACTCATTATCTGAATCATCACTGAAGATTTCTGCTTCTGGATCTATCAGAGGTCCATCTGTCCATTTTTTATACCAATCCATAGGCGTCATAGGTTTTGGATATTGGCCTGTTTCAAGCTTTCCATTAAAATGTATCGCTTCTCTTTTAGATCTTAATGGATGATCATCAGGCAAGAATCGTCGATGTCAAAGATAAATATTTTTGTTGAGCTTCTTACTATAGATTGATCTCAACCAATCACCACAATATGGACAAGCTTTATAACCCTTAGTAGATATTCCTGCATCATGGAAAATGATAAAAATATAATTAGATTAAATCGTATTTACTTCCATGCATATTGAATAAAAAAATTACATCAATACCTGAACAAACACCATATCTAGGAAAATCATGAATAGTCCAAGCCACAATACCACGAACTGTAATATGTCTTTCATTGATGCTTTTCGATACATCAATGACATTAATACCTCTCCATAACTCTTGAAGATCCTCGATGAGAGGAGCAAGATATACATTCATATCTTTAACTTGTCTTTTGCTTGGGATTAAAAGTGAAAGCATTAAATGTTCCTTTTTAATGCTAAGATATGGCGGAAGATTGTAGTTTATGACTACCACTGGCCATGTTGACCATTTACTAGATTTCATGGAGAATGGATTAACCCCATCTAATGCAACTCCTAACTTAAGATTCTGTGGATTTTGTGCAAATTCAAGCCATGTAGAATCAATATGCTGAAAAGCAACACTATCATGAGGAATTCTGATTATTCCATCAGTACTTTTGTGATCATGTCGCCAAGTCAAAAGCTTTGATAATTCAGGGCTTTGAAACATATGTCTAATCCGTGGAGCCAATGGAAAATGTCTCAATACCTTTTTTGGGATTTTACCTTCTTCACCCTTATATCGAGGAGATTGACATTTGGGACATGTCAAAGAGTCTGCATATTCACCTCTATATAAAATACAATCCTTAGGACATGCATGTATACATTGATAATCTATACCAAGATTGTTGATTATCTTCTTCCTTTCATCATGTGAGGTAGGAAGAATATTCTGACTTGGTAAAAACTTTTTAGATAATAACCTGTAAGTTTATCAAAAAAAGATATATTAAAAAAGGTAAATAAATAAATATACATATATACATGTAGGTTTTTATTCTTACTTTAGATAAGGTAAGAAAAAGAACTTGAATTGAATGGACACTTTTTGTCCGCGCATCTTTTAAAACTATTAATGCATCTTTCAAAATATTTACGCAAAATTTGATTGTTTTGGATGGCACGATACGATTGTTTGTTTTGGAGGATATGAAGTATGTACCTATATTGAATGATTTGTCAATTCACACATATGTTCATATAATGTTGACCTGGATGAATCGCATGCACAGAGGTTACTCAAGATAGAGCAGGATTTCTCAGGTATGTAGTAAACCTCTTGCATGTCAATGATGAGCATCTGAACTTTAGGATACAAACTACACTACTCCATTATAATCAGATTGCTATCTCTTGAGTAACCTCTGTGCATGCGATTCATCCAGGTCACGATTGTATGGCCTATAAACAGTGCCAACCTCTTTGAATAACAATTATAAATCCGCTTCTCACACTTTCAAACTGAACATATTTGTGAATCGACAAATCATTCATATCCTCCAAAACAAACAATCGTATCCTACCATCCAAACAATCAAATTTGTTGTGAATATTTGGAAAGATGCATTAATAGTTTTAAAAGATGCGCAGACAAAAAGTTTCCATTCAATTCAAGTTCTTGTTCTTACCTTATCTAAAGTAAGAATAAAAACCTTATATATATATATATATATATATATATATATATATATATATATATATATATATATATATATATATATATATATATATATATATATATATATATATATATATATATATATATTTATGCATATATATATATAAATAGATAGAAAATTGAAATTTATACCTTAATAGTGTCGAAACAGATACATTACTCCATCCAAAACGGTTTTGAAGGTTGAGAATAAGTAAGCTCGCACTTAGTCGTGTCAAACGACTTCCTTCATTTTTAGAAATATCAATGCTCTCACTGTCATTTTGATACCAATTCTCAATAAAATCTGCCATGCCATCATCTTCATATACATGCTTTAGACATTCATCTCGAAGATATTTCTCATTTTTAGAAATATCAATGCTCTCACTATCATTTTGATACCAATCCTCAATAAAATCTGCCATGCCATCATCTTCATCATTGTCACACAAATCTTGTACTTTATCGTCTTTTGAATATAGATCTTTCAACTTTGCATATTGCACAGGATTAGCTTTGCGTAGCCTCCTCATGGAAGCTTCTGATAAACGAGGTCTTACTGGTAATTGTGAATGCTATGGACGAATATCATCAACATCATACGTTGGAATCTACACATATAAATAAAACTCATTAGTATTCCATAAGTGAATAAAAATTAAACTTCAAATATAAAATTAATTATATAACTTATTAAATATGGATAGAAAATTTTTATTCTCTCTAGCTAAAAGGTGCTCTTGGAGGTCTACGCCATCCATAATTCACTAATAGTTCATCACCAGCATGTAATGTAGTAATAGCATTGACAACTATGTATCTTGATACATCTCTACTCATGTATGGTGATTGATGACTATTTTCACGCTCCTCAAATGTGCAATTAGTCCTTGAACTATTATGTAACCCTCGACTACTATTTATTAAACCTGCTATATTTCCATGTGTGTAAGGTCTTCCATCAATATATAATCTTTCATTTTCTACATGTAAAATCCTTCTACTAGTAAGGGATGCTGCGTTCAAGCATATTCCATAAGTACTCATGCTTTGAACATAACGTGAAAGTCAATGCCAATCTCCCCATCCATATGTAGGACCAAAAAATGACATAAGAGTGACTTCAGAGTTCGGGGGCACATACAAATCCTCTACAATAAAGAGACCACGACTAGCATTAGTAATAGTGGATGGAGCAATCATATAGCGATTACCCCAAAAGTTGAAAACCTCTCCATCTAAAGGAAGTGGTCCTCTATTCCATCCTCCATATCTTCTTCTATCATATGTTTGTACTAAAGAACGATCACGAGCTGGCAATGGATAATCTCCAGGCGTTTCATTCTCTAAACCAGGAGGTAGAGGATTTCTAGAAACCTCTGCTTGTAATTGATGAACAACAAGTCCATGACGTGTACGAGGTATATTAACATTATGAGAAAAATCATCATCATCATCATCATCGAGCAAGTATTCCTGTATATCAACAATAGTTTGATTTTATATATGGTTTTTAAATAAAATAATGACATTAATATATATGTAAAATACATACCCAAGCATTATCACATTGACTAGGTGATGGTGCACGCTCAAAAGTACCATACTCTGCCTCATGTTCAATACATTCCAATCGTGGTCTTCGATACGTGCCATAACAAGAGTTACACCAACATATAATATGCTCTTCATAGTAAAATTCATCATAATTCCTATTGGAGGACACATGTGAAGTCGTTGCATGGGTAGGAGGTGGTGGAGTACCCTCTGATTGATCGGATTCTGCACATAATAAGAAACATAAAAAAAAATATAAGTTATGTATCCATCAAATATATTTAAAATTAATTATTTCATATACTTACAGTATAAAGTCGTTGCACGAAGAGGAGACGGTGGTGGAGTTCCATCTGATTGATCAGAATCTACAAATGATGATATTTGATATTAATAATTTGATTATCTACATAAACAAAAATTCACATATACATATTTACACATACACACATATTCACATATACACATTTACACATACACACATATTCACATATACACTACTACATATTATTGTGGGATAAATGCATGTATTTTGTATGAATGAGTGTATATGCATGCATGTGTGTGTACGTATATATGTGGATATGTATATGTATGTTTATGTTATATGTATGTATATGTGTATATGTATACATATATGCATGCATATATGTTTGCATGTATATGTGTATGTGGGTATGTGTATGTGTATGTGTATGTGTGTGTATATATGTGTATGTATTCTGACTTTTTTTTCTGTTTGAGATTAAATAAACTAGTTATTGTATGGTCGAAAAAAATAAGAGGCGAGCTAGCATACCACCTGAGTCGTGGCAGTTTTTTTGTAGACAGCTACGTCTTCAGGAGTCATTTCCTCAACAGAAGGTACACAAATTAATAGTTTATATTAATAATTTTTATATATTTTAGTAATTTTTTACATTTAATATATGTATTTTTTTTCTTGAATAAACAGGCTGCTGCAAAGAAGAGAGTGGAGTCGGGCCACACATCGCACCTAGGCCAAATGGGCCATAATGGTTTTGTAGCTACGTTTGTAAATATATGTGTTATTGTGAGTATATTTTTTATTTTAGTTAAAATGCAAGCAACTAATGTTTTTTATTTGTTTCATTGCAGCGGAAGGATTATGGTCGATATCCTACGAAACAGGAGATCGAGTATGCTACACATTTTGGATATCGGCGTTTGAGCGAGTATATGCAAGATCATCCTGATGCCTTTGTGAGTATTTTCAAATTTTATATAATTATTTTGCTTTTATGATTGTTTTAATTATTTTATTTATTTATGTTTGTTATATGTAATACATGAGTATTATGGAGAGACAAATATGGATGAGGGGGAGAGACAGACACAGGAGGGACGATCTCGATCGTCACAGGGTGATCATGACGATGAGGATGAGGATGATCAGAATGATCATGATATTGCTGATGATCATGATGATCATGATGATCATGATTAGGATTTTAGTTGATTATGACATTGGATTATATGTATTTACATTGATATATATATATATATATATATATATATATATATATATATATATATATATATATATATATATATATATATATATATATATATATATATATATATATATATATATATATTATTTCAATTATGTTTTGAATTGTGTGTATGGTATTAAGTAATGAAGAGTTTTGTTCTATTGATTGTTATTATTGTTTATATTAGGCATGTGTTTTAATACTTTAATTATGTATGTGTGTGTATATGTATGTATGTGCATGTGCATGTGTATGTATATGTATGTATGTGCATGTGCATGTATAAGTGTATATGTGTGTATGAGTATGTGCATATGCATGTGTATGTACGTATGTGTATATGTATATGCATGTATATGTATAACTCTATGTGTATATGTGTGTATGTGCATGTATATGTATATATGTAGGTATGTGCATGTGTGTGCATGTGTATATGTGTTTTAATACTTTAATTATATAATCATTCATATGTGTGTACCTAAGTGTATATGTATGTGTGTGTATATGTATGTATGTGCATGTGTATGTGTGTGTATATGTATGTATGTGCATGTGCATGTATAAGTGTATATGTATGTATCAATATGTGCATGTTCTTGTGTATGTGTGTGTATATGTATATGCATGTATATGTATAACTCTATGTGTATGTGTGTGTATGTGCATGTATATGTGTGTATATGTAGGTATATGCATGTGTGTGTGCATGTGTATATGTGTTTTAATACTTTAATTATATAATTCATTCATATGTGTGTACCTAAGAGTATATGTATGTGTGTGTATATGTATGTATGTGCATGTGTATGTGTGTGTATAATATGTATGTATGTGCATGTGCATGTATAAATGTATATGTGTGTATGAGTTTGTGCATGTTCTTGTGTATGTGTGTGTATATGCATATACATGTATATGTATGTGTGTGTACATGTATATGCATGTATATGTATATGTGTGTATATGTATATGTATATGTATATATGTATATGTATATGCATGTGTATATGTATGAAACATGCATGTGTATGTGGATGTGCATATACATGTATTTGCATATATGTTAATGTGTGTATGTGGGTATATATATATATATATATACACAATAATGTATGCATGGACGTCTTTTTATGTGGTTGTAGGAATGTTTGTGCATATGCATGTGTATATGTGTGTATGTCTAAGTGTATGTGCACATGTATCTATGTGTATATATGTGTGTGTATGTGCATGTGTATATATGTATATGTGTGAAAGTGCATCTTCATCATGTATAAGTATATGAGTGCATATCAATAAGTGTGAGTATGCTATGTAATGAAAATAACACAATTCAAATGATCTACAAAGAATAGAAATTGTATTTACAATTGTTAGCCATACTTTTTGCTTCGTTAGCTTCTTGAATAACGTGCAATAAAGGGAGAAAGAAAAGAGAGAGAGAGAGAGAGAGAGAGAGATCTAGAGAGAGAGAGATCTAGAGAGAGAGATATCTAGAGAGAGAGAGATCTAGAGAGAGAGAGATCTAGAGATAGAGAGAGAGAATTCAAAGAGAGAAAGATGTAGAAAGAGAGAAACAAAGACAGAGGGAGACAATAAGAGAGAGCTTAGGCAAAACAACAATTCTGTATATACTTGCTTCAGCTCGTAAGCGCAGCCCAATTGCGAACGTTGGAGAGCTCTTCGATCGGATGCGTGAAAATGCTGATCGCAGAGCCTCCAACGTTTTAATTTTTGTTCGTCAACAGATCGTCGTATAAGCGATGCTATTCATCGTCGAATAGGGGACAATTTTACCATCGCTTATGCAACGGCAACTAACGTCGCCTACGCGATGCAAAAAAGTGTCGCTTATGCGACGCTTTGAAATTGCGTCGTTTTAGTGACGTTTTATGGGAACGTTGCAATCCCGTCGCATCACAAGTCGCAAATACTGTCGTTTGCTGCATCGTTTAATCGACGATCGGCGCGCGATGCTAATTACGATGCTAGTTGCAATTTTATAGTGACGAAATTCTGTCGCCTTAACCGTCGCTATACACCTAGTTACAAAATTAGGAGCAACTTAAGCCCAAGTCCCTTCCAATTTGCAATATTAGGCCCGAGCTAAGATTTGAAGATTTTGTTATCAACAAGAGAAGAAACTACCTAGAGAAGCTTGAATATCAATGTCGAGCTATTTTTTAGATATTTAAATAACATGAATCATCCAAAAAACATAGAATTGGAAAACATAGAATTGTCCCAAAATCATGAATAAGTTCAATCTTCTTTTTCTTGGAATTTCCATTGATGAACTAGTGTTTAAAGTCATAATAAATTGCTCAATCTTGAGTTTTGTCAGCTGTCTTATTAATATGCTCAATCTTGAGTCTTCGAATTGTTGGTGCAAAACAAGCCTACACACATTGGCTTGGAACATTGGAACCTTGGAATGCTAAAGATTGAACCCTTGAAGGATATATTCACATGGAACAATGATCATAGGAACCAATGCTTAATTGGTTATTACATTTTATCCTATGTAAAAGTCTATATGACTTTAACCACTCTTGTAAACTCACCTACTTGAGAAAGTCGTGGAAAATCTAATTGATTGAGTGAGTGATTGATTGAGGGAATATCTCAATCAACTTTTAGGTGAAAGATTCTAGGAGATTAGTTTGAATTCAAAATCAAATGACCAATCAACTCTTATAAAAGATGAGGAAAAAGTCGCGGGTTGTGTGACACTCTTCCCGAGACATTTCTGAGTGAATTTCTGAGTGTGTGTGAGCTACACCATAGCCTACACCTTTGAGTACCATTGAGCATCACATTACATGCCAATGGGAATGTACAATCATTAGATTTAATCAATATACTTACATTCATAATCTCTGTTTTTCTCTGAGTGACTATCTTCAACTCTGTCAACTTCAACAGGGCATATCTCAAGTTCTACTGAACCAAATTGGATGATTCAAAGTGCATTCGATTCAGCTCAAAGTCTACTATACCGCTACAAAATGTCAAGGCCATTGGATCTACCATCACAGAGAAATCTCAGTCGGGGTGCTCACTGGTCTGTGACTGTAAGTCTCCTAAAAAATCGGGGGTACACCTTATTTTGCTAAAGTGATTTCTCTGAGTGTAGTTTATCATTTCCTTTCATTCCACTTGCAAATGGAAGCTTACTAAGCTAATAGAATATCTATAGAAGGAATTTTGCTAATTGTAACTACACTGGTCACACTGAGCATAACACTGAGCAGGTGTCAATACCAAAATAGCAAGTTTTTCAGGATTTTGAAGTCACAAGTAGTCTGTCTTGATTTGATCATTACTCATAACATTTGCAAAGCACATATATGGTTTCTTGGTATCATTTGGAAGCTCAAGGAGTCTACTAAGCATATCTGGAGTCAAAGGAGGGCAGGTGTGAAGCAGGTTTTGCAGCACCAACTGATCTTCTGAGTGCATCCAACCATCACTCCCAACAGTGGTATCAGAGCAAATAAGGTAATCATGGGTGATGGTTTCCCTTCCTTCATTGACAAATTAGACAGGAACAACTACCAAGCTTGGTCTCTAAGGATGAAGACCTATCTACAAGGAAGGAGCTTGTTTGGATACATATCAGGAGATGAGGAATTGCCCTCATTCAAGACTAGAGGCCTACCCACAAAGGATGAACATGAGAGGCTCAACCAATGGTGTGCAAAAGATGCTTTGGCAAGGTCTTATCTTTTAAACTCTATATCTGACTTTCTTTTACCTCATGTAAGGAATCGTAAAACTTCCCAAGAGACTTGGGAAACTTTGTCTACATATTTTTCATCAAGCACAAGGGCCAGAAAGAATCAACTATGGATTGAGTTTACAACTCTTAGGAAGCAATCAAAACAATGTGTCTCAGATTTTGTCACCAAAGTCAAAGACATTGCAGATCAACTTGCAAGTGTTGGAGAAGAAATTGAGGAAGAGCAAATAGTCAGACAAGTGATCAATGGACTAAAGGCAGATGACAAGTGGGAGAGCTTTACCACAGCAATGGACTTATACATGGACATCCAAGCACCTGATTTAACAACCTTGATTGGACAACTCTTTACACATGAAGCAAAGATCACAAAGAATGGAGAGCAATCAAAAGGTAACAATCCCTCTGCCCTATATACTGATAAGAAGGTAAAAGATAAAGGTAAAAGCAAGAAGGTTGATGAAGAAGGATCTACCTCCCAAGCAAACTATGCAGGGAGAGGTAGATCATCTAGAGGTAGGGGCAGAGGAGGTAAGTCAGGTAGGGGGAGACCCTACAATCAATCTCCATGCAATATTTGTGGCTTGTCTAACCATACTACAGATGAATGCTACAAAAACTACAAGAACCAAAGAGGAAGAGGTCACCAAAGAGGAGGATACTCTCAAGGCAGAGGCAGATTCAACCAATCTCAAGGCTACCATGGCTACAACAATAATTATAACAACAACTACAATCACAATAGCAACTATCAAGGTGGATACAGAAATAGGAAAGACTACAACAATTATGCAGAGGAGCAAGATGATTCCCTGTTGATCATGAACATGACATCTAAGTCAGGTATCAATGATGATCACTTATTCTATATTGATTCAGGTTGCTCTAATCATGTAGCTGGAAATGTTTCATTACTTTCTGATTTGGAAGAACCCAAAGGCAAGCATCAAGTGCAGACAGGTGATGACACTAAACATTCAGTGGTTAAAGTAGGCAATGTCAAAACTAGTGATGGTAATCAGAATCTATTAAGCAGAGTGTTGTATGTTCCAACAATCACCAAGAATCTGATGAGTGTAGGTCAGATTGTGGAAAAAGGTCTACAGGTCAGGTTCACTCAACATGGTGCATATGTGGAGGATCCAAGACATGGATTCAGAAGGATAGCCAAGGGAGAAAAATCAGGTAGATTGTTTACCTTTGAACTAGAAGACACTAAGAGTATTGCTTTGTACAACTATAAGGATCAAACCCTATCAGAATTGGAGATTTGGCACAAGAGATTAGGTCACATTGGAGAGAGGACTTTAAAACAAATGAGTAGGGATCAATGTGTGCTTGGGATACCTAATGTATCCAAGCAACACATGATATACAAGTGTGGGGCTTGTCAATTTGGTAAGTCACACAGATTGCCCTATACCAAGAAAGGTTTTATGCATGAAGATTACCTGGAGTTGGTGCATACAGATGTTTGGGGACCTAGCAAGGAGCCATCCATATCTGGATCAAGGTACTATGTGTCCTTCATTGATGACTATAGCAGATGGACTGTCTTGTACTACATGAAATATAAAGATGAAGTATTTAATTGTTTCAAAAAATATCTTGCACTAGTTGAAAATCAAACAGGTAGACATTTGAAGAAGCTAAGGTCAGATGGTGGTGGAGAATACTTCTCCAATGACTTTGAAGATTTCTTGCAGGAAAGAGGCATCAAGAGGGAGATTACCACAAGGTACTCACCTGAACAAAATGGGGTAGCTGAAAGAAGGAATAGACTCATTGTAGAGACAGCTAGGTCTATGCTAAATGAAAAGAAATTGCCAAATTATCTTTGGGCAGAGAGTGTATCTACTGCCACATATTTAATTAACAGGTTGCCATCAAAGACACTTGATGGAATGACACCCTATGAGGCTTGGCATGGTAAGAGACCATCTCTGGATCATTGCAAAATTTTTGGTTGTGTTGCATATGTGCATATTCCCTCACGGGTAAGGGGAAAGCTAGACCCTAAAGCTGAAAAATGTATCTTCATTGGTTATGATTTGAAACAGAAGGGATACAGATTCTACAACCCCTCAAACAAAGGCTTCAAGGTAAGCAGAGATGTCATTTTTGATGAGAATGACTCATGGTATGAAAATGAGTGCAGGAAAGTTAGCCTACCTTATGACACGGAAGAAGACTTTCCAAAATTTATCAGGCAAGAACCAATTCAGAAAGAAGACACAAGCTCAGATGATGAAGACACCATCAACATTGAAGAGTTCAAGGCTTGGAAATCCAAAGGGAAGATGAAGATGAAACAACTAGAAGATAATCCAGAATCCTCAACTCAAGCTATGAGGAGATCTCAGAGAGAAAAGAAAAAACCTATTAGGTATGGGTATGATACTTCACTTGTAACCAAGCACTCTGTATATCTTGCAAAGGATCTCTTGAATGAAGAACCAGGTACATTTGAAGAAGCAATCACTAAACCAGAATGGAAGGAAGCAATGGATGAAGAAATGGAGGCTCTCAAGGAGAGTGATACTCGGGACTTGGTACCCAAGAAGGAATCCATGAAGGTGATAGGATCCAGATGGATCTACAAACTCAAAAGAAATTCAGATGGTACAATAAACAGGTATAAAGCTAGGTTGGTAGCCAAGGGTTTTGCACAAACCCAAGGCATTGATTATGAGGAGACATTTTCTCCTGTGGCCAAGATGCCAACTATCAGAGTTATGGTGAGTGTAGCTGCATCCAAAAATTGGAACATGTACCAATTAGATGTGAAGAATGCATTCTTGAATGGATGGATATCTGAAGAAGTCTACATGTCACAACCACCTGGCTATGAAGATCCCAAGAAGGTAAATCATGTTTGTAAATTGAAGAAGGCTCTGTATGGATTGAAGCAGGCACCTAGAGCATGGAATTATAGGTTGACAACCTATCTCCTAGATCAAGGATTTGTGATGAGTAAAGCAGATACTTCATTGTTTATAAAAAGGAACAATTCAGAGGTAATATACTTGTGTGTCTATGTTGATGACATCATTATTACAAGAAATGATGTTCAGGGAATTAGACACATCAAAGGACAGATGATGAAAGAATTCAAGATCAATGATCTTGGATTATTGAAGTACTTCCTAGGACTTGAATTGGTCTACACAAATTCAGGTATCTTTATTACTCAGAAGAAGTACATTCAGGACATGGTCAAGAAGTTTAATTTACAGGAAGCTAAATTCTCAAACATTCCTATGGAGGTCAACCACAAACTCAGTGCACATGAAGGAGAAGAACTCAAAGATATTACAGGTTACCAAAGTTTGGTAGGTAGTCTGAATTATGCTACCTTAACCAGGATTGATATATCATATGGTGTTAGTGTACTTAGCCAATTTATGCACAAACCAAGAGTACCTCATTTGGAGGCAGCAAAGAAGATAGTAAAGTACCTAAAGGGAACACAAAATCATGGTTTGTACTTTCCATATTCATCAGACATTGATATTAAGGTATATTCAGATGCAGATTGGGCAGGTTGCAAGGATGACAGGAGAAGCACATCTGGTTACATATGCTTTGCAGGTGATAAACCAATTTCTTGGTCATCCAAGAAACAACCCACAGTAGCTTTGTCATCTACTGAGGCAGAGTACAGAGGACTAGCAAATGCCACTCAAGAAGCTATATGGTTGAAGCTTTTATATTCAGAATTGGGCCTACATACAAGGCCACCAATCATCTTTGGGGATAACACAAGTTCTCTTCACCTAGCAGCTAATCCAATTTATCATGCTAGGACAAAACACATAGAGGTTCACTACCACTATGTGAGGGAGAAGTTACTTAGCAAAGAAATTCAATTGTCATATGTGTCTACTAATATACAATGTGCAGATTTGCTTACTAAATCTCTGGATGGAAGCAAGCTATGCAGGTTTAAATCCATGATTGGATTGCAGGAAATAATTGAAGACTAGAGATGAAGACTAGAGCCAAAGTGTTTGGCTTGAGGGGGAGCTGTTGGTGCAAAACAAGCCTACACACATTGGCTTGGAACATTGGAACCTTGGAAGGCTAAAGCTTGAACCCTTGAAGGATATATTCACATGGAACAATGATCATAGGAACCAATGGTTAATTGGTTATTACATTTTATCCTATGTAAAAGTCTATATGACTTTAACCACTCTTGTAAACTCACCTACTTGAGAAAGTCGTGGAAAATCTAATTGATTGAGTGAGTGATTGATTGAGGGAATATCTCAATCAACTTTTAGGTGAAAGATTCTAGGAGATTAGTTTGAATTCAAAATCAAATGACCAATCAACTCTTATAAAAGATGAGGAAAAAGTCACGGGTTGTGTGACACTCTTCCCGAGACATTTCTGAGTGAATTTCTGAGTGTGTGTGAGCTACACCATAGCCTACACCTTTGAGTACCATTGAGCATCACATTACATGCCAATGGGAATGTACAATCATTAGATTTAATCAATATACTTACATTCATAATCTCTGTTTTTCTCTGAGTGACTATCTTCAACTCTGTCAGCTTCAACAGGGCATATCTCAAGATCTACTGAACCAAATTGGATGATTCAAAGTGCATTGGATTCAGCTCAAAGTCTAATATACACCTAAAAAATTTCAAGGTCATTGGATCTACCATCACAGAGAAAGCTCAGTCGGGGTGCTCACTGGTCTGTGACTGTAAGTCTCCTAAAAAATCGGGGGTACACCTTATTTTGCTAAAGTGATTTCTCTGAGTGTAGTTTATCATTTCCTTTCATTCCACTTGCAAATGGAAGCTTACTAAGCTAATAGAATATCTATAGAAGGAATTTTGCTAATTGTAACTACATTGGTCACACTGAGCATAACACTGAGCAGATGTCAATACCAAAATAGCAAGTTTTTCAGGATTTTGAAGTCACAAGTAGTCTGTCTTGATTTGATCATTACTCATAACATTTGCAAAGCACATATATGGTTTCTTGGTATCATTTGGAAGCTCAAGGAGTCTACTAAGCATATCTGGAGTCAAAGGAGGGCAGGTGTGAAGCAGGTTTTGCAGCACCAACTGATCTTCTGAGTGCATCCAACCATCACTCCCAACACGAATTAATATTTTGCTTCTTATATAGAAGTTCAATCTTAGTGTGACTAATATGGTTTATAATTAATTTGAGAGTTCAAAGAGCCTCTTACGTATACTCAGAGCTTTATTTTTTTAAGGACTAGATGATACTACATGAGGTTGAAACTCTAATATTGATCCCTTAAACAATTATGTATATTGACAATATGAATATGAATATGAATATATTGTAAATATGTATATTGACAATATGAATATTTTTATCCACTTAGGAAGAGGCTCATTGAGTTCAAACCTTAGTGTTGTAAATTAGTCCCTTCCAATTTGCAATATTAGGCCTGAGCTAAGATTTGAAGATTTTGTTATCAACAAGAGAAGAAACTACCTGGAGAAGCTTGAATATCAATGTCAAGATATTTTTTAAGATATTTAAATAACATGAATCATTCAAAAAACATAGAGTTGGAAAACATAGAATTGTCCCAAAATCATGAATAAGTCCCATTTTTCGTGAATAGGCCTTACATAGTCACATATACGAAACGGATATGCCTAAAGTAGCTAACAGATCTCGGAATTGTACCTGAGAAGGCCACCTGTAGCAGAGTCCTCAGATGTGTGTATGACTCTAAGAAAATAGAGCATACATGTTGAGAAAATTGGCGCCATGAAGAATTGTCCTCATATAGCAGAGATGTTGACAAAATGGTGACAGCGTAGTCTTTGATATTATTCGCAGGAAAGCTTTGATCCTTACTCATTTCTTCTAAGGATCGCTTTCTAGCTAGACTTGCTCCTTCCTCATGCTCTCGTGTTTCTAAAAACTTCACCAATGTCCTACTCCAATTTGGTGCTATTGTAGAGAATTGTAATGAGATATAGTCTTCTGGAGTATTTTATTGACATTCGGAGCAACTACCAACATACTCATGAACATCATTAGGCATATCTAGCCAATAAACGCCCATTCGTTTTAATTCCCTGAATGTTCCATGGATTCCCTTATGCATTCTCCATCTATTTACGTGAGCTTATTCAATCAAGTTCTCCTGTTCATCTTCTTCCACACATCTAATCAATACACTTTAGGTACTTTATGGTACACACTTCCTGCCACAATGTGCAAGTTGCATAATTGCAGAAATCCTTTCCTAACATCCTTGTTAATTGGGTGTTGTGGTCCATGGGTGAGTATTGGAATTAACTTTTTTGCCCACTTAGGACATACTCCCAAGTTGAACAGATAAGTGTCCGGTAGGTCATCCACCACTCCGTTAGGTGGTTCTCCATGTGTTAACCTAGACAGATGATCAGCTCTTACGTGGGTATTTTGTTTTTTGACCACTGCTTCGAAGTCGAACTCCATTAGTAATAGAAACCATCTTACTAGCCTTCTTGTGTTATAGGGCTTATTGACTAGATACAATAAGGCCTTATGGTCAATGAAGAAATTGAACTTGTTGGCTAGAAGGTAGTGTCTAAATTTTTTCATTGTGTACACCATTCCTAAACCTTCTCATTCGGAAGTCGTATAGTTTCTTTCAGCTTTATTCAATTGTCTGCTTGCATAAGCAATGGGATGGTCTAATCTTCCTTCATCTAGAGGTTGAGCTAATATACATCCTATTGTGTAGTTGGAGGCATCTACATGGATATGAAAAGGCTTATTCCAGTTGGGTGTTTTCAAAACAATTGCTGTGCTTAGGCTACTTCTCAAGATTTAGGCACACTCGATATTGTCGACACTTATCAAATATCCTTCATAACTTCGGAATGTGTTCCTGTCTCAAACCCTAGTACGTGCACAACTCGTCTACATATACTTCCATACTCTTGCTTAGGAACTCTTTAAAGACATGACACAGCAGTATTTGGAAAGTAGCAGGGGCCTTCGTGAGTCCAAAAGGCATCACTCTAAAAGCTAAACTCCCCATTCAATTGCAAATGCAGTCTTATGTTGGTCCTCTATAACGATAACTACTTGGATGTATCTCCATAATCCATCTAGGAAGTTATATATGTCCTTACCTGCGACTCTTTCCAAGAGGTGATCAGTGGTAGGTAATGGATAGCTATCACAGATTGTGGCTGTGTTTACTTTCTTCAGGTTAATACACACTCTTAATTTCCCATTCTTTTTGGGTATGACCACTAATGGTGACACCCATTTGGTGTGTTCTATCTCCTAAATGAACCCGACTGCTAAGTTTGTCTATCTCCTACTTAATTTTTGATAAATAGACATCATTATAAGTGTAAGGGCATTACATCAATGGTTTTGCATCAGGCGTCATTGGGATTCGATGAGAACAAATGGATGGATCTACACCTTTAAGGTCCTTATAGATCCATGCAAACACATCTCCATATTCTCGAACTAGTCTTATCAATTCTTCTTCCTCTTCTTGTGACACATCTTTTCCTACGTAAGTATATATTTTGTCTCCATCTTCTAGGGTTACAATTACTTTCTTTGTTTGTTCCTTGTTGTCATATGCTTCGCCTTCTCTTGCCTCTCTCTTAGGCATCTAAATAGCTATCTTCCTCTCTTCTACTTCATATCTTTTGAAGTGCTTTGGGACCTCAAACAGGTCTGGGGTTACTTCAGCCTTATCTAATGTTTCTTCCTTATCGTTTGGTCTCGTCTAGGTTGCTTCTATTTCTAACACTTTGGGTGTTCCTTCCTTTTTCATCGCCTTGAATAGCTTCTCAATATCCCTCCTCTGAATCAAATTTTGGTTCTATTTCTATGCTTTCATACTCTTCTTTCCATTCTTTTTGTAACAATTCTCCTGCCTCTACTTCTTGAAGGATTACCATGTAAAAACTTACATCATAACCTTCTTCGTCCACACATCCATTAGTGGTTAATACCTCCTTATTTACGCATACATCCGAGGTGGCTAGACTCCACCCGTGTGGTTCGAGTGCTTCATCTGAAAAAACTTGAGGCATATACATAGGATCATCTATGGGTCCGTAATTTCAATGTCGAACATGCCATATTTGAGTCTTTTTCTCTTCTCTCTTTGCTTCCTTCCACATCCATAGTTGAGCATCTTCGTGCATCCATGATGGGTCACTTGAACCTGCACTATGAATTGACACGCCATCCTCTTTCTTGTGTACAGGATTCCATTGTAGTGGAGGTACATCCCTATATGAAAATGTATGCAAATTGATCTTGGTAAGAGTCCCTTGGTGTTCTAGGTATAACACCTCTCCTCCCTAGTCTTGTACTACCCTAAGTTGTCTCATGAATGGTCAATATAATTTCATTGTTATTTGCTTTTCCAAATTGACATACGGCTAGTGTATGCTCCAATTCCACTCCACCAGTAGTCAACTTAAATTTTTTACCAGTATTCCTAAAGGTCTCTCTACATGGCTATCTGCTAATTGAAGCTTCATACACGTTGGTCGCAGGGCTGGCTTTCCCCGTTTCTCCCAAATCTCTTAGGTGGCTATGCCCACACTTGCTGTTGTGTTTAAAATGGCTTTAGAGAATCAATTATATGTGATGGGTAAGCATATGTTTCCCTCGTCTCCTTTACTAAATTCTCCGACTTTATCCACTAGGATTTGTATAGTAGAAGGGGTGTGAGTTTCTTTATTTTCCTTTTTATTCTCCTCATTCTCTACTTTCCATTGTCCCGCTAACTATCTCCATAATTGCGGTTTGGCGTGTAGTAATTCTTCCACATTCAACTGATAGTGTACCTTGGTCTTCTTGAGTTCTGCTAAATAAGTTTTGTAGGGTAGAAGTGTTGTGTACTTCTTCCCTCTTCCGGTCTAACATGGAAACCTCTTCATATACTTCTTCCAATTTCGGAGTTGGCTAGTTATCCCCTAGCCCACAACTCTCTTGGCCAATTAGCTTCTAGTTCAAGGATTATAGAAGTTGATTTTCCCTAAGTGCTCTGTTGTTCTTCTTTACTATCCTTCTCCTTAGGTGTAAGTGTGGGTCTTAACTTGTTTTCTTCCAAGCATTCCTTGAATTGATTCTTAGATGTTCTTGTCTCTAGGAGGAGAGGAATAGTCTTCTCTAGGGTGGCTTGGGCTACCTCGCTGCGCTTTTTGCATATCGCAAGTCTCTGCTTTTCTAACACCCCTTGTGGGTAAAGTTTCTCATGTTGCTCTATCTTTGGACCAGTAGTGATTCTAGCTTGATAAGCTTTGAACCACATGACTAGGTCGTCTCGTCTTTTGTGTGATAAGATTGGTCCTGTTTTGTCTAGTTTCTGTGTATGAGACTTACGTGGTGTATTTTCTTGTATCTCGTTTTTCTCAGGTTTCTTACCATCTTTTACATCCTCTTTGTCCTCCTTAATTTTATTTTTCATCCATTTGTTTCTAAGTTTTTCCCTTTCTGTCCTTCCAGCTTTGTGTTTTCTTTGTTTGGGTACTCTCATGTGGGTCTTCAGAATCTTCTACCTGTATCTTAGGTTCTAGATCTTTACCCCTTCCTTGTTCAGTGTCTACTTTATTTCTCTCTTGTTCTTTGGCATGCGCTCATGTGATAGATTTTAATGGTATTGTGTACTCCTTATCACTTTCTGATGATTCAATTACTTTGATCACATTGATTTGTGTTGTATTATGAGTCTTGTTGGGATTCTTTGGACAATCGCTAAATAGATGTTCCTTTCCACATTCATTGTAGTACCCTTCCCAAGTCCTAGGAGGTGGTGGGTTATAAGGCAAAGTGCACTCTCTTATGAAGTGGTCTCCTCCACATCTATAGCATGGTCCTTTTGGCACAAGTGGTCTCATGGGAGGTCTCATAGCTGTTGGTGCTTTTGGAGTAGTGTACATTAGGGTTGCATACTCTAGCCCATATGTATTATCATATCCTTCATAACCATAGTATTGTTTGTCATAAGTTTGGTCATATTCCATCAGATTGGTGTCATAGGGATAGTATTCTCCTAAGGTTTGCTCATATCCGGAGTTGTTGTTTCTAGGCGAGCTATAGGTGTAGCTCGCACTGTGGCTCTTTCCATGTTTTCCTCTGGTTGAGCATATTTAACTGGCACTAAATTTTATGGATGGGGTGGTTGTTGTCCTAATACTAGCTAAGGGTGTCCATACTACCCTTGCTTATATGGTCTAGGTGCTCCTTGTAGGCCTCGATAGGGGTTGTATCTTGGGATCTCTGTTCCTTGTTCTCTAGGAGGGTATCCATAAGGCCTATACTGAGGTTGATTCATGGACCTTGACTACATGTTAAATGGGCCATTTTCAGTATTATGATTAGTTTATTTCTACTCAATATGGCAATACAGGTTGGGTCCTTGGGATGGTTTCCTATTGTATGGGTAAGTTTATGGCATGCTCATGCCTCCTCGGTTGTACATGTGAGATGGATGATCTCCACCACGTAGGCTGCATCTCCGTAGCATGGGTAGTCTCATTGCTGGGTTCTGGTAATTCCTTTGTCCATGGACTCCTAACTTCCTGGCTACCAGCTGTGCTAGCTCCTCTACATTACTAGAGTTAGATGTCATGGTACTTCTAGTGTCTTCTGTTTTAGTCGGGTTTGGTGCACTTTGAGGTGATCGGCTAGGTTGTCTTCTAGGTCAATACATTCGTGAAGGCACTCGTTGAGAGTCTGGAGCCGTTTCACATACTCTAGGGTTCTCAATCTCCCATCAGTCAATCTGTCCAAGAATAGTGATATTATTTTTTGCTAGGAGGGTCTCTCTATTGTTGGACATCTATCAACATATTGATTAAATTTTTTGGTAGCTCTTTTTACGGTTTCATTTGGGTTCCGTTTGAAGCTATGGATTAAGGATGACGAGCTGTGCTTAATCCCTCTCTTGGTGAATTCTCCAATGAATTCTTGGAAAAATTTCTTGATATTTCCAAATTGATTTGGATCCAATGGTTGGAACAAAGTCAAAGCCGTCCTTGTGAGGGTAAGTCCAAATGGTTCATACTGCACAAAGAATTCATCCACTTGCTCGGCTCGTAATACTTGTTTAAACTCTGCTATGTGGTCATATGGTTCTTCCATTCCATCATAGTGATTTCTCATGCATTTGGCAACTTGGATCGGTCTCAGCCTTCTCATAGGTTGTGCTTGTCTAGGCATCAAAGGAATTGAAGGTCTAAATGGATGCACTCCTGGTTGCGCACGTGGTTGTGGCCTTGGTCTAACTGGTGAGCGGTTCATGTTACCTATCTTAAGTGGGTTTGGTTGTGTGATTCCACTCCTAGCATTGTGAAATGCACATGAGTTCGATTTGGAACACTTCGTTGGCTCGTTTGTCTTGACATTGTATTCTTTGGCTCTTGATGCGTTCCAAAAGGATTATGGGAGGTAGATGCCTATTCTTGAGGAGGGAATACAAGCAACCCCATATACTTCAATCGTGATCTATCAACTGCATCTACCCTCCAATACCTTCTTTGGTTGTGGTCTAGGTATGTGACTCTAGACTCATCTTGGGGATCCTTCAACTCATAGAAAGTCATTGGGGTTACTTCTTGTCCTCGTGTGGGTGAATCAGTTTGTAATAGTAGGTCTCACCTGTGGATCAAGGATACATCCAACAGGTAGTCATCTTGAGGTATCAAATCCCCTCTTAAGGCTCGAGTCATCACTGACTTACCTTTTGGTGTAGTTACTAACTCTTTATGGTCAGGTCTCCCCGAGTTTTCTTGTCCCTCCCATTCTCCTCTCTTGTTGATCTGATCTCGATTTTCTGTCACTAGGTAGATGTGACCTATTTTATCCATGTACATGCCTCGCTCATACTTGACTCGAGGTGTGGGCACTATTGCTGATTCAGTAGAGTTTACCATCCTTGCAAGAGACCTATTTAAACCATCAAGGTAGATAGGGATTCCTTGCCGATTTGTTGACATATACCGTAGAGAGGGGCCATATTCACCCTCCATAGTTGACATAAAGTTTTCCCTAGGGACACAACCATGCATGTGCTCTGAGGCCATGGGTCATTCCTCATGTGAGTCACTAGAGGTGTCCGTGTAGATAGAGTGATGACTCGCTTGGGTTGCACTTCCTACCGATGAGATGACACTCCTTCGGCTACTTAGCACCCTTCTTGATCTTAAGTTCATTCACCCCTTTGGGCTTATGTGGACTTCCTACTTCCCCATAATTAGCTCCTCAATCACTTCAAATTTTGCCCTTACATAGCTTAAGTGATTCTAGACGATACCACTTTTGGTGATACCACATAGATGATACGATACGATACGATACCAAAAAACCTCACGACACGGTACCAAAATTTACACGATACGATACCTCTACATTTGATAATACGATACCTGAACACTACATGATATGATACCTGAAATCACATGATACGATACTGGATTGCTCACGATACGATATCAAGGTAACAGGCGATACGAGACCACAGCGGGGCACCATACGATACTGGAGATGCAGAGGATACGATACCTCTGCAACCCCATGATACGGTACCATGGGTCGGATGTAACGATCTCATTCTTGAAGATACCACCTTTTGCATGATACGATACTAAAAAATGCATGATACGATACTGAGTTGGCGATACGATACCAACCTGGCACGCGATATGATATTGCTCCGTCGACGATATGATATCATGACCAGGATGATACGATATTGGGTGGACCACGATACGATACCACCGGGCAACTGCGATCGCAATACCAGCACTTGATGATAAGATACCAGAATGGTATTGCGATACCTCAAGTGGGTATGCAACGATACGATACCAAGCAAGTATCGCGATACTAGGGAATTTTGGTATCATGATACACAAACTCAACTGAGCATGATACTTTAGCCAAATTTGGTCCAAACTCAAAAATGTTTATGCAAGGATGTTTATTTCTCTCCCGTCTTCACTCTTGATCCCTTGTATCACTTAAAATCTCTCAAAAAAATCTCTATTCTACCTTGCGATACCGAAAACGACTCTAATCACGTGTGAGTGTGTTTCTGAAGTAATTTTGATATCAAAAACTTGTTGTAGCTTACCTTCAAGGATACCTCAACCAAACTTTGTGTTCTCAATGTCACTCTTTAGCTTGCTAGGCACTATACCACACTAATGATACCAATCACTACTCTACACACGATACCTGCTCTGATACCAAGTGAACTGATTTTTTGGTTTTTATAGTTTTGGGTTACCAAATGCCTAAACTAGACTAATTTGAACAAATGTTTTTGGATTTCTTGAGATATTCTAATTTCCCTACTCTACTTATCTCTCTTGCCTAACCCTAACTCTTCCCTTTCTTCCTCACTCCTAACCCTAAACCTAAAAATGCATTACACACACCTCACGAGTGTGAAGTAACAAGTGTTGAAGTGCTTGACTACTTGCCACTGAACGAATTCACTTCTACAAGTATGATTCCTTCACTCCAGAGCTCTAACCATCATGAAGGCACCTTCGTTAGGTTTCTTCCCCGGCAATGTCACCAAAAACGTGTGTACCTAGGTCATGAAGCCTTAGGGACTTGTGTCGATGAGACTTAACCTCAATCGCCCCATAAGTGCATATAGTTGTGGATTGATAAACGTTTAATTATCAATCCAAGGAACCATATGAACCAAGTGTATGAAGACATGTGCACAATTGATGGAAAGTGAACTCACTAAGCTATAATGCATGTGGAAAGACTTAACTACCTCTCTAACTCACTAGTCCCTTGAAAATGCAAGCCACGATACCATTTACAATAGTAAGCACAAATTCTAATTTTTCTCCTAGCTCCAAACTCTGAATATGGAGAATGGCATGTTTCTTTCGAAGCTCTTGA
>CM035417.1:26496602-26501602 GCA_020310875.1 Ceratopteris richardii | reverse complement strand
ATGGATCCACAGTTTCATCCATAATAACACCTAGGCAACTTTCTCCCAACTCTTTGCAATTTATAGCATCCCATGAATTTACCAATAAAACAATAGTAGTTGCATATCTTTCACGCTTTTCATGATCCAACAAGATGACTCTCTTTCCTTTCCACTTTTCTCTTTCTTCAAGTTGACTAGATATAGTTTGCTTTGTTGCCATCTTGATTTTGCCTGTAAAGAATAAATGAGAAATTAACAATGCTATTCAATTGATCATTCTTTCAATAATTATTGTAAAAATAATCAATTGAATTAAAACTAGAACACAAACATCATTTCCACAAAAAATAATCCATATTTGCATATACAGACATTCACTAATTGGACTTAAGTTTGAGTCTAGTCAAAAATCAAGGAAAATACAAGAATAAAAATCTCTAACTTCATTTTGATGCTAGCATGTTAAGAGGCACTCAAACCATCCCTGAAATGATGTTATGTATGTCTTTGTATATGTGTATTTTAGTGTGTACAATACAGACTTCAGTATTGTACACACTAAAAAATAATCCATATTTGCATATACAGACATTCACTAATTGGACTTAACTTTGAGTCTAGTCAAAAATCAAGGAAACTACAAGAATAAAAGTCTCTAACTTCATTTTGATGCTAGCATGTTAAGAGGCACTCAAACCATCCTTGAAATGATGTTATGTCTGTCTTTGTATGTGTGTATTTTAGTGTGTACAATACTGAGTTCAGTTGAATAGAGGTTCCACTTTATGTTCGAAACTTACATTACTCAAAGTTGAATAGAGGCTCACTTAAGTCCGACTCAAATTCAATATAGGCTCAATCTCTCTCTATCTTCAAGTTGAATTGAAACTCAAACTCAAGCTGAATCCTTTTTTACTCTCAAACTTAATTTTGAGCTTCTCAAATTCAAAATTGAATAGAGGCTCAAACTTAACTTTGAGCCTTTCAAACTGCACATTGAATAGAGCTTCAAACTTGAGTTTGAGCCTCTTCAACTCTAAGTTCAAGAGAGATTCAATTCTTTTTGCTGGAAAAGCTAGGAGGCTCAAACTCATATCATCTAACTCAATAGACTAAAACTTGATATGATTCAAAGGCTCGAACTTAAGTTCAAGCCTCATGCCTCATATTATGTGACACAACAAACTCAAAACTCATGGGCCATGTGAACAAACTTGATATGATTCAAAGGCTCAAAGTTAAGTTCGACCCCGATATCTCTTGCAAGAGTTAAGAGGCTCGAACTTAAGATCGAGTATCTTTTGCTCATCTTTCAGAGGCTTAAACTTTTCAGCTTTTGATCATCTTGCTATTCAAAGGCTCAAACTTAAATTCAAGCCTATTAGCTCTTTTGGATGCATGAGTTAAGAGGCTACTTTCCAACAACTTTTGGAAGAGTTGAAAAAGTTTGAGCTTCATTTCATTTGCCATAACAGACTCAACTTGACATGATTCAGAGGCTTAGCCCTTGTAGATGCAAGAAGATATTAGTCCTCTTGAGCCTAAATGGCTCAAATCCATATGATTCAGAGGCTTAGATCTTGTAGATTTGAGTTCAAAATATCAATCTATTTCTTGGAGAACCTGAGAGGCTCGAACGTAAGTTTGAGCCTCATACAATGTGACCAAACAATCTCGAACTTGATATGATTCAGAGGCTCCAAATTGAATACAGGCTCAAACTCTCTCTATCCAAGTTGAAATGAACTTCAAACTAAAGTTCGTAGTTTGAATTTCAATCCTATCTAATTTACAAACTTAAGTTTGGGTTTCTCAAACTAAAGTTTAATCCTCTCTGATTCTCAAAATTAAGTTTGAGCTTGTTAGATTCCAACTTGAATAGATTTAGTTCGAGCCCTTCAAACTGCACATTGAATAGAGGTTCAAACTTAAGTTCAAACGTCTCTAGCCCTACATTCAATAGACATTCAATTTTAAACTCCAACTTGAATCGACTTTGGATGTAAGAGAGTATTCAATGTAATAGGCTCGAACTTAAGTTCGAGCGTCTTTTATTAAAATTTCAAAATGGATTCAAGTTAAAAATACTATCTTGTTTGCTAGAAAAGCTTAGAGGCTCAAACTTAAGTTTGAGCCTCATTTGTAACTAAACAAATTGAGACTTGACATGATTCAAAGCAGTCCGGGCCTCATATTATGTGACACAACATAAAATTCTTGGGCCGACTCTACGTTCAATAGACATTCAATTTTAAACTCCAACTTGAATCAACATCCAAACCTAAGCTTCACCTTTAGTTAGTTCTTTAGGATGTAAGAGAGTATTCAATGTAATAAGCTCAAACTTAAGTTCGAGCATCTTTTATTAAAATTTCAAAATAGATTCAAGTTGAAAATACTATCATGTTTGCTAAAAAAGCTTAGATTCTGGAACTTAAGTTCGAGCCTCATTTGTAACTAAACAAACTGAGACTTGACATGATTCAAAGCAATCCGAGCCTCATATTATGTGACACAACATAAAATTCATGGGCTCGAACTTAAGTTTGAGTGTCATATCATGTGAAGACTCAAACTTGATATGATTCTAAAGGTGCAAACTTAAGTTCAATCCTCTGAGCTCTTTTGGATTCATGAGTTAAGAGGCTCGAACTTAAGTTCTAGCAACTTTTGGAAAAGCTGAAAAACTCTAAGCTTCATAACTCAACTCATATGATTCAGAGGCTTAGCTTTTGTAGATGCAAGAAGATTTGAGTTAAAAATATTAGTGTTTTTACCAGAAAACTTGAGAGGCTCAAACTTAAGTTGAAGCCTGTTTTTGCCAGAAAAACTTGAGAGGCTCGAACTTAAGTTGGAGCCTCATATCATGTGAGCCAACAATCCCAAACTTGATATGACTCACGGGCTCGAAATTGAGTTCGAATCTGTAAGTCCTTTTGGATCCAAGAGAGTGTTGAACTTAACATGCTCAAACTTAAGTTTTAGCCTTTCTTACTCTTAGTTGAATAAAGACTGGAGCTTAAGTTCAAGCTTCTCTAAATCCGAATTAAATAGAGGATAAAACTTAAATTCGAGCATGAGATTCAAACTTAAGTTGAGCCTCTTCGATTACAAGGTCAATAGAATCTTAAACTCCAACTTGAATCAATATCCAAACTTAAGTTGAGCTTCACTGACTTGAAGTTGAAAAAGGTTTCCACTATAAATTTGAACTTATCGTAATCAAAGTTGAATAGAGGCTCAAGCTTAAGTGCGACTCCAAATTGTATAAAGGCTCAAACCCCAAAGTTAAATAGAGGCTCAAACTAAAATTTGATCCTTCTGGCTCAGAGCTCAAATAGCATATATACTATACATATATAAATGTTGTTATGCATATCTTTGCATTTGTGTATTTTTTTTGTATACAGTAGGCTTCACTGACTTTAAGTTGAATACAGGTTGCACTTTAAATTTGAACTTATGATACTCAAAGCTAAATAGAGGCTCAAACTTAATTAGGACTCCAACTTAAATACAGGCTCCAACTCTCTCTATTACCAAGTGAAATTGAAACTCAAACTCAAGTTCAATCCTCTCTAACTCTCAAACTTAAGTTTCGACTTCTTGAATTTGAACTTGATTAGAGCCTCAAACTTAAGTTCAAGCTGTTAGATCCCAACTTGAATAGAGGAGAGTGTTCAACTAAATAGGGTCGAACTTAAGTTTCAGAGTCTTTTGCTCAAATTTCAAATTAAATTTGAGTTAAAAATTCGAGCGCCTTTTTTGTTGGAAAAGTTGAGAGGCTCAAACTTAATTTCGTATCATATAACCCAATAGAGTGCTTGATATGATTCAAAATCTTGAACTTAAATTCGAGCCTCATATTATGTGACAAAACAAAATCAAAATTCAAGAACTCATATCATATTTAGAGGCTCGAACTTAAGTTTGAGGCTCATATCATATTTAGAGGCTGGAACTTAAGTTTGAGCCTCATATCATATTGAGAGGATCGAACTTAAGTTTGAGCCTCTCAATTTAAAAGGCTAAAACTTAAGTTTGAGCGTCTTTTGTTCAAATTTCAAAATAGATTTGAGTTAAAAATACTCGTCTTTTCATTGGAAAAACTGAGAGGCTCAAGCTTAAGTTCATATCATGTAACTCAACAAACTACTTGATATGATTCAAAAGCTCGAACTTAAGTTCGAGCCTCATATAATGTGACACAACAAAATTAGAATTCAGAGGTTTGAATTTAAGTTCGAACTTGATATCATATTTAAAGGCTCAAACTTTAAGTTTGAGCCTCTCATATATACAGCAGGATGAAAACGGAAACCCATGTAACTTTGAATTGAGGACTTCATTTCGCAAGCTAAAGATGGCTTCGCATAGACAAATGAATAGTGTATTAGGTCGCAGATATAATTCACTTCATTCAACTTCCATGTGAGAATTGGAACTTCTCATAATAATGCAACCAGCAATTTTTACACAAGTGTTGTAATGTCCTACTATGCCTCTTTTGCAACAGTCGTGGCTACAAACAGAGTTACGAGCAAACTAAAAACTCTAGTGAAGGTCAAGGACCTATGCCGAGGTTCATGTACATGCACACACTCTACCAACACGAGCTCGCATAGATGCACAAAGTTGATACTAGCTGAAATTTGACCCTTCTGGCTCAAACAACATATATAGTATGCATACATAAATGCTACTATGTATATCTTTCTATGTGTGTATTTTTGTGTATACAGTACGCACAAAAGTTATAGCTTCACTAACTTCAAGTTGAATAGAGGTTTCACTCTAAAATTGAATTTATGCTACTCAAAGTTGAATAGAAACTCAAACTTAATTTGGACTCCAAATTGAATACAGGTTAGGGACTCTCTCTATTTCCAAGTTAAATTGAAACTCAAACTCAAGTTCAATCCTCTCAAACTCTTAAACTTAAGTTTCCTTTCGACTTCTCAAATTTGAACTTGCTCAAAGGCTCAAACTTAAGTTCGAGCTTCTTAGATCCCAACTTG
>CM035417.1:26481602-26489102 GCA_020310875.1 Ceratopteris richardii | reverse complement strand
CGCGATTTGAGCTCGTTTCGGCCTCCGAACGCACTATCACAGTGCTTGTGCAGGCTATTTCGTCCTTTTATGCCAAAGGTATATACCAGTTTCTGTTCGCCAATTTAAGCGTCTCGAAGTCTGCTACAGGTCTAGCAGAACTCGTCTGGGCAGTTCTGTTCAACTTTTTGAGATACAGTCAATTTTCTGCATCAAGGTATTTTAGTCACCGGCCATGGCTGAAAGCAGTGATGTATTCCGTATGTTGGCTGCTGAGGATAAGTTGGATGGTACCAACTACCCATTATGGGTTTATATGATGCGACATGTACTGGTTGCAAAAGGATTGTGGAACATTGTGCAGGGTGTTGAAAGAAGTCCTGTTACACCTGTAACGACAGGTACTGCAAATACAGGTGTTGGAGCTGATGAAGATGGTGTCGAAGATGATATTCCGCAGATTCCTGTTCGTGCTGCTGTTTCTGTTGCACCTACTACAGAGCAGATTCGTTGGGATGGCAGAGATGCCTAGGCACATGCATTGATAGCTTTGTCTGTCAAACGTGCCATTACTCCTCACATTCGCTCTTGCAGAACAGCAAAGGATGCTTGGGATACACGTACCACTTTGTACCAGGCTAGGAATGAGGCTCGTGTTGCTTACCTCCGAAAACAGTTGGAGAGTGAGCACATGAATGAAGGTGATTCGATGGACAGTTTTCTTACAAAGATCAAAGACCTAAAGGAACAATTGATTTCTGCTGATGAGGTTATACCAGATAGCTCACTTGTGCAGACCGTTCTGAATGGCCTTCCTGATTCATATCAGAGTTTTGCCTCTACTCTTCGATTGATGATGAAAGGCAATCCGAATGCCTTGTCATTTGAGGAATTAGTCTCTGTTCTGTTGCAGGAAGATCAGTCCAGGCAGAACAGGTCCATTATGCGTGTTGCAGATCAAGCTTTCCTGGCTAGTCAGAAGGGCAAAGGAAAATGGAGCTCTTCTACTAGTAAGCAGCAATCTGCAAATGCTGCACAATCGAAGAACCAGGATAAATATGAGAAGAAATCAGAAAAGCAGAAATTGTTCTGCAAGTACTGTAAAGGAAATGATCATATTATAAAGAACTGTCCAAAACTAGTTGCTAAAGAGGCAAAGAAGAAAGAGGCTGGAATGGTTGTTGCAGAGGCCTCTACACCAAAAACAGAGTCTGCAAATCTTGTGCAGGAAGAAGAATGGGCGTTTACTACTGTCTGCAGTTTTGACCCATCTTCTCATGATCAGTGCATGTCTGCAGTAGATTCAGATGTTTGGTACTTTGACAGTGGGGCAACCAAACATATTACCTCACAGCACAGTTTCTTCTCTTCACTCGAGCCTGCCCCTACAGGGAATACTGTCACATGCACCAATAACTCCTCTTATCCTGTTATGGGAGTTGGAAAGATCATTCTGACTACTGCTGATGGTAGTTCTTTCACTTTGTCAGATGCTTTATTTGTGCCAGGGATCAAAAAGAACCTGTTATCAGTTTCTGCATTAGCCAAGATTGGCTTGGTTGTGAAATTCGTTGATGACAGGTGTACAGTCCATGATCTCTCAAATGGCGATGTGATTATTGCTTCTGGCATTTTATGTCGTGGGCTGTATAAGCTCATAGACTATGAAAGATCTGTGAATGATTCGGCATGTGCAGTTCATGATTCTCAGGCTATGTCAGATGCAAAGCTTTGGCATGCACGCTTTGGTCATCTGAATTTTGCTAGCTTGTTACGCCTGCAGAAATCTGAAATGGTGTCCTCTTTGCCCAAACTTGAGGCACCTGGAAAACATGTTTGTGAAGGCTGTATTTTGGGCAAAATGCAGCGTTCTTCCTTTCCAAAAGATGGTTCAGTTCGGGCTATGCAGAAATTGCAGCTTGTACATAGTGATGTCTGTGGTCCTATGCAGACACCCTCTTTTGGAAATTACCTTTACTTCGTGACTTTCATTGATGATTTTTCCAGGCATGCATGGGTATATCCACTCAAAGCAAAGTCCGAAGTGTTCATGTGCTTCAAACAGTTTTTGGTTTTGGCTGAAAATCTGTCAGCATGTAAAATGGGCACCCTCCGTTCTGATCAAGGGGGGGAATATATGTCTTCAGATTTTAAAGCATTTCTGGCTGAACATGGGATAAAACACCAGTGTACAGTGCCGTATACACCTCAACAGAATGGAGTTACTGAACAAAAGAACAGGTCACTCATGGAGATGGCGAGGTGCATGGTCAAAAGTCAGGCTTTACCACATAGTTTTTGGCTTGAGGCTGTCATGTGTGCAGCATATGTACTGAACAGGTGTCCCACCAAAGCGTTGAAGTCTATCACTCCATATGAGGCTTGGCATGACCGCAAGCCATCTGTTGCTCATCTGCGTGTTTTTGGTTGTTTGGCATATGCATTAGTGCCTGAACAACATCGCAAAAAATTGGATGATAAGGCAGTAAAATGTATTTTTGTTGGGTACAGTTCTGAAAGTAAAGGCTATCGTCTGTATCATCCACAGACTAAACGCATTCTGGTTAGCCGTGATGTTGTCTTTGTGGAAGATGCTATTCAGCCATTGCTTTCATGTACTAAGGAGACATCTGTTAGCTCCAAAGACATGTATGATACTTTGATTCCTCTTTTTACAGGTGGACAGGCTAGTGCTGGTCCTAATGAGGCAACTTCTCAGCCTTTGCAGGTTTCATATGATGATGCAGATCATTCCATTTCTGATGCAGATTTACATGATGCACTTGTTGATGAGAGAGCTGATATTGAACAGGCAAAAACTATGCCAAAATGGCTGGTGCAGACTTTGCGTGATAGCAAATTAGATGCACCTTTGTCATATCGTACTCGTTCAGGCTCTCATAGTACCTCCTTTGCATCAGATTTCTATGCTATGGCTGCATCTAGTCTCTGTGATGAGAATGAGCCTGTTTCTTTTGATGAAGCCCAAAATTCAGAAAATTGGATGGCTGCTATGCAATCTGAATATGATGCTATAATGAAGAATGGTACATGGTCTTTATGTGACTTGCCTCCTGGCAAGAAGGCCATTGGCACTAAGTGGGTATACAAGCTGAAGCGTAAACCTGATGGTACAGTTGACAGGTATAAGGCTAGGCTTGTTGCAAAGGGTTATGCGCAGGAAAGAGGCATTGATTTTGATGAGACCTTTGCACCTACATGCCTTATGACTACTGTTCGGAGCATTTGTGCACTTGCAGCCCATCATGGTTGGAATGTACATCAGTTGGACATTAAAACATCATTTTTGAATGGTGACTTGCATGAAGAAGTGTATGTTTTTCAGCCCCGTGGCTTTGTGCAGAAAGGGCATGAAAACCAGGTGTGCAGGTTAAAGAAGGCGTTATATGGTTTTAAGCAAGCACCACGTGCTTGGTATGAAAAAATACATGCCTATCTGATTGCACATGGTTTTGAGAACAGTCCAACTGAAAGCACCTTATATGTTAAGCGTGCTAATGATGTGCTTTTGATCATTGTTGTCTATGTAGACGACATGCTGCTCACTGGTCCTCTTGAGAAACATATTGCTGATTTCAAGGCTGATTTGCATGGCTCATTTGAGATGTCTGATTTGGGGCATTTACATCACTATTTGGGCATTCAGTTTATGCAAGTTGATGGTGGAATGGCTTTGTGTCAAACGAAATATATTGACACATTACTGCAGCGTTTTGGCCTTGAAGACTGTAAGCCTATTGCCACTCCTATGGAGACAGGTTTACAATTGAGTCTTCATGATGCTGGAGATGCATTTGATGTTGTTCTGTATCAGCAGGCTGTTGGATGCTTGATTTACTTATGCATTACTCGGCCAGATATTCAGTTTGCTGTCTCACAGATGAGCAGGTTTATGCATTGCCCAGGAGTCACGCATTGGAAAGCGGTTAAGCGCATCTTTCGCTACTTGAGTGGTACTCGGCTACTTGGGTTGTTTTATCCCAAGGGGGGATCACTACCGCCAGATTTGCATGCTTTTTCTGACTCAGATTGGGCTGGTTGCTATGACACTCGTGTGTCCACCAGTGGTTTTTGCTTCATGCTTGGTAGCTCATGTATATCTTGGTTGAGCAAGAAGCAGCCTACTGTGGCCACTTCCAGTTGTGAGGCTGAGTATAGGGCAGCTTTCACAGCGACTGTTGAGTGTGTGTGGCTCAGACGCCTTATGGCTGATTTGGGTGTTGGCCAGTCTTCTGCCACCACCATCTTCACTGACAGTCAGAGTGCATTGGCAGTTGCGAGGAACCCTGTGTTCCATGCTCGCACTAAGCACATTGAGGTGCATTATCACTATGTCAGGGAGAGGTTCTCTGCTGGGGAGATCAGCTTGGCATATGTGCCCACGCAGGAGAACATTGCAGACCTTTTCACGAAGGCTCTGCCTAGGGAGAAGTTTGAAGCTTTCCGCAAATCTTTGGGCTTACTTCCTTTTGTGGAGTGATTTCCACATAGCTCGGCACTTCCTTATACATGAGTGCCAGCTCCTTGTTCACCGCATCACTCCCAGGGGGGATTTGTTGATATATTTAGGTAGTGATGTGTGTGAACACTCTAGGACCGTCGGGGCACTTTTTTCACTCTTTAGGAGGTTTTTTTTCCCTGGCTTGTATATATGCCTATTGCCCTAATGGGCTACTTATCTTTGTACATTCTCTAGTAATACATTCAGTCTTGTGTGTTGTGCTCCAAGCTTCTTCTTCTTCCTTGTGCTGTTCGCGTGCTTCCACAGACGTCTAACTCCAACACAGCTACACTCACCAATATTCTGATAGTTGGCATCTTAGCCACAGGAGAAAATGTCTCCTCATAATCAATGCCTTGGGTTTGTGCAAAACCCTTGGCAACCAACCTAGCTTTGTACCTGTTTATTGTTCCATCAGAATTCCTCTTTAGCTTGTAGATCCATCTGGATCCTATCACCTTCATAGAGTCCTTCTTGGATACCAAGTCCCAAGTATCACTCTCCTTGAGAGCTTCCATTTCTTCATCCATAGCTCCTTTCCATTCTGGTTTGGTGATTGCTTCTTCATAGGTACCTGGTTCTTCATTCAACAAACCCGTTGCAAGATATACAGAATGCTTAGTTACAAGTGATGTATCATACCCATATCTGATAGGCTTCTTCTTTTCTCTCTGAGATCTCCTCATTGCTTGAGTTGAGGATTCTGGTATATCCTCTAGCTTCTTCATCTTCATCTTCCCTTTGGACTTCCATGCCTTGAATTCCTCAAGGTTAATTGTATCATCATCATCTGAGCTTGAGTCTTCTTTCTGGATTGGTTCCTCCTTAGTGAGCTTTGGGAAATCTTCTTCCATATCATAGGGTAGACTAACCTTCCTGCATTCATTCTCATACCAAGAGTCATTCTCATCAAAGATGACATCTCTGCTTACCTTGAAGCCTTTGTTTGTTGGGTTGTAAAATCTGTATCCCTTTTGGTTCAAATCATAACCAATGAAGATACATTTTTCAGCTTTAGGGTCTAGCTTTCCCCTTACCTGTGAGGGAATATGCACATATGCTACACAACCAAAGATTTTTCAATGATCCAAAGAAGGTCTCTTACCATGCCAAGCTTCATATGGTGTCATGCCATCAAGTGATTTGGATGGCAACCTATTTATGAGATAGGTGGCAGTGGATACACCTTCTGCCCAAAGATAATTTGGCAACTTCTTTTCATTAAGCATAGACCTAGCTGTTTCTATAATGAGTCTATTCCTTCTTTCAGCTACTCCATTTTGTTCAGGTGAGTACCTTGTGGTTATCTCCGTCTTGATGCCTCTTTCCTGCAAGAAATCTTCAAACTCATTGGAGAAGTACTCTCCTCCTCCATCTGACCTTAGCCTCTTCAAGCTTCTTCCTGTTTGGTTTTCAACAAGTGCAAGATACCTCTTGAAACAATTAAACACTTCATCTTTATGCTTCATAAAGTATAAAATTTTCCACCTGCTATAGTCATCAATAAAGGACACATAGTACCTTGAACCTGAAATGGAAGGGTCCTTGCTAGGTCTCCAAACATCTGTGTGTACCAAGTCTAGGTAGTCTTCATGCATGAAACCTTTCCTTGAATAAGGCAACCTGTGAGACTTACCAAACTGACATGCTCCACACTTATAAATCATGTGTTGCTTGGATACATTAGGTATCCCAAGCACACATTGATCCCTGCACATTTGCTTTAGGGTTCTTTCACCTATGTGACCTAACCTCTTGTGCCATATTTCTAACTCTGAAAGTGTTTGATCCTTGTAATTATATAAAGCAATGTTCTTGGTGTCTTCTAGCTCAAAAGTAAACAATCTACCTGATTTCTCCCCCTTGGCAATTCTTTTGAAACCATGTCTTGGGTCCTCCACATATGCTCCATGTTGAGTGAACCTGACCTGCAAACCTTTCTCCACAATCTGACCAACACTCATTAGATTCTTGGTGATGGTTGGTACATAGAGTACCCTGCTCAATAGGTTCTGGTTACCATCACATGTCTTCACATTTCCAATCTTTACAACAGAATGTTTAGTATCATCACCTGTCTGTACCTGATGTTTGCCCTTGGGTTCTTCCAAATCAGAGAGTAGTGCCACATTGCCAGCTACATGGTTAAAACATCCTGAGTCAATATAAAATAAATGATCATCATTTGTACCTGCCTTGGAGGTCATATTCATGATCAATAGGGAGTCATCTTGCTCCTCTGTGTAATTGTTGTAATCCCTTCTGTTTCTGAATCCACCTTGGTAGTTACCATTGTGGTTGTGGTTGTAATTGTTGTTGTACTGATTCTTGTATCCATTGTAGCCTTGGTGTTGGTTGAACCTGCCTCTCCCTTGAGAGTATCCACCTCTTGAGTAGCCTCTTCCTCTCTGATTGTAGTTCTTGTAGCATTCATCTGTGGTATGATTAGACAATCCACAAATGTTGCATGGTGATGAGTTGTAGGGTCTCCCCCTACCTGACTTACCTCCTCTGCCTCTTCCTCTTGAGGATCTACCTCTCCCTACATAGTTTGCTTGGGAGGTAGAACCTTCTTCATCAACCTTCTTACTTTTACCTTTATCTTTAACTTTCTTATCAGTATATAGAGCAGAGAGGTTGTTACCTTTTGATTGATCTCCTGCCTTTGTAAACTTTGCTTCATGTGTGAATAGTTGCCCCATGAGTGTTGTGAGATCTGGGGTATGCATGTCCATATAGAGGTCCATTGCAGTGGTGAAGCTTTCCCACTTATCATCTGCCTTGAGTCCATTTGTTACTTGCCTGACTATTTTCTCCTCTTCAATCTCCTCTCCAATACTTGCTAATTGGTCTGCCACATCTTTAATCTTGGTCACATACTCTGAGACTGATTGCTTGGGCTGCTTCCTAAGGGTTGTGAATTCAATCCACAGTTGATTCTTCCTGGCCCTTGTGTTGGAAGAGAAATATGTTGACAGAGTTTCCCAAGTCTCTTGGGA
>CM035417.1:26469102-26474102 GCA_020310875.1 Ceratopteris richardii | reverse complement strand
GAACTCCAAGAAGCGGTATGAGCTAAGAAATGGAGAGAAATGTAGAATCAAACACCACCCTTCTTAGAACCTAATTTTCCATATCCACCTATAGAAGATGATAGAGATCCACAAGTTGCCTCCCTCTAGCCTAATCACACCAAATCCATGATCCTTGCCTAGATATTTAGAACCATATTTAGATCCTTGCCTCTCTGTCTAGCTATTTCTAGGTTGCTCTTTGCTTTTTATTTCAAATCACTTATCCATTATGTCTCGAAGACTCTCTATGATTCTTATACATACAGAGGGCATCTTAGTCCTATGGCAGTTGACATGACAGTGTGATTGAGCATCCTTGGCTAGCTTATCTAAATTCAAGTTTGTAGCACTTTTGCAGAGATCTCTTATTGTTTTATTGTTACACATAATCAAGATTTAGTCTATGGAGTGTCTAGAGGCCATTGTAGTGCTCACAAAAGTGTTTTTGACTTAGTATCATATATATATATATATATATATATTGCAGTATATACTATATATATATAGCAGTATATATATGCTGCTATATATATGTACTGCTTTATATATATATATATATATATATATATATATATATATATATATATATATATATATATATATATATATATATATATATATATATATATATATATATATATATATATATATATATTTCACGTTATATTTCACGTTATATTTCAGGTTATTGCTCCAATATGGATACATCACATGATGGAATTAGGTCATTTGGATGATGTTGGTTTTATGGGAGTAACAGTTTGGAAGGTAGGTGTATATGATAGGAGATAGTATAAATATGTTAAGATGGTATTCCATTTCTTATTTTTCCTTCCCAAGGGTCTTTTTTAGGTTAAGGATATGAGAAAATAACACATATAGATGACTATGTGTATTGTACATAGGGGTCGATGGGAGCAACCATTAGAGAATCTTTTCTATACACCTTCCAAAATTATTGTGAAGAAAAAATGGAACTACGGGGAAGTAAATCTTATAAATTAAGGTTATAGTCTAAGAGGAACCTTGGGAACACGAATGTGTGGCTAAGAAAGCCTAGCATTCTTGACCACCACTTTAGTAGGAAAGTGGGTTGGAAAAGGATTGGAGGACATGGATCCTCTACTTGTATATAATAGGTTGTTGTAGGTGGGGTGGACAAGCTAGTTCACATATCTATATTGTTTTTATTTTTCCTCTCAACTTTCCTCATGCACAAATGTCTTCTTTTGTTCTCCATCATGTAAAATTATGTGTTAAGTATTAATTGCTTAAACCATTCAATAAATTTTAAACAACAATAATGTTGTAGTTATGCTGTAAAGAACAATCATGATACTTCAATCTTTTGAATGAAAATTTGACTAGTTTTTATATTCTACAATGCTTCATGACTCGAACATGCCAAGTATTGAAATTATCTTAATTGTTAATAAAGGATTTGTGCCATTACCATGAACCTCATTATTTTACCATTCCATTTTCCAGAATAGTAGCATGTTCTACCTATTGACAAACATGGATTAAAATACATGCAAACCGAAACAAGCTATGGACGCTTGAAATATACTCGAAACATCATAATGATAGAAATGAAATAGAAATCCTTCTAATAACTTAGAGGGTCGTATGTGCAGCTAAGACAACCGAAAGCATGATGCTGCAATGCTAACTCCTAATTGATTAGCACTTGTCCGTTTCTATAATTTTATAAAGAGTTGTTATAGAGAGATAATAATGTGAGCAAATAATGCTTCCCTACCTCAGTGAAATGCATGAGTAACCCTTATCAAAATCTCACAAAATGAAATCAAGCCCCCAAAAGCTAGGCCTTACTTATTAACCCAAATGGATGCATATGACATGAAATCTCATCACCCATAATAGATCACACAAAATAAATAGATCGCACAGCAGGAAAGAAAGAGAAACGAAGTGCATTAGATTTACAAGCCTCTCCTTAAGCGTTAAGAAAAATGCCCATTTCAGAACTTTCCCAATCTCAAACAAATAGATGTGCTTCTTCAAACCAAATTTTATGCTATAGGGATGAATGTTGGACATTGAAATAGTGTGTTGGACACAATCCCACAACATCAATGAGAAAAACACACCCCCAAGGGAAAGTTCTTGAAGTCTGGTCCATACAAGAGGTTTTTGAAACCTATAAAAAATTTAAAAAGAGCATGGATCATCATAATCAGAATAACGAACAGTGTCATTAGTGTACATATAGAATGTTGTATCACTTGACTTGAATATAGAGTGTAGGTATCACCGAAGTTGGAATCAAACAACCAATTGAAAGGACTATAAATGTGAGAAAATATAGAATCATCTTGCCTAATAGTTTCTCACAAATGCCCATAGGTTCATGGATCTGGTTCTATGATATTCTAAAGGAGATGGATAGATAGAGTAAAATAGAAGAAGAAAAGAGAAGATTCATCTTTATTGTGGAGCCAAGGTCCTGGCCATGCTAGAATGACTAGTCCATATCTTGAGTTAGCCAAGCTTGGAGAGGAGGATACCATTGAAGAGGGCATATGAAGCAAGGGTGCTAAATATTGAGGAGGATTTTTTTGATAATATCATTGAGGTTCACTTGGGATGACACAATTTCACCAACATTAGAGGTGGCTAAGTGCAATAGGAGCCAAGCATCAAGAATGTAGCAACCCCTTCTTGAGTTGCATTTATGATTGGTGTCTCTAAGTTGAAAAGCCTTTGGAGCGACCCAAAAAAAGTGGATCAGATTTGAGGGCAGTAATCCCAACCACATAGTCAATTATGAAGAGTTGTGCCTCTTGACGCATAGGATAAATGTTTGTGATGCTTCCAAGACTAGATTCTTTTTCTAGTTGTAAAGGTTGGCATCAACTAAACTTATTTTAAATCCATTAGTGTCAAAGCATGATAGCATATTTTCATAACATGTTTGAGATTATTGCTTTAGACCATAGAGTGCTTTATGGAATTTTAATAATTTATCTTCTTTTCCTTTGACTTTGAAACCTTTGACTTGTTCCACATATACATCTTCTGAAATTTCTACATTGAGAAAGGCACTCTTGATGTCCCTTTGGTAGACACTCCATTTGCAATGACCACTTAGGTCTATGGACTTTATTATATCTTGTTGTACGAGAAAATGTTTACTCATAATCGATGGCATGTCGCTTTTTTATATCCTTTGGCAATGGCTTAAGCTCTATATCTCTCTAGGCTCTCTCGTTATAATACTTGAGTTTCTAAGTCAAATTTACTCTAAATACTTTATGATTTGGTGGTCTAGCTATAAGTATCGAATTCTTGTGATCTTGGATTGCTTGAATCTTAGACTTCATGGCTTCTTCTCAATCTTGGTGACCCTTACCTTCTTGATGAGTCAGAGGTTCAAGTACCTCACGTATCCTATGCATAAAAGCATAGTTGAGTAAGTGATTTTTCTCTTTATGTTGTTTATCCATAGGTCCTTGAGACCTTCTTGATTTTTGTGATGTACTTTCCTCTAGATTTGGTTCATAGAGAACTCTATCTCCATGTAAAGTGTAGATAGTAGGGCTAGAGTTGGGTGATGGATCTTTAGAGTCCTTGGAATTTTCATCAGATATAAAATCCTTGTAAATGGTTACTATATAATGTTCAAGATCTTATAGGAAATAGGCTTTACATTGTTCACTATAGCTACTAAATACGTGCTTCTTTAACCTAGAAGCAAGTTTTTTCCTATCTTCTATGAGTATGTGGACATAGCCATCACTTCCAAAGATATGAACATACTTTAAATTGGACTTCCTTCCATGGTAAACCTCAAATGGTATCGTGTTGGGAAGTTCACTAGTGAAACCTCGATTAAAGAGATGCACGACAATGTGAATGGATTTGGCACAAAATTTGAAAGCAATTTCTTTTTTTTGTGGAGCAATGTTTGAGCCATTTCCATGATGTTTATAGTTTTGCATTATTCAAACCCATTATTCAAAAGATTGTGCATAGATTAGTATTTCAAAAACTTTTGGATGACTATATTTTTTGATACTCAAATGATCATGATTATCCCGATAATATCTTGTATCAATGCATATTTAAATGCTAAAAACTCACTTTTCACAACCACTATTTGCGCATAGTTTATAGCTTTAGCGTTGAACTATAAAATCAAGAGTGAATGATAGAATGATATGTTATATGCAGAACTAGATTTATGAATGTTATATGTTATGTTATATCAGGCGCTTGGATGTTAAAATCATATGTTATATGTTAAAATCATATGTTATACAATGATATGTTATATGTAAAAATTGATTTATGAATGTTAAAATCATATGTTATAAAATCGATTTGTTTTCGTGGAAGAAAACGGAAGAATAAAACGTCCGCTGCAAAATGAAACATCCGCTGAAGAAGAAAACGTCTGATGTAGAATAAATCAATCTTTCGATCGTATTGCAGAATAAATCACTTTCGCTCACCCGAACGGAAGTATTAGAGCACGAACAGAGCGTTAGAGAACGAACAGAGCGTCAGGCATCAGAGTAGGAGTTTGTGGACACAGTGTTAGAGCATGATTTTGTGCAGGTAAGTTTTATTTCATTCCTTGATACACATATGGTTTGGCCAATGGTTTTGCCATGTGGACCCATTAGCTAGAGAGCTTCTCCAGCTTGAGGAATCTGATATATTTTCTCCATTGAAGCAATATCTAGTGCCACAACAAGTGGCTTGTCAATCATGTGAGGTTGGACATTGTCACAAAGGGAAATCAAAAACAAATATTTTTTCCAAGGTTGATAGTATAATAATGAGAGATCCATGCCTGATATCTATCGCACCCAATGAAGCTGTTGATGGGAATGCAATGGATATTGGATTGGTGGTATTCTCTTGCATGTGTGCTTTGCAGCCATTTATCATCTTTATCATTATTACACCCTCAAGTATAACATGATAGGAAATCTTTCCTTTCTGCTGCA
>CM035417.1:26449102-26454102 GCA_020310875.1 Ceratopteris richardii | reverse complement strand
GTCTACTACAGGTCTACAAAAGCTCACTGGAGTTCTTTGCATAAGCTCTGAGTAAGAGCATTTTTGGTGTGCAGAGGTCAAAGAAGGATACCTGTGGAGGTCATTCTCGCTTCATCGTTGCTTAGGGGTTGAGATACTTCCCCCATCAGTGGTATCAGAGCATTTGGGCATCTTGGAGGTATCACATACAAGCAAGAAGACCTCTTGGAGTTGGTGGTTGAAGAGTTGTATCAACAAAAGCTTCTTGGAGGTAGCTCACATCAAGGGGGAGCTATTCTACTCAAATTTGCAAGAGCACAAGGTGTCCATCTAAGGAAAGCTTTGGATTGAGGTAACCTCAGAGCCTCATTTTCATTTTACACACATTGGAGCATTAGCCAAGGGCTAGGTCAAGTATCAAAGACTAGATATGGGAGACTTCAACACTCAAATTGAAAAGCTAGACAAAGGTAACTATCAACCATGGAGATTTAGGGTCTCCAACTATCTTATGGGCAAGGGCCTTTGGGGGTTGATTAGTGGAAGTGAACCAAGACCTAGGTTGGATGAGAATCCAACCAATGACCAGAGAAGGGCCTTTACGGAATGGAATGAAAGAGACAAGAGGGTTATCTTTATTCTTTCCCAACACATTAGCAATAGCATGATCGGCCATATCCAAGACCTGGATTCAAGCATGAAGGTATGGGAGACACTTGAAAGGCTTTATTCAACAAGCACCAAAGCAAGGAAGATCCAACTCAAGAATGAGCTCAACAACCTTAGGAAGAGCTCAGGGAGTAGCATAAATGACTACATACTTAAGGTCAAGGAGTTATCAGATGCATTGGGATCCATTGGAAGCCACGTAGACGATGACGATCTTGTGGCTTATACTCTCAATGGTTTGAGAGATGATGAGAAGTGGAAACCCTTTACCACTTCAGTATATGTAAGGGATAATCTTCCCGATTTTGAGCAATTGGTTGCTCTCATGGTCACCAAAGAAATGAACATAGGTGGAAGTTCAACTAAAAGCAAGGATGCACAAGTTTTCTATGCAGGTAATCAAAGGGGCAAAGGAAGACGAGGACAAGGAAGGGGCAAAGGAAGGTTTGGAGGAAGGCAAGGCCACTCAAGCAATCAAGGACATGACCAAGGCACCTCATCACAAAGAGGGAGAGGAAGAACAAGAGGAAGAGGAGGACGACATCAACAAAACAGGAATCAAGATGGTGAAGGATGTTACATATGTGGCAAGTTTGGCCACTATGCTAGAGATTGCTACCAAGGAGGAAACCAAAGGAGCTATAATCAAGGTTCTTCATACAAAGGCCAAGGTAATTATGCTTCTACAAGTTCAGAAAATGACAATCTCTTGATGATGCACATGAATGGGAATTCAAGCAAAGTAGATAACACTTGGTATATTGATAGTGGATGTAGCAACCATATGAGTTGCAATGCTTCTTGGTTTACTAATCTACATGTTTCCAAAGGTAAAGGACATGTAGAAACAGGTGATGATACAGCCCATGAGATCTCCCATGTTGGAGATGTAGCTTTGGATGACAAGGAGGAAGGAAGATGTCTCAAGGATGTCTTGCATGTACCTACCATCACAAAGAACTTGGTGTCCGTTGGGCAAATGGTTGAAAGAGGCTATCAAGTAAGGTTCAACAAAGGTGGATGCTTTGTGGAGAACCCTAAGCAAGGTTACAAGGTCATAGCAAGAGGAAAGAAGCAAGGGAGACTCTTCACTTTGGAGGTAAATTCTCATTCTACTCAACATGTCTACTTCACATATGGAAACAAGAGGATTTCGGAGTTGGACTTGTGGCACAAGAGGATAGGTCACATCAACATACAAAGAATGAAGGAAATGCAATTCAAGAGGCTGGTTGAAGGTCTTCCCAACTTCCAAGGACAAGGTATGAAGCATTTATGTGAATCTTGTCAACTAGGGAAGCAAGCGAGACTTCCATTCAAGAAGAGTGGCTACATAAGCCAACATCCATTGGAGTTGATACATACAGATGTGTGGGGGCCAACGAAAGAGCAATCCATTGGAGGTAACAAGTACTTTGTCACTTTTATAGATGATTGCACAAGGATGGTTTGGGTTTATTTCATCAAAAACAAATCAGATGTGTTTACATGTTTCAAAGCATTCAAGGCAATGGTAGAGAAGGAAACAGGTACATATATCAAGAAGCTAAGGTCCGATGGAGGGGGAGAATATTTCTCAAATGAGTTTTCTGATTTTTAAATGGATCAAGGCATCAAGAGGCAAGTAACATGCAGGTACACACCCCAACAAAATGGAGTAGCAGAGAGAAAGAATAGGTACATTGCCGAGATCGCTAGAGCAATGCTTAATGAGATGAATGTACCTAACATGTTTTGGAGTGATGCAGCAAATACCGCCGTGTATCTAATGAATAGGGCTCCTACCTCAGGGATCCATGGCTTGACACCATATCAAGCCTATTATGGTAAGAAACCTGATCTTTCCCACTTGAAGATATTTGGATGTACTTGTTATGTACATGTGCCAAGTGAATTGAGGCACAAGCTACAACCAAAGGCAGAAAAGTGTGTGTTTCTAGGATATTCAAATGATCATAAAGGTTACAGGTGCTTCAACCCAAACACAAAGGACTTGAGGATATCAAGGGATGTAGCATTTGATGAGCTACTCCCTTGGTATAAGAAGTATGATTGTATTCAGGACTATGAAGAAGAAAAGCATGGACATGATGAAGAACAAATCGACCTAGAGCTAAGCGGCCCAAGGTGTTCCATCAATGAAGATAGTTCAAGCATGAACTCACCATGGAGGGGGGGATCTTCATCAAGCTATGAAGCACAATCAATCAACAAAGGCAAAGCAACATTGGTGGAGTTGGATGAAGAAGGTAATGAAGTTGAAGATGATGAAGGACACATGATGGAGAAAGAAGCCATGTCAAAGAAAGAGATCAAGTTCCCAAGGCAAAGGAGGTTTATTCCTCCAAAAGGTGAAGAAAGGAAGTCTTCTAGAGTTAAGTATCCAACTCAAAGGTTTACTTATGATTCATACATGGCAACTCATTATGCATATATGAACAAAGTAGTAGAAGATCATGAGCCCGATTGCTATGAAGATGCAAGCAGGTACACCGAATGGAAAGAGGCAATGCAAGAAGAGATCGACGCACTTGAGGAGAATCAAACATGGACTCTAGTGCCCAAGAAGGATAACATGAAGGTAATAGGTAATAAGTGGGTGTATAAAGTAAAGAGGAATTCAGATGGATCTATTTCTAGGTTCAAAGCAAGATTGGTGGCCAAGGGTTTTGCACAAACATATGGAGTGGACTTTGAAGAGACATTCAGCCCCGTGGCAAAGATGAGCACCATTAGGACACTCATTGCAATGGCTGCTAGCAAAGGATGGAAGCTTTTCCAATTGGATATCAAGAATGCCTTTCTCAATGGAGACTTGGAAGAAGAGGTATACATGGAGCAACCACTAGGTTTTGTTCATAAAGAGTTTCCACATCATGTTTGTAGGTCGAAGAAGGCACTTTATGGCCTAAAGCAAGCTCCAAGGGCTTGGAACCAAAGATTGGTGGACTATTTGATCAAATGTGGTTACAATCAATGCAAGGCGGATCCATCTCTCTTCATCAAACAAAGAGGAGAACTTGTAGTCTACATGTGCGTGTATGTAGATGATCTTATCATTACAGGTAATGATACAAAGGGCATTGAGGAGATCAAGGCAAAGCTTGGAAACGAGTTTAGGATCTCTGATCTTGGAGATCTTAGGTATTTTCTTGGCATTGAAGTTGTATACAAAGAAGAAGGTATTATGCTCATACAAAGGAAGTATATTCTAGACCTACTTGAGAGGCTTGGGATGCTACATTGCAAGCCTATTTCAAATCCCATGGAAGTTAATGTAAAGCTAAGCTCCATTGATGGAGAGCCATTAGAGGATGTAACCTTGTATCGATCTATTGTAGGATCTTTCAATTATGCCACAATAACTAGGCCCGACATAGCATATGGAGTTGGAGTGTTATCACAATTTAAGCATAGTCCAAGGACTACACACTTGCAAGCTGCAAGAAGAATGTTACGATATCTCAAGGCCACTATAAATGAAGGATTGTTCTATTCATTTGATGATGATATGCAGGTCAAAGCTTATTCTGATGCCGATTGGGCCGGTTTGAAGGAGGATAGAAGAAGTACAAGTGGTTACCTAGTCATGCTAGGTAGCAAGATCATCTCATGGATTTCAAAGAAGCAACCCACGGTGGCATTATCTTCCACCGAGGCTGAGTATAGAGCTTTGGCTCAAGTCACATGTGAGCTAATGTGGATTAAGAAGTTATTTATGGAGCTTAATTTGCAGGTTGACACATATCCAATTTTTTGTGACAATATGAGTAGCATTCATCTAGCATCGAATCCTGTCTATCATGCTAGAACCAAGCATATTGAAGTGCACTATCACTTCATAAGGGAAAAGGTGATATCGAAGGAAGTTTCAGTACATCATATTGGTACCAAGGACCAAGTTGCCGACATGTTTACAAAGGCTTTGGATGGGATGAAGATTTCAAAATTCAAGCAATGCATCAACATGAAGGAGCTTGGATGAGGACGAAGAATTGAAGCTTGAGGGGGAGTGTTAAAAGTCAAGCTTCAAGCTACAAATTCGTGGGGAATCTTTTATGGACATGTGGAGCAATCAAAGGAAGCCAAAAGCCACGAGATTCCATCAAGAAAAGTCACTCAACCACTCCCCAAGTCATCTCAACTAATTCCTCCAAGTTAGGAGGCTGATTTGGAAAGGTAGTTCCTAGATTTTAGGGGCACACCTCTCACTATAAAAGGAGCATGTATCCCGACTTCTTTTGGGCCATCTTCTTGGAGTTTTAGCTCATGTAAAGTGAGCACTAAGTGCTGGAGTTGTGATAAGCAAGCCCCTTGCTTAAGCAACCCCCTTGCTTGCTTGTTTGTTTTCT
>CM035417.1:26431602-26439102 GCA_020310875.1 Ceratopteris richardii | reverse complement strand
GGTAGGCTCGAACGTAAGTTCGAGCATCTTAGCTTTTCAAGCCATATCAAGCGCAGCATTGTGGGTCATATGGTATGAGCCTCGAACTTAAGTTCGAGCCTTTGAATATTGCATCATTAGGCTCAAACTTAAGTTCGAGCCTCGCAGTTCCACCATATCAAGTTTGGGATTGTTGTGTCACATGATTGAATAGTGTCTTGTGTGGAAAAGAATAAACAGGCTCAAACTTAAGTTCGAGCCTCAACATCAATTCAATTTTGGGCGGCTCCAACTTAAGTTTGAGCGTCTCAACTTTTCCAACCATATCAAGTTTAGGATTGTTGTGTCTTATGTGCAAAAGAACAAAGAGGCTCGAATTTAAGTTCGAGCCTGTCAGCTTTTCCAACCATATAATGTTTAGGATTGTTGGATCACCTGATATGAGCCTTAACTTTTCCAGCCATATCAAGTTTAGGATTGTTGTGTCTTAAGTGCAAAAGAACAAAGAGGCTCGAGCTTAAGTTCGAGCCTTTTAGCTTTTCTAGCCATACCAAGTTTTCAGCCATACCAGCCATACCAGCCATACCAACTTAAGTTTGAGCGTTTTCAGCTTTTCATGCCATAGCAAGAGGGTCGAACTTGGCAGGCTCGAACTTAAGTTCGAGCGTTTTAGCTTTTCAAGCCATATCAAGTGTAGGATTGTTGGGTCACATGGTATGAACCTCGAACTTAAGTCTGAGCCTTTGAATATTGCATCATCAGGCTCGAACTTAAGTTCGAGCCTCTCAGTTCGACCATATCAAGTTTGGGACTATTGGGTCACATGATTGAATACTGTGTTTTGTGCAAAAGAACAAACAAGCTTGAACTTAAGTTTGTGCCTTAGGATCAATTCAATTTCTGCGGCTCGAACTTAAGTTCGAGCCTCTGAGCTTTTCCAACCATATCAAGTTTAGGATTGTTGGGTCACATGATATCAGCCCTAGCTTTTCCAATCAAGTTTAGGATTGTTGTGTCTTATGTGCAAAAGAACAAAGAGGCTCGAACTGCCTCTCAACTTTTCCATCTATACCAAGTTTTCATCCATACTATCCATATCAAGTTTATAATCAAATTGAGAGGCTCGAACTTAAGTTCCAGCCTCTCAATTTTGACTTATAATCATATTAAGTTTCAGATTGTTTACTCAGATGATATGAGGCTCGAACTTAAGTTCGAGCCTTTGAATGTTGATATTGCATCATCAGGCTCAAACCTTTCAGGATCGAGCCTATAAATCATATCAACTTTGAGTCTCTTGTGTCACATGATATGAGGCTCGAACTTAAGTTCGAGCTTCTAAGTTTTGAGTCATTGTGTCCCTTAATGCCAAGCTCGAACTTGATTGTTGGGTCACATGATTGAACAATGTCTTATGTGCAAAAGAACAAATAGGCTCGAACTTAAGTTCGGGCCTCAGGATCAATTCAATTTTGGGGGGCTCGAACCTAAGTTCGAGCCTCTCAGCTTTTCCAGCCATATCAAGTTTAGGATTGTTGGGTCACATGATATGAGCCTCTTTCAGATTTTCCAGCCATATCAAGTTTAGGATTGTTGGGTCACATGATATGAGCCTCTCAACTTTTCCATCCATATTAAGTTAGGATTCTTGTGTCTTATGTGCAAAAGAACAAAGAGGCTCGAACTTAAGTTTGAGCCTTAGAATCAATTCAATTTTATGAGCCTCGAACCTCTTAGCTTTTCAAGCCATATCAAGTTTCTGATTGTTGGATCACATGGTATGAGGCTCGAACTTAAGTTCGAGCCTCTAAGATTTTCCAATCATATCAAGTTTAGGATTGTTTGGCTATATGATATGAGTCTCTCAGCTTTTCCAACCATATCAAGTTTAGGATTGTTGTGTCTTATGTGCAAAAGAAAAAAAAGGCTCGAACTTAAGTTCGAGCCTCAAAATCAATTAAATTTTCGAACCTCTTAGCTTTTCAAGCCCTATCAAGCTTAGGATTGTTGGTTCACTGGGTATGTCGCTCGAAGTTAAGTTCGAGCCTCTTTAGTTTGAGCCTAAGTTTGGGATTGTTTATTCATATGATATGAGGCTCGAACTTAAGTTCGAGCCTCTGAATTTTCATATTGCGTCATCAGGCTCAAACCTTTCAGGATCGAGCCTATAAATCATATCAACTCTGAGTCTGTTATGTCACATGATATGAGGCTCGGACTTAAGTTCGAGCTTCAGATTTGAGTGATTGTGTCCTTTAATACCAAGTTCGAACTAGTTTGAGCCTTTGAATCATATCAACTGTCAATCTTGATATGAGGCTCGAACTTAAGTTCCAGTCTCACATGATTGAATAGCGTCTTATGTGCAAAGAACAAATAGGCTTGAACTTAAATTGAGCCTCAGGATCAATTCAACTATGGGGTCTCGAACCTTAGTTCGAGCCTTTGAGCTTTTCCAACCATATCAAGTTTAGGATTTTTGGGTCACATGATATGAGCCTCTTTGAGCTTTTCTAGCCATATCAAGTTTAGGATTTTTGGGTCACATGATATGAGCCTCTCAACTTTTCCATCTATATTAAGTTAGGATTCTTGTGTCTTATGTGCAAAGGAACAAAGAGGCTTGAACTTAATTTTGAGCCTTAAAATCAATTCAATTTTAGGAGCCTCGAACCTCTTAGCTTTTCAAGCCATATCAAATTTCCAATTGTTGGATCACATGGTATGAGGCTCGAACTTAAGTTCGAGCCTCTAAGCTTTTCCAACCATATCAAGTTTAGGATTGTTTGGCTATATGATATGAGCCTCTCAGCTTTTCCAACAATATCAAGTTTAGGATTCTTGTGTCTTATGTGCAAAAGAACAAAGAGGCTCGAATTTAAGTTCACGGCTCAAAATCAATTGAATTTTAGGAGGCTCGAACTTAAGTTCGAGCCTCTTAGCTTTTCAAGCCATATCAAGCTTAGGATTTTTGGTTCACTTGGTATGTCGCTCGAAGTTAAGTTCGAGCCTCTTCAGTTTGAGCCTAAGTTTGGGATTGTTTATTCATATGATATGAGGCTCGAACTTAAGTTCGAGCCTCTGAATTTTCATATTGCGTCATCAGGCTCGAACCTTTCATGATCGAGCCTATAAATCATATCAACTTTGAGTTTGTTATGTCACATGATATGAGGCTAGGACTTAAGTTCGAGCTTCTAAGTTTTGAGTGTTTGTGTCCTTTAATACCAAGTTTGAACTTCAGTTTGAGCCTTTGAATCATATCAACTGTCAATCTTGATATGAGGCTCGAACTTAAGTTCGAGCCTCACATGATTGAACAATGTGCAAAGAACAAACAGGCTCGAACTTAAGTTCGAGCCTTGGGATGAATTCAATTATGGGGTCTCGAACCTTAGTTCGAGCCTTTGAGCTTTTCCAACCATATCAAGTTTAGTATTGTTGGGTCACATGATATGAGCCCTAGCTTTTCCAACCATATCAAGTTTAGGATCGTTGTGTCTTATGTGCAAAAAAATAGAGAGGCTTGAACTTAAGTTCGAGCCTCTCAGCTTTTCCAACTATACCAAGTTTTCATCCATACTAGCCATATCAATTTTCTAATCAAACTCAAAGGCTCGAACTTAAGTTCGAGCCTCTTAATTTTGACTTATAATCATATTAAGTTTCAGATTGTTTACTCAGATGATATGAGGCTCGAACTTAAGTTCGAGCCTCTGAATTTTTATATTGCATCATCAGGCTCAAACCTTTCAGGATCGAGCCTATAAATCATATCAACTTTGAGTTTGTTGTGTCACATGACATGAGGCTTGAACTTAAGTTCGAGCTTCTAAGGTTTGAGTCTAAGTTTTCAACCATATCAAGTTTAGGATTGTTGGGTTATATGATATGAGGCTCTCAGCTTTTCCAATCATATCAAGTTTAGGATTGTTGTGTCTTATGTGCAAAAGAACAAGGAGTCTCGAACTTAACTTCGAGCCTCAAAATCAATTGAATTTTGGGAGGCTCGAACTTAAGTTTGAGCCTCTTAGCTTTTCAAACTATATCAAGCTTAGGATTGCTGGTTCACTTAGTATGTCGCTCGAAGTTAAGTTAGAGCCTCTTAAGTTTGAGCTTTTAAGTTTTGAGTCATTGTGTGCCTTAATATTAGGCTCGAACTCCAATTTGAGCCTTTTTCAGTTTTCTTAGTTCCACCATATCAAGTTTGGGATTGTTGGCTCACATGATATGAGGTTCGAACTTAAGTTCAAGCCTTTGAATATTTCATCATCAAGTTCGAACTTAGGTTCGAGCTTTTGAATCATATCAAGTCTCAGTGTGTTGAGTCATAGGATGTGACACTTGAACTCAAGATCAAGTCTCTTATCTTTTTAGCAAAACGAATAGTATTTTTAACTCAAATATATTTTCAAATTTTAAACACAAGGGGCACGAACTTCATAAATTTGATTTTAATCTATAAATTAAAGTATAATAATTAGAGAGAATAGTATTGATAATAAATTTGATGACTATGAATGAGAAATTTGATGTTATTATATTGATATTGTTTCTTATTATGTTGATGTGATTTAAAAAAAAGTTTTTGTTTGACTTTCAGGAGCAATGGAAAACACAAATGGATTTCAAAGCAATGTGATCGATAATGTATTTTCATTGGAAAATTTATAAAAAACAAGTGGGATGAAGATTCCTTTAAATAGGATTAAGGTTCAAAAAACTTTTGATTTGACACTTAAAGAAGACATGAAATGGTTTGCTGATACTTATGATCATGAAGGAAACTTCAAAGCAGATGTACATTTATTTATGATAGATGCAGGATCTACATATGGTGATATGGGCAATATTGTTCATGTTAAAGAAGATGTAAATGCACAAGGCAGACCGTGTTTTACGTGTAAAGTGCTTCCAGATGGTGAGAATATTAATGCGAATAATGTATGCTTATCATGGGAGACTTTTTGTTTGGATGATATGAAAGATAATATCTCAAAGTCTGATCGATCATTAGGTTCAATTGGATTGATCGAATCAATAGAAGAATTAGTGAAAATTATAAAAGAAGCCAAAAGATTAACACAAAAGTCAAAATCTTTGAAGAGAAGCTAAGATGTATTTGGGAGATCTAAGAAACGAAAGTTGAAAGGTTCTTCAAATAAAGATTTAGGATCATCATCAAAGTCTGTACAAAACGATGAAGATGTATCAATCCGACATTTAGATAATAGGAGTGAAGAAACAGAAGATACAATAGTGCAGCCACAAGAAAATAAAATGATGGATTTACTACTTCAAAAACAAGAATACTATGCTTTCGATTCTGATGCAGTATTTAATGTTGATGTAAAAAGATGTTTTCCAGCACCATCGAATTATGTATATCAAAAATTAAACAGAGATTGGGTGCGTACATTAATGAATGATTTTTCTTGGCTCCGAAAGAGAATGAAGTTCTTGCAGTTGTTAGAAAAGGAAAAATCATTGAAGCATATGGTTGACATGGAAGAAATGGCATGGACATTAAAGACAGATCGTGTCTTGAAAAATGCTATAATTGCATTTTTTATTGATTTAACAACAGAGGTTTTGACTTGGGAAAAGCTCTGTGAGAAATACAATATCACAGACATACAATATGAAAAAATTAAAAGTTATAGTGAAACATTTGTGAAAGACTCATTAAACAGGGCAAAGAAGTCTCCTCCTTTACCAAAGGCTGCCATAACTTTTTTGAGTCATTTGTATAGAGTTGCAATGGGAATAAAGACCACAAAAAATGTTATTCCATGGTCAATCTATGGATTCGGTTTCGATTTGAACAAGGTGGAAAGTTGTTGTGCAAAGCAAGTTCTTCCATTCAATATTGTTTTCTTTAGGTTTGATTCATAACTATACAATTTACATAGTGGGGAATGCATTTCAGCAACATTCTTCTCCAGATTGATTTTTGCACTCAACGGGATGAACTCCGAGACAGAATATGTTCTAGTATCTTTTACTGATTTCCTCTAGGTCCATATGCTTGTGGAAGGAGTTCAACATACAGCTACAAAAATGACTTTCAAAATTGGAGCCACTCAGAGTAGTAATCCTTCGATCAAAGGAGAGATGGATTTTGCAATAGTGCTTATGTACATTAGCAAAGAGGATAATTATCAGATGATTGATAGAATAGATCAAGCAAATCTAAATATTTTTTCTCATAAAGTTCTAGATGAATTCATAGAAAAAAATTTCATTGATGATTTCATCAACAGTTTTGCTCATGAAGATAGCTATGTTATAGAGTTGTATTGTCGAAGAGTTGTTCTTCAAAGAAGTTTATCTAAAAAACGCAGATGTTTTTGTATATGTTTAGACGTTGAAGAAAAACAATTAGAATCAATTTGCTCTTCAGTTTTTGAGAATGACCCTTCTTTGCATCAATGGTGTGATATGAGTAATCAAGATACAGATACCAGGAATCAAGATACAGATAATACAAATGTGTTCGAGAATGTTGATGCTGAGATTGATGTACAACCTCGTGGAGAAGAATCAGAAAGTAATGAGGATGATACAGAAACTGATGATCATATTGTTACAATGGATGAAGATATTGCAGGTACTTCAAATGTATGAGAAGGAAAAGCAGCTTGAGAAAATATTGATTCCATGTAATGTAATAAATACCATAATTTTCAAAGTATATTTTTCTTTATATGCTAGTGATGATTGCATTTCTTGAACAATAGAATTTTATTTTGAATATATTCGCTTGTTGAATAAAGTTATGTGAATCGATTATATTTAAATATTTTTATTTATTGTTAATATCATATGTTTGTGAGTTAAAATTAGACATCTCTTGTCTATTTGAGTAATTTAAAAATTATTGTCAGTGATGCATAAATTCATCTGTTATAATTTTTAAATTGAGATGCATGATTTATGGCTCTTTTGTTTGAAAAAATCTAGAACATATTGTTTTTAAAATTATGATGCATTTGATTAAATACAATTTCGAAATATAAGGTTAAGATGAAAATATTGAATTGTGCGGTTTTTAAGATCGAAAGCTTATTGTTTGAAGTAGATGCATAGAGAAATTAATTATAAGTGTTTAGAAAGAGAAATTAATAGATAGATAGAGAAATTAATAGATAGATTTTTATCATAAAGAGAAATTAATTGAGAAAGTAAGTATTGATATGTCTGCATATTGTATTGATTATTCATATATATCTTTTGGATTTTTTTTATTATAGATGTTAACAAAAATAAACATTTCATAAGTGATGATGGTATTGGAAAGCTTATTGGCCATTTGGAGGATGAAACGAGTACTCTACATGAGCAAAGCTCTTTTCAAACATCAGATAAGCTATCTAATGTTATGGAGAAACAACATGCTAGGCCTTTTTGGATTTTACCAGGTATATTGTGTAATATTATAATTATTTTATTCATAGTATAACTCATTTATTGATTATATATCAATAAGTTATCTTAACTCATTTATTGATTATATATCAA
>CM035417.1:26191602-26429102 GCA_020310875.1 Ceratopteris richardii | reverse complement strand
AGGATTTGGGGCCTTCTAAGTAGAGATCAGCTAATGCCTTTTTTGGGAGCGAATCCTACAAGTTTGTGAACACAAGGATGTTGAAATAAGGAGACAAGAGCTAGTTATGTATATTCTTCCTAAACATATAGAATAATAGACTGATGCGCGAAAAACATCATTCCGAGATATTTATGAAAGTATGGAGAGATCTAGCATGACCATGTCGAACTGTTACTCAAGCTTTGTTAAAAAGAATCTACGAAAGAATGAGTAAATTAATGTAAGGAATAGTACATTGTCTAACACTAACCTTTAAAATCGCACTATAAAATATATTTTCGATGCATTAAGCTGAGCAAGTAACCACTTCTATATAGGTCAAAAGTTGGATCATTGAATTATACTACCATTACTAGGCCAGACCTAGCATATACAGCTTATGTGGTATCTTAATTCAGCTCCAAGTTTGCTTGCAACAAAGAGGCTACTCAGATATCTTAGCAGTACACTCAATGAAGGTTTATTTTATCCGTTTGAAGATGAGTTTCAGGAAAAACAGTTACAAATACTGATTGAGCTCGATTCAAAGAGGATACAAGAAGTACAAGTGCATATGTAGTGATGCTTGGTAGAAGTTCATCTCCTGGATGACAAAGAAGCAACCCAGATTTTCTCTATCTCCCTATGAAGCTGAATATAGGGCATTTGCTCAAGTGGCTTGTGAGCTTATGTGGCTCAAAAAGCTATAATTTGACTTGAATTAGTAGGTTAATCAACTTTCAATCATATTTTATACTATGTGTAGTGTGTACCTTTTGCCAGTCCTATGTTCCATATTAGGAGTAAAGACATAGAGCTACACTGTCATTATATAAAAAAACATGATCTAGCTAAAGAGCTTGAAGTACAACATATAAGTATCAAGAACCAATGTGTTAACAAGTTTACGAAAACGTTTGTTTCAATAAAGCTAAGAAGGTTCAAGAAAGGTATTTGATCGTTGGAGCTATGTTGAAGAATTTGAGCTTGAAACTTGAGGGGGAGTGTTGAAAATCAACCTTCATCGTTAGTCATAAATTCCCCGAGATGGATGTCGTTTGGAGTTACATGAAGCAAGCCTCCAAGGATGAGAAATCAAGTTTGATTTTGAATTTGAAATCCCTCTCACAAAGTCACGGTTTGAATCACACTAAGGTGTGATTACAAATGACTATAATTTAGGAAACATGATTCCTACCTCGTAGGGAATCTTTGCAACTCTATACATAGGTAAACGGAGCTTGGAATGCATGATCTTGCATGTGTAAAAAATCTATGAGCATTCAAACAAAAAAAATATCCCTTTGTTAGAAAGCTTCCTACATCCCTTTGTTAGAAAGCTTTCTACATGCTTGAGTGATTTCACTCACCTTTGAGAAGCCATATCTAGCTTAGACAATTCTATGTGTGTGAGATAGTTAGCTATAAGAGCCAAGCAAGGTTTCCCTATCACTTCTCACTCATTTCATGTATCACATAGGTATCACACAAGTGTAATCATAGGTGGTGGAGAAGAAGGATAGTTGCTAGTTTCAACCATACATGAGCATGGTTGCTAATTGGCACTAACACCATAATTGATTCGAAGAGCGGGCATTGTGGATTCTTGCAAGGGCAATAAATTAGGATGGAATTGGGAGGGCATTTATGGACATAACGTAAAGGGATGCGGGCACTCCTTTTTCATCAGAGGGTGAAGACAGAGGAGGAGCATCCATGTTTAATGATGCAAGACCAAGGTAATGTGTTGTTTAAACAAGAATTCATTATGAAAGAGGACGATGAAGATATAGGGAAGATGGAAGTGGGTAGTGATGTACTTTTTGAGTTTATGGGGAACCAAGTAACATTCCTTGTGAGTTTTCTGAAATAGGATGGTTGTCCAATTTATCTTCAAAAACTCCATGGTAGTGATAATGGAGTATAATTGTCAAGAGATTGTAGATGGCTTCTACTTATGGTTGAGGATCAAGAAGAGGTATCCAAGAATATATCATTTTGGCTTAGGAATAGCGAGTCATAGAAAATGAGAACTATGTCTATAAAAGAGAAACTCCTCGTCAAAAACCAAGAAAATTGGATCTTATGTTTAAAAACCCTTTATAGTTATACATAGTTCTTAAAATTGAACTAAAAACATGTGTCTTCTTGATATTTTCTAATAGGCTTTCCAAATTTTTGCATATCACATTGTGCAGAAAAATATATACCTTTGTGTATCCCCATCCTTAAATTGTATGTGAAGAATATGAGAGACTTAAAGAAGCATATGGATGAAAGAAATTTAACATATTTATAAGGGAGGAATTGAATTGGGATTCCTATATTGTACATAACATGCTTTTGTCACATGAACGTTGCAGCAACATTTGTAAAAGAATAGAAATTAAAAGAGATTTTCATATCAAGCCAAAAGTTTCTTGGTCTACGTCTACGACCCCTTGATCTACGTCTATGACCCCTTGATCTGAGACATCTGTTTCACTTTTTGACTTTTGTGAGCTCTCTTCCTCCTCTTCCATAGCATCAATAGCTTTATCTTAATCCAAGTACATACAAAATTTACTAGGATCAAGCATGGATCTTCTAGCTTACCTCGGATTACCTATCTCACATAGATCTATAAGTTTTTTCTTTATCAAATTGATGGTTGCTTTTCTCAAGTACCCTATTTTTGTTAAGAGAAAATTATAAATGAGAATATCTATCTCATCTCTTTTGAGAGTAGATGTACTCTTAAATTCTTTTTTCTTTTTAAACTCATTGGTTTGTTAGTATCCCATATCATTTCTAAAGTGTCCTTTCTTGTGAATGCATTACTACTTTTAGTATAATATCAATAAACTATAAGAGAGGTTATTATATCTTCTAAGTTTATATCCTTAGTGACATCTAGAACTGTTGCAATCCAGAATGTTTTGGGGCACTCATCACTCCAAGCAAGGGCTCCAATAAGCATGCCAAACATTTATCTCCTTCCAATTTCCATGCCATTGCACTTTGAATTGTTTTTTCATCCTTGCAACTACATAAATACACGTTTCTAGTGGGTCTATTAAGCTTTGAAGTGGATGTGCATTACATGCTTTCTACACATTCATTAACCTTTCGTGTGGTAAAGCCCCATGTGAATGGAATGTCAAATGGTCAATATCCTGCAATGTTATTCTTTATTATCGCTTCTCAATGCATGAAAAGCAACTCAGGCTAAAGCCTTCGTCAAGAGGCTAAGGTTTTTGCACTCTCGTGCAAGTCAGAGATAGCACAAGTCGAGTTGCTTTACTCCCCACTCTGCGTGTTCTCTATCAGCGCTCGTACTAAAGTTCCTCATTGTTTCGCCCTCCCTTTGGGTGCAGGGGGTATGGAAGAAGGTAACGCATCTAACCCTTGCAATGGAGTATGCTCACAGCCTCTGTGCCTGGTGGATTGGGACCTTTTGCAGGTGCAAAATATGCCTGTTGGAGCCCACATTGATACACATCCAGGTGATACTCAAGTTCGAGAACCGATTATCAACATTTATCCTCCTCGAAATCGCTCTTTTGCCGAGATCATGTCTACTGGTAATGATTCTACCCAATTCCTCTAGAACATCACTTCTTCAATTGGACAGCATAACCATAAAGGTAAACAACCAATATTCTCTACTGCCGAGTGGTTGGCTAAAGCAAAGGATAAGATTGACTATATAGTTGAAGATCATATGTTAGTGATTGATCGTGATGAGGTTAATAAGTGACAAAAGCAAATGCTAGACCATGTAGTCATAGGACTATGCCATGGGCCACGCCCCCTGCATGATGTTTTGAAACAATGGATGAGAATATATTGGTAAAGTAGGGGGTTTTTTGCCAAAAACATACAGTATTTACCGAATGGATATTTTCTATTCTTTTTTGACAACGCTACTAGTGCTCTCCAAGTAATTACTAAGGGCAATTGGAATATTAGGTCCACCCTGGTATCATCTTTTCGGTGGTACTCTAGGTTTAACCCAAGGGGAACAAAACCCACGAGGGTGCCAGTTTGGGTTGACTTGTGAGACATGCCTGTTGAATTTTTTCCGTGGATAGAAAACTTGTGTGCCATTCTAGGCAAAGTCCTTGGGCAAAAATCTCCGGGTACCTAAATCCGTGATGGGACCCCCAGGTTCTAGTTGAGATTGAAATCAATAAACCTATTCGAACATCCCTAAAAATCAGTGATTCTGAAGGGTTGTGTTTGTATGAATAGAAGGTGGGCTACCACAATTTGCATAATGCATGTTTCAAGTGTTTTAAACACCATCATTGGATCAAAGATTGCCCATTATTGACCGAGACCAAATCGAATGCTGCTACTTCCAACTCGCATCCTCAAGCTCCCCCCAAGCCGAATTCAAGTCCTCAATCAAGGAAAGCTCAATAGGTCAAAGTGCAAAAGAAGAAACCCAACTTGTGGGGGAATCACTTTGATGCCCTTCTAGAGAATGTCTCTAATCCTCTATCCATCTTGGAAAACAAGGTAATCAAGGTCTCTCCTTCTCCTCTAACCTTGAATCAAGAATGGAACCATTGAATAATAAGGGTACTGAAAAAATCGATCCCTCTTACAAGAAAAATGATGGTTGAACTACTATGCAATATAGGAAAAAAGGAATTTTTTCCTTTCAAGCTAATAATACGGAAGCCAAAATTGATGATCTAAATTCTAAAATACATCTTCATGATGTTATCTTTAGGTTTGCAGTGGAACTCAATAACTAGGACTCTGAAGTGATAGAGGGCTTGCTGGTGAAAGGAATTTAAGATGATGATAGGAGACTACCCCAAACGGAAAATATATCCCTAGCTGCACAAAATATTATCAGGTCTTCTAGCAAGAACGGGAATAACAAGTCTAAAAGGAAACATATCTTGAGAAATTCTATGACTTTGAGCATAATTTCTAAAAACATAAAGAAATAATGATTGTTTGTCTATTGAGACTTTTCTTTCCTATGATTTTCATCATGAACAATCTTAATATGCTTTCATTTTATATCAAAGGGTTGTCTGATTCTGTTAGGGGTAAGTGTGTCTCCAAATGGATGTATGACTTATCCTTAAATGTTGATGCTATATGTCTGTAGGAGGATAAAGTTGCTAGTCAAAAGCTCAATATTCATTTAAACATGGTCTCTGCTAAGCGTGCTTGGTATCACACTAACCACAAAGTGGGAAGAGGGGGAGCCAATATAGGGATTAAAAATAGTTTGTCTCCCAACATTTATGAAGTCCTTTACAGCCCTTCCAACCAATGGGTGGGGGTAACCCTTAACAAACCTTATGAGTGCACTTTGATTAGTGTCTATGCTGCTAATTTCCCTTCGATTAGAACTCTTTGTTGTGAAATAATCACCAGGCTCAAAGGTCCTATTCTTATGGACAATGATTAGAACATGGTGACATCCCTTGTTGACAGATTAAACAAGAAAGGATCTACTATTCATGGACAAGAGCTTAACGCTTGGATTAGACTTGTGATCGTCCATGACGTTATTGACATATCTCGGCACACTGGCTTCACCTGGTCTAACAAACAAAAAGGAAATTCTCTCTTTGAGGCTAGATTGGATAGGTGTTACATGAACATCTCCTATCTTCAACAATTCGGTCACATTAAAGTTACAGCTGACCCCTCCATTTGTACCTCCAACCATAAACCTCTTTTGATATCTCTAAAGATGGCTAGTTCTACTACTCAAGAAGGTTGGCCTCACCTTGACTCCTCTCTGCTTAAGATCCCTTGTATCATTGAGAAAACCAAATCTATTTTTATTCACCACTTTAGCTATATTGCTAGCCCTTCTCTTGCGTAGTCTTAAGCTATCAAAGATGTGCAAGTCCAGTTTAGATATTTCAAGAAACTCAAAGTTGAGATTAGAGCTAGTAGAATACTTGCCATCTCTAGGGAGATTGATAGTCTCCTCAACTCTCAAGAGTCCAATAGCACGGATAGAATTTTATTACTTCAGGACATATTGAAGTATGAAGAATACCTTGTGGCTAGTCGGATTTTCTCTACATCTAGCGAATTTTGGGTAGAGAATGTGGAAAAACCTTATGATAATATATTTTCTCTGCTCAAAAAGAAGAAATGTAAGGAATTTATCCCTTTCTAGTGAAAAGGTCTGGTGGTATTGCTCTCAATATTGAGGAGAACCTGCAGGAGGCCACTAGCTCCTTTACGGATGTTTTCTCTAGTTCTCCCAAGTGGGGGGAGGATATTCGTAGAGCTAGAGCTCTTATTGCTCTTAAAAGGAAAAAATCCATTACTCCTAGCCTGGCTGCCATGTTGGAAACGCCCTTCACTGTTAGTGAGATTAAAGAAACCATCCATAAATGGAAACCCTGCAAGTCTCCTGGCCTTGATGGCTTATCCAACACGTTTTTCATTGCTCTAGGTGACTTCCTGAATCCCTTCATTCTCTTGATTTGTAAAGAATCGGTTAGCAAAGGCACTCTTCCTATTGTGATCAATACTAGAGTCATAAAATTGATCCATAAAAGGGGCCCTAAAGAGAACTTGAATAACTAGAGGCCTATCACTTACCTGAACACTATCTACAAGATTTTTGCTTCTACTTTGGCTAGACGTCTTAGCCTTATCATGAAAGACATCATCCTCCCTGAGCAAAAGGGGTTCATTAGGGGTAGATTCACTCTAGATTCCATAATAGCCCTTTGCGAAGGGTTTGACCATGCAATTGAGTCTAATAAGCCTTTCTACTTCTTTGAAATTGACTTCAACAAAGCCTATGATAGGATTGAGTGGGACTTTTTTTTGCAATCCTTACATGATGTTGGTGCTGGCAAGGATTTCATTAGGGCAGTTAGCACCCTTTTTGGGAATGCTTTTTTTGGTTATAAAAGTCGATGACAACTCAGCTAAACATGTTCTTGAATGCTTGCATAGCTTGTGTTTAGCCAATGGATCTCACATAAACCACTCCAAGAGTACTTTTAAAGTCTCCAACAAGTTTATCCCAGACTGCATTTCTGCTCTTGGCTATGAGGTGATCAAGGATGGGGAGGTTTTCAGAATTTTGGGTATACCTATAGGATTCCAGGTGTCTTTTAACCAAAGATGGGAATGAGTTATGCAAAAGTTTAGAAACAAATTATTCTACTAGAATGGATGTCAATCTGCTTTATCCCATAAAATTTTTGTTCTTAATCACTAAATCTTACCCACTCTCACCTAGTTCCTTTCATGTTGGTGCCTTAACAAATCCTACTTTAAGCAGCTAATTGCTTTAGCTAGAAGATTTCTTTGGGGTGGTAGTCTCCATGAAAATAAAATCCCTAAAGTTTCTTGGGAGATTTGTTGCCTTCCAAAGAAAGAGGGAGGCCTAGGTATCTTATGCTCCAAAAAGATGGACACTAACTTGGCTGCTAAATGGCTTATGAGGTCTATTGAATCTAAAGATATTTGGGTCTTCCTGATCAAGAGAAACATAGCTAGATTTTACATCTTTGACTACAAAGCTTGGAAAAACAATCAAATCTGGGATTTGATTGTTTTCCCCCAAAATTTCACTCCTATTGGCAGTACTATTATCTTTAGGACATGGAATGCTGGGTTTTCTCTCAAAAAGTGTTCTAGCCCTAACCCTAAATTCTTTCAATATGCTGATTTTTGTTTTCTATAGGAAAGTATTTGGACTATTTGGCTCTCCTTATGGTGTAATGGCAACTTGGGAATTAAGGAACATAAATGTGCCATCCAGGGTTTTGACAGATGGACTACTCTGTCTGTTGTGCATGGCCCCCTCCCTAAACTCCTCCCTTTTGAACTTCCTAATTTTTCTATTGGCTTTTTGTAGGTCTTGCTGACTCATAAGGAAATGATTGAAAGGAGGTTGCAAATGTGCTCAAGGAGGACTAGTATTAAACTCTTGGACATTGCCAAAGATATGTTAGTTCGCTTCAAGAAATCGAGGGGCTCTATTACTAAGACCATCTCTAGGCTCAACACAAGATGGCACACCAGATGGAAATCTCATCAATGGAGACACAGATTTTTATGCATCTAGTACCTTCCCATCAACATCAAACGCTCCTGTCTCATGTGGCTTATTCTCCACAATGGAGTTTCGATAGGTGCTAAAGCTAAGCGAACTGGGATTAGTAATGGTAGTTGTGTGTTTTGTGGCTCTATGGAGGATACCTCACATCTATTCTTCAGCTATAAACATGGTCAGCACTTCTGGAATTACATGGATCAGTTCTGCACCAGAAGGGGACATAAACTAAGCTGAAGCTTTGCTCGGACTATGCCCCAGATCTGATTTTCTTTTATCGAACCTCTAGAGGGGAAATAATCTGTGGGCTATTTGGAAGTCCAAGAATGATGTTGTTTACAATGGAAGATACTTTGCTAATAAATACTCCTTGCACAAGTCTATTGTTGCTCTAGGTGAAAGAAGTCTATCCACTATACTAGAGGCTCCTGATGATACTTTCTCCCTATCCATGCACCTTGCTTGTAAACCCCCAACCAAGTGGAGAGATTCATTGATGAAATTTTATTTTAACACTTGATTTGAGATGCTATCATGTGTCTAAGCCCTGCCTTGCTGAAGCTCTGCCATGTATTTCTCCCTCAATCCTAGGTTTTTTCTTCAGTGGAATAATTTGGTCTGGACTGTATTGTGTATTTCTATGTGATAGTGTGTTCTAAGCCCCTTCTAGGGTCTGGGGTATCTTGCCCTTTGTATAGACATACCTATCATCACTAATCTACTTCTTCTTGTTCTCTAAAAAAAGAAATCATCTCAACATGATACATCTTTATTGCCTATATATTGTTTTCACACTCGATGTGTCTCTTCTTTTCTATAAGTGTCTTCATACACCTTTTACTTTGCTTAAGAATGTTTCTAGATTCTGAAGTATTTCTATGGTGATGCATGATGGTAGACTCTCCTTCTTGAGAGCTCCTCAATCATACCCTTGTTGTAGAAACCAAAACTTTGGTGCCACACACACTACTCCGCATATAGTGTGCATAATACATAGAAAACAGAAAGTACATAGAGCACAAACATAGATTTCATAGGTCCTACAGATGTGGTCCACTTTAGAACCTTTCACATGGATAGGAACGATAAAAATATTCCACCAAAGGCTATAAATTGACTTGAAGTTGCAAGTTAATCACCTTTCAATCATGTTTGTTAATATGTATATTGTGTACCTTTTTCCAATCCTATGTTCTGTGTTAGGTGCAAATACATGGAGATACAATATCATTATATCGAGGAACATGTGCTCATTAAAGAGGTTCAAGTACAACATTTAAGTACCAAGAACCAATGTGTTGACATGTTTACAAAAGATTTGGATTCAATAAAGCTGACAAGGTTCAAGAAAGGCATTGGAATGTTGGAGATATGTTGAAGAATTGAATCTTGAAGCTTGAGGGATAGTGTTGAAAATCAACCTTCAAGCTTAGTCATAAATTGACCATGAGATGGATGCCACTTGGATCTACATGGAGCAAGCCTCCAAGAATGAGAAATCAAGTTTGATTTTGAATTTGGAGTTGCTCTCAGAATAAGCATATTTTGAATTATACTTAGGTGCGATTAGAAATGACTATAACTTAGGGAACTTGATTACTAACTTGTAGGGAATCTTCCCGACTCTATATGTACACAAAAAGATCTTGGAATGCATGATCATGAATAGATTTGAAATCTAGGAGCATTCAAAAAAGCTAAAAGATCCCTTGCTTAGTAAGCCTCCTACTCCCTTGAGTGATTTCACTCATCTTTGCGAAGCCATATCTAGCTTAGAGAATTTTATGTCTGTGAGATAGTAAGCTCTGAGTGCAAAGCAATGTTTTCCTATCATTTCTCACTCATTTTATGTAATCTTTGGTTTGTTATTTATCTAATAAACTCTTGAAAAATTTCCCTCAAATCTCGTGTTCATTATCTCTATATTCTTAGAGAACCACATCCAAAAGTGAGGGGGTCTCCATTGATGTATGCTTAGTGGAGGGTACAAATTGTCTCTCTTGGAGGCCTTGGTTACGCCTTGACAAATTACCATTAATTGATATAACTTGCATAAGCAAGGTATCTAAGTTTAGTTAAGGCATGTAAAATCTTGGGTTCAGTCCTTAGGATCTTAGAGATTGGATTGTTTTAGTAAAGAGAGGTTTTGTAAGAGTGCCTTTGAAGTCACCATTGCTTCAAGGTTGCATAGATAAATTCATAACTCTCCCATTAGTGTAGAGGTGAAGCAAACTATTGTGGGGGTGGCCAACCGAGGTATCTAATGCTCTAGGATGGAGAGGATGGAGCAATTGAATATATTGGTGGAGAATAGGAGGGTGAAGAAGGAGTGATGGGAGACATAGAGGGAGCAAAGATGAGGAGAAATCGGTATCACACAAGTATAATCATAGGTGGTGGAGAAGAAGGATAGTTGCTAGTTTCAACCAAAAACAAATGTTGTTGTGAATTGGAAGCATCACCATCATTGATTGGAAGAGGGAACATTGAGATTCTTGCGAGGGCAAAAAAAATGGGATGGAATGGGGAGGGGATTTATGGACACAACCTAAAACGATGCATACACTTTCATCTTCTTCATCGGAGGGCATAGATGGAGGAGGAGCATCGAAGTTTAATAATTTCGGGACCAATACAATGTATTGTTTAATCAAGAATTCACTAAGAAAGAAGATGGCGAAGAAATGGGGAAGATGGGAGCAAGTAGTGATGTACGTTTTGAGTTGATAGGTAAGAGAGTAACATTCCTTGTGAGCTTTTTGAAATAGGATGGTCATCGAATTTATATTTGAAACCTTTATGGTAGTGATAATGGAGTGGAACTCTCAAGAGATTGCATGTTTTTTCTACTAGAGGTTGAGGATGAAGAGGAGGAATCAGAAAATATAGGACTCTCGCCTAGGAACAAGGATTCATAACAAATGAGAACTATGTCCTTAAAAGAGAAACGCCTCATGAAAAATTAAGCAAATTGCACCTTATATTTGAAAACCCTTCATACTTATACATAGATTTTCAAAATGAAGTAAATACATGTGCTTTCTTAACATTTTCTAATATTTTTTCAAAATTTTGAATATTAAAATTTGTCAAAAAATATATACCTTACCATATCGCCATGTGAAAATTGAATGTGAAAACTATGAAATCGACTTAAAAAAGCATATGGATGAAGTCAATTTCACATGTATATGAGGGATGAATTGAATTGGGATTTAAATATTGTACATAAGATGGATTTTTCACATGAACTATGGAGTAACATCTGTAAAGAATACAAATTTTAATCAAATTTCATATCAATCCAGAAGTTTCTTCATCTATGTCCATGCCCCCTTTATTTGAGACATCTATTCCACTTTTTTACTATTGTGAACTCTCTCTCCTCCTCTTCCATGGCAACAATAGCTTTATCTTCATGCAAGTACATAACAAGTTCAGTAGGATCAAGCCTGGATCTTCTATGTTACCTCATATTACCTATCTCACATAGATCTAGAAGCTTTTTCTTTATCAAATTGATGGTTGATTTTCTCAACTACTCTTTTTTTTGTTAAGACAAAATCCTAAACCAAAATATCTATCTCATCTCTTCTAAGAGTAGATGTACTCTTAATAGTCTTTTTCCTTTTCAAATCCATTGGTTTCTGCGTATCGCATACCATTTCTAAAGTGTAATCTCTTATGAATGCATTACTACTTTTAGTACAAGACCATTTGAATGCTAATTAGATAATTATTTCTTGCTTTATATCCTTAGTGACATCTTGAACATTTGCAATCCAAAATGGTCTCGGAGACTCATTACCCTCAGCAAGCACTCCAATAAGGGTGCAAACATTTAAAGAGGATGTGTATTACATGCTTTCTCCACATTCATTGACCTTTGTGTCGCAAATTCCCATGTGAATGAAATGTCAAATGGTCAAATTCATGAATTCTATTCTTTATTATCTCTTCTTAATGGATGAAAAAATCATCCCAAGAAGATACATCTTGATTGTGTGCATACATTTTTCACACTCAATCTCTCTCTTCTTTTCCATAAGTGTCCTCATCCACCTCTTCCTTTGCTCAAGCATGCTTCTAGATTCTACTATATTGCTTTCATCTTCATATGGAAATTCTTTTTTACCATGAAGTATCAAAATAAGGACATATAATAAAATTTTGCATCCATCCTTGGGCTCCCACACATCCAAAGATGAATATTACTTGAAAATAAAGTATTTGTGACATCAGTCCTCCTCATAAAACCTTCATAGTTGAAAATAATATGGTGAAATTGTGGCCAAAGTTTACTACTATTATCAGCAGCTATTGAGCATAACGCCTTGAAGTCATAGTTCTTTGTAAGATGTTGAGCTTCAAGCTCTATGATATAAGCTTTTGAATATAAAATAGCTAATGATGGAAGAGTAAGATCATTATTACATGCTAGAATCAAACAACAAGATGGAAAATAGATATGTGCAAATAAGTGTATATATAGGTTTTTATGAACATTTTTTTCTAATTCATTTTTAGGTACAATTTTCTCCTCTTTCTTTTTGTGAGAGAGTTGAGAGAGAGGTTGAGAGAAACATTTCCCTCTACACTCCTCTCTTGTCTATCTTAGGTTGCAATTAGTAGCCCATAGAGAGATAGAGAGAGAGAGAGAAAAGAGTGAGAGAATGAGAGAGAAAGAAAGAGAGAGAGAGAGAGAGAGAGAGAGAGAGAGAGAGAGAGAGAGAGAGAGAGAGAGAGAGTGAAAGACAAAGAGGGAGAGAGAGAGAATTGATCTCTATACCCTCATCTCTTTGTCTTTTCTCTTGCACACATGTAAACATAACCAATCCCACACTGAGAGAGAGAGAGAACAAGAAGAAGAAGAATAAGAAGACGAAGAAGAAGAAGAAGAAGAAGAAGAAGAAGAAGAAGAAGAAGAAGAAGAATAAGAAGAAGAAGAAGAAGAAGAAGAAGAAGAAGAAGAAGAAGAAGAAGAAGAACAACAACAACAACAACAACAAGAAGAAGAACAAGAAGAAGAACGGGAAGAAGAAGAACAAGAACAAGAAGAAGATGATGATGATGATGATGATGATGATGATGATGATGATGATGAAGAAGACAGTAAAGAAGAAGAACTAGAACACGAACATGAACACGAAGAAGCACACGAAGAAGACTAAGAAGACGAAGAAGAAGAAGAAGAAGAAGAAGAAGAAGAAGAAGAAGAAGAAGAAGAAGAAGAAGAAGAAGAAGAAGAAGAAGAAGAAGAAGAAGAAGAAGAAGAAGAAGAAGTTAGACAACATACTCATATGCACATTGATGGCACATGACCAAAATGCCAATGACTAAAAGCAATGGTGTATTCCATATGTTAGCTATTGAGGACATGTTGGATGTTACCAATCACCCATTGTGGACATATATGATGCATCATTTATTAGTCACAAAAAGACTTTTGTGAAGGATATTAAAAAAATCCTTATTATAGATGGCATTGAAGATGATATAGATGGCATTGAAGAGGATGATCTTTAGGTTCAATATTTGTGTTTTGCATCATGTTGCCACCACTATACAACAATTTTCTGGGAATGGTAGAGATGGATAGGCACATTCATGGATAGCTTTGTCCAAGAGGGTCGAACCCAATCTGCTCCTTGTGAAACAGATGTAAGAAGATCATACTGTACTTCAAGCTCAATAGAGATGGGACGTAGGTTTTCAGGAGTAGAAAAAATAATGCTATTTGATTTCTTGCTGGGGGAATCAAAGACGTTCACTTGGAGAACCTTCAAAATGCAAAGAATCTATGGAACAAAGGGCATCATATGTCAAAAGATCTTTCAAATCAAAGATATAGGACACTAGATTAGGAAAGAGATTAGTGCCTATAAAGTCATAGAATCAATTCTTTCAAGAATTCAAAGATTTTCCTTGGGCATGATTCCACAAAGATTCAAGGGTTAACATACAAAGAACCTCACCCATAAAAAATGTAGGAAATATGTATGGAAGCAAAACCACCAAAAAACCTTGGATATTTTCTCCCTTTTTAGTGACTCCCTTAGGTTCCAACCTAGTGTGCTCCTTATAGGAGAGTTGGAATAAGACGAAACCATACATCAAGGTCAATGAATATTGGAATTGGGGTATCTAGACTAAAAATGATTCTATTTGATTTTTTGTTGGGGGAATCAAAGAAGATGACTTGGAGAACCTCCAAATGGAAAAGCAGTGTTGAAAATGTGAACCATGCAAGCTTTAGGTGGATAAAAGTCTCAAAAGACCTTAATGTGGACAAACATCACGACTCAAATCACTTAGGGCAATCTAAAGGTTGGGCAAGGCTAGGAAAGGCTATCTTAAGGTGGTGGGAAAGTCAAGAGAGGCATCCAAAAGCTACAAAAGCAGGTGAAGTGACACCAAATGCATGGACGTCTTGTTGGTCATTGAAGACTTAGAGAAATATACTCAAGGAGGCTGAAGAAGAGAGTCACCCAAGGCTCCATGAGCTAAAACAGAGCATTCCAAGAAAGGAGAAACATAGAGGAGGGCTTTACATGCACAGAGGAGGAGTAAGGAGGAGCTGCCAAGCCCACACCCCCTCTAGTCTCTTGTAGGTATAGACAAAGGCTGCTTATAATAGTTGTAATCTTTGTGTACATATCCATTTCAAAATATTTAAAGTGCGTTTGGTAGCTTATATATGTGTCTTACTTTCCCTAAGAAGGCTTCTTGAAATTAGTTTTATGTGCAGAGAAATTGGTGTATCTTTATAACCCGAATTCTCCATATCCTACATCTCTCCATAGTCTGGTTTGTACTGAGTTGTTGACTGACCTAAATAGATCCATTTGAAGTGTTCTATATCTTGTTGGAAAGCTTAGGACACGTGTGTGGCTAAAAGATCATGTGAATTGGATTAGTCTAAGGCAGGTGAATGAGAGTTTTGTTGCAAAGAAGCAGAAAAGGTGTATGAACGGATGTAGGTTGGGTTCATGTCACTTCTAGTGTGCAAATTTGAGGGATTAAATTCCATCAGTTGGTATAGAATTTGGAAATATCCTTTTGAAGAATTTAGGAGAGGGACACAAACTCTTGGACATCAAGGCTAAGGGTACATTTTAGTGTAACCCTAATTTCCCTTTCATTATGGCAGATCAAGTTCAAAGACTAGAGTTGCTTGACAAAGAGAACTATCTGCCATAGAAGTTGAGAGTCATGAACTATCTCATAAGCAAATTTTTATGGCCTATTGTGTGTGGAAATCAAGATAAGCTTGATGTGGATCCCAAAAATCCAAAGGTCACTAATCAAGAATTGAAGATGTTAACTGATTGGGAGCAGAGGAATAGGAGAGTTATCTTCTGCATATCATAGGTAATCCCTAACACTATGATTGGTCATATATCAAAGTTTCATCATGCTAGAGATCTTTGGAGGCCTTAGAAAAGATATATTCCACTTCCATAAGAAGCAGAAACATGTAGCTTAAGAATGAAATGCATTTTTTGAAGAAGGGTAGTGGTCAATCTATTATAAGTACACCTTGAGGGTGAAGAGTCGAGGGAGCAATTAGCAGCCATTTGCAGAAAAGTAGATGAGGACAAGGTTGTGTAGATTACTCTCAAAGGGCTGAGAGGAAAAGACAAGTGGAAACCCCTCATTACTACCATCATGTATAGAGATCCTCTACCAACTCTTGAGGAGTTCATCCCACACCTAGTGGCAGAAAAGGTTGCCATAGGAGACACATCCAAGAAGGATGTTCACTCACAAGTCCTATATGCTAGCAAAGGCAAAGGCAAGAGTGGGGAGAAATGGAAAGGAAGAAAAAGCAAGTTGAAGCAGCCAAAGGAAGAATATTTACATTGAGAACGAGATAGCAAAGCATAATTTTCAAGGAAGGGTGAGAATTGCAAAGAGAAGAACAACCCTCATCAAGGTAAAACTTGTTATATATGTGGTAAGAAAGATCATATTTCTTCAAATTGCTGGGAGAAGGATGAAAAAGACAAGAAGAAGAAGAAGGAAGGGAATTATGCTAACAAATACAAGAAGGATGATGGGAAGGAGACCCTCCTAGCCATGAGACATGGTTACACTCGCAATGTGAAGGACACAAAGTGGTACATAGACTCTAGATGCTCTAATCACATTTCATGTATGGAGGAATCTTTTGCTGATATGTAGGTCCCAAGCTCAAAAGGCTCTGTGGAGACAGGATATAACATTGTGCATCCCATTACACATGTCAGAGATATGAAGCTAAGTGAATTTATATCTTTCAAGACTCTTAAAGATGTGCTCCATGTTCGATCTATTTCCAAGAATGTTATCTCTATAGGATAGATGGCAGGAAGAGGTATTCAAGTTATATTTGATGCAAATGGAGGCATGGTGAAGCAAGGAGGCAAGGCCATTGCCAAGGGAAGGAAAGGAGGTAGATTGTTCTCACTAGAAGATGCTCCTACACACAACAAGGTATGCTATGTGATGATTGGTAACAAAAGGATTGCATAAATTCATCTTTGGCGTAAGAGGATAGGACATATCAATATTCCAAAGTTCAAAAGCATGTAGAAAGAACGTTTAGTGCAAGGACTAACATATCTTGAAGGCCAAGGTCTAGATGAGTTTTGTGATGCTTGTCGGTTAGGTAAGCAAGCAAGGAAGCCTTTTCGAAAGAGTAGTACATATCCTCTAGGATCCTAGAGCCTATACACTCAGATGTATGGGGCCCTAGCAGAGAGGCTTCATTGGGATGAGCTAGGTACTTTGTCACTTTCATTGATGACCACCCAAGAAAGCTAGGGCTATACAAATCAAGACACCGAGGTCAGACGAAGGGGGAGAGTATTTCTCTTTGGAATTCACAAATTACTTGTAGGAAAATGGCATAAAGAGACACTTTTCATGCAGGTAAACCCCTCAACAAAATGGTGTTGTAGAGAGCAAGAATAGGCAGTTGGGTGACATAGCTAGATCTCTCATAAATGAAGGTACATTACCATTCTTGTATTGGTCTTAGGCTATTAATATAGCTTGTCACTTGATAAGGTTCCAATAGGTGGTGTGCACAACTTGACTCTACATGAAGTTTATTATGGCAAGAAACCAACCATGGAGCACCACAAGGTATTTAGATGTGTATACTTTGTTCATCTTCTTTGTGAAGTGAGAATAAAGTTAGAGCCCAAGAGTGAGAAATGTGTGTTTATTGGCTAATCAAAATAGTAAAAAGGCTATAGGTTCTATAACCCTCTCTCGAAGAAGGTATATGTGTCAAGAGATGTGTTTGATGAGTCAAGGTCATGGTAACCAGACAATGGCAAGGCAAAGCTTGATGAAGAGGATCAAGAGGAGTATGCAGACTTTGATGTGTAGATTAAACCTCAAGTTCAATCACAATCAGTGGATCAGAGACTTTAGGTACACTCATGTGATCACTTTTACACTTTTCATTATGAAAGATCATCCCCTAGTTCAAATAATAGAAGGCTGCAAGAGATAGACTATGACACTGAGGAAGCTCAAGAGGAGTGAGAAGAGGAACACCTTGAGGAGCTCATTAGTCCTAATGTAAAGCTTAATAGACTCGAGGCAATATCCCAAATGTCAAGAGAGGACGTGTACAAGGAAGGAGACACTCAAACAAAGGTATACATATGGTAAATTCATCGAAAAGCACTATACATACATGATGAATGTCATTGTAGATCATGGTATGAGAAGGCAAAGAACAAACTAGAGTGGGGGAAGGCTATGTACGAAGATTTAAAAGCTCTTAAGGAGAAAGAAACTTGGGAACTAATACCCAAGAAGGAAGGCATGACGATAGTCCAAAAGAGGTGGGTGTACAAGACCAAAAGGAATGCACATGGTAGCTTGGAAAGGTACAAGTCTAGAATAGTAGCCAAAGGCTTCAGAGAGACACAAGGGGTGGATTACAAGGAGACTTTTAGCCTTTTGGAAAAGAAGGCCACCATTAGAGCTCCCATAGCACTATGTGTAGAAAGGATATGGGTTATCTACCAGATGGACATAAAGAATGCTTTCTTGAATGGTTAGTTACAAGAACATGTGTTCATGGAACAACCTCAAGGGTATGTAGATCAACAACATCCTACCTATGTTTGCACATTGAAGAAGGCCTTGTTTGGCCTTACGCAAGCCCCAAGGGCTTAGAATTATGTTAATGGACTTTTTAAGAGATGTGGTTTCTCTCTAAGTGATGTAGATCCATCCTTGTATGTGAAGAAAACAAATGACAGTGTCTTGCGTGCAAAAGAATAAACAGGCTTGAACTTAAGTTCGAGCCTCAGCATCAATTCAATTTTGGGTGGCTCCAACTTAAGTTCAAGCGGCTCAACTTTTCCAACCATATCAAGTTTAGGATTGTTGTGTCTTACGTGCAAAGGAACAAAGAGGCTCGAATTTAAGTTTGAGCCTGTCAGCTTTTCCAACCATATTAAGTTTAGATTTGTTGGATCACATGATATGAGCCATATCATGTGATCCATATCAAGTTTAGGATTGTTGTGTCTTATGTGCAAAAGAACAAAGAGTTAAGTTCGAGCCTTTTAGCTTTTCCAACCATACCAAGTTTTCAGCCATACCAGCCATACCAACTTAAGTTCGAGCGTTTTCAGCTTTTCATGCCATAGCAAGAGGGTCAAACTTGGCATGCTCGAGCTTAAGTTAGAGCGTCTTAGCTTTTGAAGCCATATCAAGTGTAGGACTGTTGGGGCGTTAGGAACCTCGAACCTCTTAGCTTTTCAAGCCATATCAAGTTTCCGATTGTTGGATCACATGGTATGAGGCTCAAACTTAAGTTCGGGCCTCTAAGCTTTTCCAACCATATCAAGTTTAGGATTGTTTGGCTATATGATATGAGCCTCTCAGCTTTTCCAACCATATCAAGTTTAGGATTGTTGTGTCTTATGTGCAAAAGAACAAAGAGGCTCAAACTTAAGTTCGAGCCTCAAAATCAATTGAATTTTGGGAGGCTCGAACTTAAGTTCGAGCCTCTTAGCTTATCAAGCCATATCAAGCTTAGGATTGTTTGTTCACTTGGTATGTCGCTCGAAGTTAAGTTCGAGCCTCTTCAGTTTGAGCCTAAGTTTGGGATTGTTTATTCATATGATATGAGGCTTCAACTTAAGTTCGAGCCTCTGAATTTTCATATTGTGTCATCAGGCTCGAACCTTTCATGATCGAGCCTATAAATCATATCAACTTTGAGTCTGTTATGTCACATGATATGAGGCTTGGACTTAAGTTTGAGCTTCTAAGTTTTGAGTGATTATGTCCTTTAATACCAAGTTTGAACTTCAGTTTCAGCCTTCAAATCATATCAACTGTCAATCTTGATATTAAGTTCGAGCCTCACATGATTGAACAACGTGCAAAGAACAAACAGGCTCGAACTTAAGTTCGAGCCTTAGGATGAATTCAATTATGGGGTCTCGAACCTTAATTCGAGCCTTTGAGCTTTTCGAACCATATCAAGTTTAGGATTGTTGGGTCACATGATACGAGCCCTAGCTTTTCCAACCATATCAAGTTTAGGATCCTTGTGTATTATGTGCAAAAAAACAAAGAGGCTCGAACTTAAGTTCGAGCCTCTCAGCTTTTCCAGCTATACCAAGTTTTCATCCATACCAGCCATATCAAGTTTATAATCAAACTTAGAGGCTCAAACTTAAGTTCGAGCCTCTCAATTTTGACTTATAATCATATTAAGTTTTAGATTGTTTACTCAGATGATATGAGGCTCGAACTTAAGTTCGAGCCTCTGAATTTTTATATTGCATCATCAAGCTCAAACCTTTTAGGATCGAGCCTATAAATCATATCAACTTTAGTTTGTTGTGTCACATGATATGAGGCTCGAACTTAAGTTCGAGCTTCTAAGGTTTGAGTCTAAGTTTTCAACCATATCAAGTTTAGGATTGTTGGGTTATATGATATGAGCCTCTCAATTTTTCCAGTCATAACAAGTTTAGGATTGTTGTGTCTTATGTGCAAAAGAACAAGGAGGCTTGAACTTATGTTCGAGCCTCAAAATCAATTGAATTTTGGGAGGCTCGAACTTAAGTTTGAGCCTCTTAGCTTTTCAAGCCATTATCAAGCTTAGGATTGTTGGTTCACTTAGTATGTCGCTCGAAGTTAAGTTCGAGCCTCTTAAGTTTGAGCTTCTAAGTTTTGAGTCCTTGTGTGCCTTAGTTCCATCATATCAAGTTTGGGATTGTTGGCTCACATGATATGAGGTTCGAACTTAAGTTCGAGCCTTTGAATATTTCATCATCAGGTTTGAACTTAAGCTCGAGCTTTTGAATCATATCAAGTCTCAGTCTATTGAGTCATAGGATGTGACAATTGAACTTGATCAAGTCTCTTATCTTTTCAGCAAAACGAATAGTATTTTTAACTCAAATATATTTTCAAATTTAAACACAAGGGGCACGAACTTAAGAGGCTCGAACTTCATAAATTTGATTTTAATCTATAAATTTTGTTTGTTATTATGTTGATGTGATTTAAAAAAAAGTTTTTTGTTTGACTTTCAGGAGCAATGGAAAACACAAATGAATTTCAATGCAATGTGATCGATAATGTATTTTCATTGGAAAATTTATCAAAAACAAGTGGGATGAAGGTTCCTTCAAATAGGATTAAGGTTCAGAAAACTTTTGATTTGACACATAAAGAAGACATGAAATGGTTTGCTGATACTTATGATCATGAAGGAAACTTCAAAGCAGATGTACATTTATTTATGACAGATGTAGGATCTACATATGGTGATATGGGCAATATTGTTCATGTTAAAGAAGATGTAAATGCACAAGGCACACCGTGTTTTTATGTGTAAAGTGCTTCCAGATGGTGAGAATATTAATGCGAATAATTTATGCTTATCATGGGAGACTTTTTGTTTGGATGATACGAAAGATAGTATCTCAAAGTCTGATCGATCATTAGGGAATCAATAGAAGAATTAGTGAAAATTATAAAAGAAGCCAAAAGATTAACACAAAAGTCAAAATCTTTGAAGAGAAGCTCAGATGTATTTGGGAGATCTAAGAAACGAAAGTTGAAAGGTTCTTCAAATAAAGATTTAGGATCATCATGAACGTCTGTACAAAACGATGAAGATGTATCAATCCGACATTTAGATAATAGGAGTGAAGAAACAGAAGATACAGCAGTGTTGCCACAAGAAAATAAAATGATGGATTTACTACTTCAAAAACAAGAATACTATGCTTTTGATTGTGATGCAGTATTTAATGTTGATGTAAAAAGATGTTTTCTAGCACCATAGAATTATGTATATGGAAAATTAAACAGAGATTGGGTGCGTACATTAATGAATGATTTTGTCTTGGCTCTGAAAGAGAATGAAGTTCTCGCAGTTTGTTATGCCTATTGATCCAAGTGTCACAATACCTCTAAAAACTTTATCTCATGATAATATTGATAAAGTTCAGTATTGGATAATATCTGGACAACATTCAATTAGTGCAGCGAAAACTTTACAAACTGTTAATTCTCCGATGGTGACATTACAGTTACGACAACAATTTAGATATAGGAAAGCAAAAATTATAGTAAATTGTCCTCCAAAAATTTCAAGGGAGATATCTAAAGAGGCTAATTTGATAGTGGCAAAGTCATTACAGAAGGAACCATTTGTGGATCAACTTTTACAAGCTAGATGTCAATGGAAAGCCAATGGATATCCATCCAAACCTCCTCCAGGTGCTAATCAGAGTAAAAGAGAATTTATATCATGGCAGGTATGTTTATATTCTTTGTATTTTTTATGTTTTAGTTACTATATATTATTATTTTTTTAACTTGTATTTATTTAAACTATATATATATATATTTGCAGAATTTTGTAGAGACTACAGAGCAAACTTTACAAAAAGGATTTATAAAGAATGATTTACATCTTCTTTTATGTAATGATGAGGAATGGAAGAATTGGAAGTTCCAAATAGCAAAAGAGATTCTACAAAAGATGTTATAACAACATCTACGAAGATGGTAACAATGAAAGGTGGTCAATTGAAGCAGGCACCAGGGACGGTTATATTTGGTCCGACATTATTCAGATGTATTACAGGTTTAGATAATAAAGAAATTTTAGAACTTCAAAAGGCAACTTTAGAGAAGAAAATTTTGTTAAAAAAGGCAAAATCATTGAAGCATATGGTTGACATGGAAGAAATGGCATGGAGATTAAAGACAGATCGTGTCTTGAAAAATGCTATAATTGCATTTTTTATTGATTTAACAATAGAGGTTTTGACTTGGGAAAAGCTCTGTGACAAATACAATATCACAGACATACAATATGAAAAAATTAAAAGTTATAGTGAAACATTTGTGAAAGACTCATTAAAGAGGGCAAAGAAGTCTCCTCCTTTACCAAAGGCTGCCATAACTTTGTTGAGTCATTTGTATAGAGTTGCAATGGGAATAAAGACCACAACAAATGTTATTCCATGGTCAATCTATGGATTTGGTTTCAATTTGAACAAGGTGGAAAGTTTTTGTGCAGAGCAAGTTCTTCCATTCAATATTGTTTTCTTTAGGCTTGATTCAGAACTATACAGTTTACATAGTCGAGAATGCATTTCAGCAACGTTCTTCTCCAGATTGATTTTCGCACTCAACGGGATGAACTCCGAGACAGAATATGTTCTAGTATCTTTTATTGATTTCCTCTATGTCCATATGCTTGTGGAAGGAGTTCAACATACAGCTACAAAAATGACTTTCAAAATTGGAGCCACTCAGAGTAGTAATCCTTCGATCAAAGGAGAGATGGATTTTGCAATAGTGCTTATGTACATTAGCAAAGAGGATAATTATCAGATGATTGATAGAATAGATCAAGCAAATCTAAATATTTTTGCTCATAAAGGTCTGGATGAATTCATAGAAAAAAATTTCATTGATGATTTCATCAACAGCTTTGCTCATGAAGAGAGCTATGTTATAGAGTTGTATTATCGAGGAGTTGTTCTTCAAAGAAGTTTATCTAAAAAACGCAGATGTTTTGGTATATGTCTAGAGGTTGAAGAGAAACAATTAGAATCAATTTGCTCTTCAGTTTTTGAGAATGACCCTTCTTTGCATCAATGGTGTGATATCAGTAATCAAGATACAGATATCAGGAATCAAGATACAGATAATACAAATGTGTTCGAGAATGTTGATGCTGAGATTGATGTACAACCTAGTGGAGAAGAATCAGAAAGTAATGAGGATGATACAGAAACTGATGAACATATTGTTACAATGGATGAAGATATTGCAGGTACTTCAAATGTATGAGAAGGAAAAGCAGCTTGAGAAAATATTGATTCCATGTCATGTAATAAATACCATAATTTTCAAAGTATATTTTTCTTTATATGCTAGTGATGATTGCATTTCTTGAACAATAGAATTTTATTTTGAATATATTAGCTTGTTGAATAAAGTGATGTGAATCGATTATATTTAAATATTTTTATTTATTGTTAATATCATATGTTTGTGAGTTAAAATTAGACATCTCTTGTCTATTTGAGTAATTTAAAAATTATTGTTAGTGATGCATAAATTCATCTATTATAATTTTTAAATTGAGATGCATGATTTATGACTCTTTTGTTTGAAAAAATCTGAAACATATTGTTTTTCAAATTATGATGCATTTGATTAAATACATTTTTGAAATATACGGTTAAGATGAAAATCTTGAATTGTGCGGTTTTTAAGATCGAAAGCTTATTGTTTGAAGTAGATGCATAGAGAAATTAATTATAAGTGTTTAGAAAGAGAAATTAATAGATAGATTTTTATCATAAAGAGAAATTAATTGAGAAAGTAAGTATTGATATGTCTGCATATTGTATTGATTATTTATATATATCTTTTGGATTTCTTTTTATTATAGATGTTAACAAAAATAAACATTTCATAAGTGATGATGGTATTGGAAAGCTTATTGGCCATTTGGAGGATGAAACGAGTACTCTACATGAGCAAAGCTCTTTTCAAACATCAGATAAGCTATCTAATGTTATGGAGAAACAACATGCTAGGCCTTTTTGGATTTTACCAGGTATATTGTGTAATATTATAATTATTTTATTCATATTATAACTCATTTATTCATTATATATCAATAAGTTATCTTAAAGCATTATTTTTAGTTATTCTGTATTTATTATCCTCATTGTTTGATATATGCAGAGAATATCTATCATCCACTTCATATGAGGAACAATTTTCTCCTTCTCGATCTAAATGCCCTTTTGTTCAACCAAGATATAAGATGGAACAGATCAGAGAAAGATTATGTCAAAAATCATTCAAATATTGATGACAAAAGAATATTTATAAGTTGGAGATGTTTTGAATTTTTAGATTCTATTCTTCAACACTTTCATGTTGGTGTTTGGTCATCCACATTTAAAAATAATATTTTGAACAGTGTGAGATTCATTGAGAAACATACAAAAAAAAAGATATTCTTTTTTTATGGTGTGGTAGTGAAGAAGATTATTATATGAATCACATTGAAGAAATATATAAACCATATCAACTTATCATTAATTATAGTTTCTTCAAAGGTTCTATGCCAATAGTAAATTGCATCGACATTACCACTTATCAAGCAAGACATGATCATTCAGTACCGAGTGATCTTCTATCCTATGTTTTGAGCTTCATCCAAAGAGATGATATTTTGCTCAATCGAATCAGACAACCACATATCATCAAAAAACATCTTATATTTCCTATGTTTCAACTTGCAATGGAGAATTCATCATCTATGTTAGACCACGATATCTTGAGTGAATCAAATGATCATTCAAATAACTTGAGAGTATCTTCTCTTGATGACACTGAAGTACATAATAACAGTTAGAAAAAGCTAGATGTTCCATTGAATTCCAACAAAATCGAAAAGGAACATACAACAATAGCATCAACAAAGCTAGAGGTTCCATTGAATTGCAAGGAAATAAAAAAGGGAGATCTAGCAACAATAGCTTCAACATTTGGTGTTCCACTTTTAAATAAAGAGCAGCTAAAATTGTTACAAATGTGCTAGAAAAATAAAAGCATGAGAGAAAATCACGCAATAGTGTATGCTGCAAGGTTGGGCTATTGACAAAGTCGTTTCATAAGTTGAGTTGCAGCACAAGCATACATAAAAAGGTTACAAAAGGCATACCTTAATTTAATAGGTAAAGAAATTCTTCATACAATATTGATGTTTTTTTTATATATGCAATCAAATATTTATAAAATTTTTCTTTTGCAGGATAAAGAAAAACATTGACGGCAAGGTGGATTATTAAATTTATCTCAAGATCTTTTGATTGGTTTGAAGATAACCCATTTTTTTAATGTTAGTTTCCTTGTTTCATGAAAGATTGTTTTTCTTCACAAAAAAACATATATACATGTACACATATATATATATATATATATATATATATATATATATATATATATATATATATATATATATATATATATATACATATATATATATATATATATATATATATATATATATATATATATATATATATATATATATATATATATATATATATATATATATATATATACATATATATATATATATATATATATATATATATATATATATATATATATATATATATATATATATATATATATATATATATATATATATATATATATATATATATATATATATATATATATATATATATATATATATATATATATACATATATATATATATATATATATATATATATATATATATATATATATATATATATATATATATATATATATATATATATGTACGTGTATATATGTGCATACATACACACATATATTGATTATATTGATTGTAAGAGAAACTATAAAAGGAAATTGGAATCCCCATGAATATAAAATCATGCATTTAAATCAATTTTCTTATATTTTCTTATGTATTATCAATTTTAATTCACTATAAGTTTTGAATATTAAGAGAAATGATAATGGCTTGATTAAACATATCTCTAATTACAGTATTTATGAAGTAATATAGAATGTAAAACAATTTAATTGATTTTAATATAAATTTAATTAACTTTAATTTTTTTTGCAGAACAAAATGATGATTTGCATATAAACTACAACGAAAACACAAGGTTGGCATTGATGTCTTGCTGGTCTTCACACATATATGAATCTTCATCAAGAAAGCAAGGATTTTCTTCATTCCCAAGAGATGAAAGAAGTGCGCATTACATTCGCAAGGATGCATTATATTTCCTGCATTTTTGTATGGATCTTTTTGAAGTGTGGATTTGGACCACAAAAAGAGTGTCGATAGCTCAAAGAACACTTGCACTATGTTTTTCAAAACACCATCAAAGATTTCATATTATAGCAGGTCGTGGTGCATGCCAAAAAACTCATATCCGTATCGCATATAAGTTTGTGCATCATAAAAACTTGGACACAATTTGGAAATTTTTTTCATATTTGGATGGAAATAATACCATTATTTTTTTAATACATTATATCATGTGATTTGGAATATGAAAGGCACTTATGTAATTCTACCCAAGCTGTGGAGGCGATCATCGCAGGAGCTCGAAAACTTTTTATCCAAAACAATGATTCCTTGGCTTTGTGGATGGATTTGCTCAAAGAACAGACGTTCTTATACATGCAATACAATTGTAAATTAGAGACCTTGTGATAGAGAAACATATTATGTACTTGAACAATATATTAAGAAACAATATCAATGATTTTAAAATATTTGAACATCACGTATTTTATTGGTGTTTTTAAACAACACATATTTTTTGGCCTATTCAACCAAGTGAAAAATTATTGGTAGCCTAAATTGCATATATTTGAGTTATTATTGAATTCCATTGTTTTTCAAAGCTCTAAATTAGTATGATAGATTTATTATAAAATTATATGAAACAATCTTTTCATGTTTTTAGACAACATATTATTGACATAATTTTCATATCATTCACCTAAATGAACAATTATTAGTATGTCAAATTGCATATTATTAAGTATTGTTAAATTAGATCTAAATTCATGTGGTTGCTTTTTTTTTCTTAAAATGGAGGTTCAATTGAGGCCTACTCCTCCGGGCTTTAACTTTGAAATTGCAATTGTATAAGGAAGGGCATAGTATCCGTGGGACCCACCTTATCCCACAAGAATAGGGGTTTACATAACTAGGTTAAATTGTGATCACAACTATCGCGAAAAAGGACAAACGGTAGCACATCAGCAACAAGATACAACTTTCCATGTTAAACATGGCCCTTGTGCTGATGGGGGTTGAACCCCCTTCCCCGCCTCAAGAGGCAAGAGGCCCAGCCACCCGAACAAGCGACCTGCGACCAAATTGAATATATTTATTGTTTATATTAAATTGTGAGCTCTAAATGCATATTAGGATAGATTTGTTATATAATTAAATTTAAATCAATTTATTGTTTTTTATATCATTATATTTTGGGAATTTTATTTTATGAGCATGTGATATATCAAATAATGTATAATTGACCTATTATTATTGAATTGGATAATAACAGACTTCATATTTACAAAAAATTCAAGGCTGAATGCTTTTCTTTGTTTATTCATATTCTCCTTGGTGTTTTTTAAATAAGTTCATCAACTAATATTATTTTTTGTCTATTGAAAACTTAAAACATTTAAAAAAAAAGAAGATGTATTCATGACTTGATCTTTGTAAGAAGAATATAACAGACAAATTATACGTTAATACCATCACATGTATTATAAATGGGACTTGAATAATTCCCAAATTTCATGAATAGGCCTTATTTAGATTTATAACTAATACAAAACATGATATAATATTCGAAGAGAAGTTGATGCTTTGGTCTTGTCACAGAACGAAAGCATAACAAAGGTGAGACCTCAAATTCGAAATGAAACCTACATTTGAAAGAGAGTTACAGAAAAAGTTAACAAACTTTTCATCGTTCTCAAGAGTGACCCACTTACTTTTGATCATTTTACTCTCCAAAATGAGTAACTCTATGAAATGAGAAACTCTATGGTGTCTAAAAGAGGAGACTTCTTACAATTACATTTTCTTTTGCCTAATACACTAGTTTCTTTTAATCTTGCTACTTTCGAAATCGAAAACCCTATGGTGTCTCAAGGAGGATACTTCTTACTAGGGAAAAAACTAAGAGCCCTCCTCATTTTGGAGGTACATAAATATCCGCATTTGGTTTAGTCAGACCTCAAATTTGAAAGCAAACCTTCATTTCAAAGAGAGTTACAATAAAAGTTAATGAACTTTTCATCACCCTCAAGAATGTTCTACCCTTAATTTTGATCTTTTTAATTTCCAAAATGAAAAATTCGATGGTGTCTGAATGAAGAGACTTCTTACAATTACATTTTCTGCTGCCTAAGAGACTACTTACTTTTGATCTTGTTATTTTCAAAACTGCAAATTCTATGATGTATGAAGGAATAAGAACCACTCCTCAACTTGGAAGTATCAACATGGATGGATCTTCAAGGTATATTTCATGAAATTCATAAAATATTTGGTGAATATATATGATACTTTTCATGAGAAATGTAGAAGTTTAGGCTCTTTAGGTTAGGCCTTTTCAATATCTAGATCTACATTTTGTGCCCTTTTGCACTAACATTGGGGACCCTGACTTGTAGATATATGAGAAAATAAGTGGATCTTGGGAGGCTTATGGAAAGCCTACATAGGGCCCTCCCTCAAAAGTTCACTTATGCATCCCCATTAATCCCATATGCATGGTCATTAGAGGATCACTAAATACTATCGAGGTGTTTCACGTGAGTAGAGAAGCCATGGTGAAATTCGAATTCATAAGATGTTCTTCTCTTTAATCTTGCATGAGCGCAAAAGACATAGAGGACTTAGAGAAGGTCTTCCTGAAGAGAGCTCTCTTGCTTTACGGAGAAAGGGGAATGGAGAGTGCCATTTTGTGGCTGAGCTCATCAAAATGCATATCACATATGGGATAAATGATCACATGAATGATGTCCTCGCATGATCTCCACATCATCATAATGACAAGGAGAGAAAGGTAGGAGAAGAGTTGGCCCCCAAATACACATGTATTTACACCTATTTGAGAAAAAATCCATCATAAAAACTATATTTGATTTATATGAGTGAGCTAATTTATGAAATAGATTTCTTTCTATTTTATTGTTAATTGGGCTATATTTTCACTCTCTAAATATTTTCACTCTCTAAAAGATAGCAACTTTTCCCAAACAATCTTGAGAATTTTCCATTGTGCTATAAATCACCCCTAATATCTTTCTTGCTTCTTACAATAACATATTCTTCTACCTAACAGACCAATGGATTTTTCGATAAACCATTCATTTAGAAGGCCATTGAAATTGGCCGCCTGTCTTTCTCTCCATATCTTCCGAAGAGCTTCCTCTCAGATGGCATTGTTCAAGGAAAAGAGCAGCCTATCAGTTGTCCAAGTAAAGCTTGCTTCCAATTCATTTAACTCATTAAACGCAAAATCTTGGCAATTCCTCCTATAGTGAGTTACTTTTAGGGCACGAGAAAAAGAGGTGACAAAGGTCTTCTCTACTATAGAGGTAATGCTTACCCCATTGAGAGTCCTAGTAGATTCTATTGTCTTCGACATTGGTCCAAATTCCATGATGGAAAATTTGGCCATATAAGAATGGGTTTCTTGTTCTCAATGAGAGGATGCCTCAGGTCCATGAGCTTAAGTTTTTGCATGAAATACTGCTAGTTTAGACACCTTCTCTTGTTAAGCTAGATATGCAAGTGTAGCTACTTCTTGAAACTCAATGTCTTTTACAATTTGTAACTATTGATCTATGTAAACCCTTGAATCTATCTGGTATCATATCAGAGCCAAGTCTTTGAATTCTTCAAAGAATTGATTTTCTCTCCTAGTGACACCAAATCCATAGTAAAATCCTTTGGGAAGGTCTATGTCATGAAATCTTATCGAGAGTTCTGTCTCTTGATTTGGGAAATGTTTCGACATATGAAACCCTTTTTTCCATTACATTTTCTGCGATTTGGAGATTTTCCAAGTCAACTTCTTTGATTCCCCCAATTGAAAATAAAATAGAATGGTTTTGTCTAAGTTTGATATCCCACTTCCAATCTTTATTGACCTGGATGTATGGATTCACCTTCATCCCACTCTCCCACAAGGAATAGAATAGGTTGGAACCTCTTGGTATCACTAAAAATAGAGAAAATATCCAAGTTTTCTTCTAGTTTTTCTTCCGTAAATGTTTTCTACATTTTTTGTGGGTGAGGTTCTTTGTATCTTAACCCTTGAATCTTTGCGGAATCATGCCCAAGGAAACTCTTTGAATTATTCAAAGAATTGATTCTATGTCTTAATAGACTCCAATCTTCATTGTCAACTCTTTTAGGAGGGTCTATGCTATGAAATCTAATCTAGTGTCCTCTATCTTGATTGGAGAGATGTTTTGACATATGAAGCCATTTTTTCCATAGCTCCCTTGGATTTTGAAGGTTCTCCAAGTCAACTTCTTTGATTCCCCCAATAGGAAATCAAATAGCATTGTTTCGTCTTATTTCAAAGGCCTACTTCCTACCTTTATTGACCTTGAAGTACGGTTTCATCTTCTACCATCTTTATGAGAAGGAGAAAACTAGGTTCCATCTTGGAGTCACTAAAATAGATAAAACGTGGAAGTTTTTCTTGTGGATTTTCTTTCATAAATGTTTTCTACATTTTTTTGTGGGGGAGGTTCTTTGTACCTTCAAGTGCTGAAAGCCGTTCCTGAAAAGACAATCTTTAATGAGCCCACAACATTAATGAGATTGTCTTTTATTTAATGAAAGACAATCTCTTCAGTGCCTTTCAGTCTTCCTATTTACACTTGTGTTCCCTCATGAAGAAGCAGTTAACAGTTTACAATTGCTTTAAGAATAAATGAATCACCCAATTGTGGTATTGTAGAAGCACATTTTATTTGTTGAACCTGATAGAAGGAAATGAGGCGTTAATGAAGCCAATGATAGGTGCAGATATTGAAGGAGCGGTCCTCAAAAAAGAAAGACACGCCTATTAAAAGTATACATTTAGATACTCAAGTATACAGAAGTGAAAAAATGTATCTTTTCTTTCAATCTTTCTCGTTGATCTATTTAGATCATATGATCAAGTAATGAATTCGAATCTAATTGGTGAACGAGATCTAAAAAATTTGATAGCGTTAACTACCACCTATGTAGATGAAGAATTTAAAGATTTCTGTTTCCTTAAAGGATTTGGGGCCTTCTAAGTAGAGATCAGCTAATGCCTACTTTGGGAGCGAATCCTACAAGCTTGTGAACACAAGGATGTTGAAATAAGGACACAAAAGCTAGTTATGTATAGTCTTCCTAAACATATATAATAATAGAATGATGCGCGAAAAACATCATTCCGAGATATTTATGAAGGTATGGAGAGATCTAGCATGACTGTCGAACTGTTACTCAAGCTTTGTTAAAAAGAATCTACGAAAGAATGAGTAAATTAATGTAAGGAATAGTACATTGTCTAACACTAACATTTAAAATCGCACTATAAAATATATTTTCGATGCATTAAGCTGAGCAAGTATCTACTTCTATATAGGTCTAAAGTTGGATCATTGAACTATACTACAATTACTAAGCCAAACCTAGCATATACAGCTCATGTGGTATCTCAATTCAGCTCCACGTTTGCTTGCAACAAAGAAGCTACTCACATATCTTAGTAGTACACTCAATGAAGGTATATTTTATCCGTTTGAAGATGAGTTTCAGGAAAAACAGTTACAAATGCTGATTGAGCTCGATTTAAAGAGGATACAAGAAGTACAAGTGCATATGTAGTGATGCTTGGTAGAACTTCATCTCGTCGATGACAAAGAAGCAACCCAGATTCTCTCTATCTCCCTATGAACCTGAATATAGGGCATTAGCTCAAGTGACTTGTGAGCTTATGTGGCTCAAAAAGCTATAATTTGACTTGAATTAGTAGGTTAATCAACTTTCAATCATATTTTATAATATGTGTAGTGTGTACCTTTTGCCAGTCCTATGTTCCATATTAGGAGTAAGGACATAGAGCTACACTGTCATTATATCAAAAAACATGATCTAGCTAAAGACCTTGAAGTACAACATATAAGTATCAAGAACCAATGTGTTAACAAGTTTACAAAAACTTTTTTTTCAATAAAGCTAAGAAGGTTCAAGAAAGGTATTTGATCGTTGGAGCTATGTTGAAGAATTTGGATTCATCTTTGGCATAAGAGGATACGACATATCAATATTCCAAAGTTCAAAAGCATGTGGAAAGCACGTTTAGTGCAAGGACTAACAAATCTTGAAGGCCAAGGTCTACATGAGTTTTGTGATGCTTGTCAGTTAGGTAAGCAAGCAAGGAAGCCTTTTCCAAAGAGTGAGTACACATCCTCTAGGATCCTAGAGCATATACACTCAGATGTATGGGGCCCTATTAGAGAGGCTTCATTGGCATGAGCTAGGCACTTTGTCATTTCATTGGTGACCAGCCAAGAAAGCCATGGCTATATGTTATCAAGGAAAAATGAGAAGTGTTTTCATGCTTTCAAAAGTTTAGGTCCCTTCTTGAGAAAGAATGTGATGCACACATCAAGACACTGAGGTCAGATGGAGGGAGGGAATATTTCTCTACAAAATTCACAAATTAATTGTAGGAAAATAGCATAAAGATACACTTTTCATGCAAGTAAACCCCTCAACAAAATGGTGTTGTAGAGAGCAAGAATAGGCATTTGGCTGACATAGCTAGATCTCTCATAAATGAAGGTACATTACCATTCTTGTATTGGTCTTAGGCTATGAATATAGCTTGTCACTTGATAAAAAGGTTTCCAATAGGTGGTGTGCACAACTTGACTCCACATGAAGTTTATTATGGCAAGAAACCAACCATGGAGCACCACAAGGTATTTAGATGTGTGTGCTTTGTTCATCTTCTTTGTGAAGTGAGAATAAACTTAGAGCCCAAGAGTGAGAAATGTGTGTTTATTGGCTAATCAAAATAGCAAAAAGGCTATAGGTTCTATAACCCTCTCTCAAACAAGGTATATGTGTCAAGAGATGTATTTGATGAGTCAAGGACATGGTAACTAGACAATGGCAAGGCAAAGTTCGATGAAGAGGATCAAGAGGAGTATGGAGACTGTGATGTGTAGATTAAACCTCAAGTTCAACAATCAGTGGATCATAGACTACTACATCTAAGGTACACTCATGTGATCGCTCTTACACTTTTTATTATGAAAGATCATCCCCTAGTTCAAAGCATAGATGGGCTGCAAGAGATAGACTAGGAAACTAAGGAAGCTCAAGAGGAGTGAGAAGAGGAGCTCATTAGTCCTAATGTAAAGCTAAATAGACTCTAGGCAATATCCCAAAGGTCAAGAGAGGACGTGTACAAGGAAGGAGACACTCACACAAAGGTATACATATGGTAAATTCATGGAAAAAAACTATACATGCATGATGAATGTCATTGCAGATCATGGTATGAGAAGGCAAAGACCAAACTAGAGTGGTGAAAGGCTATGTACGAAGATTTCAAAGCTCTTAAGGAGAAAGAAACTTGGAAACTTATACCCAAGAAGGAAGGCATGACGATAGTCCAAAAGAGGTGGGTGTACAAGACCAAAAGGAATGCACATGGTAGCTTGGCAAGGTACAAGTCTAGAATAGTAGCCAAAGGCTTTAGAGAGACACAAGGGGTGGATTACAAGGAGACGTTTAGCCTTGTGGAAAAGAAGGCCACCATTAGAGCTCCCATAGCACTATGTGTAGCAAGGTTATGGGTTATCTACCAGATGGACAGAAAGAATGCTTTCTTGAATGGTTAGTTACAAGAACATGTGTTCATGGAACAACCTCAAGGGTATGTACATCAAGAGCATCCTACCTATGTTTGCACATTGAAGAAGGCCTTTTATGGCCTTAAGCAAGCCCCAAGGGCTTAGAATTAAATGTTAATGGACTTTGTAAAGAGAGGTGGTTTCTCTCTAAGTGATGTAGATCCATCCTTGTATGTGAAGAAAACAAATGAGAAGATATGTTTGATATGCATATATGGAGATCTTCCTATGACAAGTGAAGATGATGTATAGACAAGAACCATCAACACGAATCTTGGAAGAGAGTTCAAAATTTTAGATTTAGGTGTGCTTAAATAATTTCTTGGCATTGAGGTTATCTATGGTAAAGAAGGTATCTATCTCTCTCAAAAGAAGTATATTCTAGATGTGTTGTTTAGGTTTGGAATGACATATTGCAAACCATTACTCAACCTATGGATTAAAATGTCACACTACGCAAGCAAGATGGTAAGAAGCTAGAAGACCTTACACTATACAAGAGCATTTGTGGGATCATTAATCTATGCTACACTCACAATACCTGGCTTATGCTACATAGTTGGAGTTCTATCTCAATTCCTGCATGCAGACACAGATACACATCTCAATCATACAAAGAGAGTGTTAAGCTATGTGAAAAGTATAGTTAATCATGGGTTTCTATACAAGAATAATGAAGAACTTCAAATAAGAGCATGGCATGATGGAGATTGGGCAAGGAGTGTTGATGATAGAAGATAAACGTTTGGATATGTTTTCATCCTAGGTATAGAAGAATTTCTTGGATGAGCAAAAAGCATCCCACAGTTGTATTAAGTTCAACATAGGCTGATTATACAGCTTTAGACCTCACTACATGTGAGGCAATGTGGCTTAAGAAGCTCTCCAAAGATTTTGGTATACAACTTCGAGCAATTCTAATGTATGGAGATAACATGTCAAGCCTATATCTTGCTAACAATCCCTTGTATCATGCAAGGAGCAAGCATATTGAGGAGCACTACCATTATGTAAGGGAAAAGGTTGCAAGTGCCGACATTAATGTTAATTTTGTAGGTACAAAGGAACAAGTTGCAAATATCTTCATGAAATGCTTGGATTTCACCAAGCGAACAAAGTTTTTAAGGGCATCTTGCTTGATATGGACACTAACACCTTAAGCTTGAGGGGTAGTGTTGAAAATGTGAACTATGAAAGCTTTAGGTGGATAAAAGGGTCAAATGACCTTAATGTGGACAAATGCCATGACTCAAATCACTTAGGGTTGTCTCAGGGTTGGATATGGTACTCTAAGGTAGTGGAAAAGTCGAAAGAAGCATCCAAAAGCTATAAAATGAGGTGAAGAGACACCAAATGCTTGGAAATCTTGTAGGTCATTGAAGACCAAGAGGCTCAAGGAGAGAGTCTTGTAAGGATTATGGAGCTAAAATGCAAGATTTCAAGCTAGGAAAAATGTAGAGGAGGATGTTACATGCGCAGAGGATGAGTAAGGAGGAGCTATCGAGCCCACACCCTATAGCTCAGTGGTGAATAGCACCTCCTTTAATGTCAATCTAGGAAGACATGAGGATGGTACGAAAACCTCAAGCAAGTGATGTGCACAAGTGGTGATGGAGAAGCACACAAGCATGCACACACATACACACACACAGGCACACAGGTAAAGACAAAGAGTGAGACAATGGAAGCTTTGATTAAGATAAAAAGATAAATGCAAGAGCTCTTCTTAGTTCAAACTACAATTTGTTCTCCCAAAAAAATGAGCTCTCTAGCTCCTTTGATAGTTTTTGACTAGCTAGTGGCCCTATCTAGACCTAGTGTTTGGCCTAGTTAAAAATTAGGTTCCTAGGCTATTTTGGAGGGTCAAATGAGCTCTAAAATTATGAAAATTAGTACATAAATACTTCTAATACTCCTCAAGCTCGAGGACTCCTCGGCATGAACAAGATGGAGTCTATGCTACGAAAACCGGTATTTACAATGTTGATGTAGTGATGAAAATCACTATTAAAAGGGAGTTATCTCGAAAATTGCATGGCCAATTTGCTGGATCTTCTTTGACTACTTTGCCTACTCAGCCCTTCTCTTTGCGCTCATTCCTTGTGTTGACTCCCTTGTCTTGAGATGCACTGGCTCCTGCCAACACTCCCCACTCTCTTGCATCTATCGTCTCTGCGAGATCCTTGCGAAGCTGAACGTTTGATGTAATATTCGACCACATCTGTGCCAAAGTGATGTTCTTCTAGCCTCAATCCTCTGGCTAGAACGGTGAGTAGGACATCCCAATCTACTGGCCTGCGTACCTCCAGATGTGGCATATGTTGTTAGATTTATTTAGATCTCCATGGTCTACCATTGGTCTACCTGCATTTGGTCGAGGACCCTAGCCAGGTCAAGGACCAGAGCTCGGGGGAGCCAAGGCTGTAGCACGGATCTTTGTGGTTATTCCATCTCCTTAGAGTGGTCATATGAGGAGTGTTTGGACCTTAGAGAAGATTCTAGAGATGCCAAGGGCAAGGGCTATTTAAGGTTGGGAGGAGAGTGGCAGGTAGCTAATTGGGATTTTTCATTTGGTATCAGAGCTTGAGTGAGAAAGGGGAAAGTCTTAGAGAATAGGCCACTTCATCATCTTCTTGAGAGCATTTTGGAATGCAAGTTTTGGGGAAAAGAAATCTTGTGGACGTCATGTGGAGTCTTGAGGAGAAGAACACGAGTTTTTTTTGAGTTGATCTTGGTTGACGGCTGTCTTGGGAGGAATTTCGAGCAAAACTGAATAGAAACTTCATCATCAACACTTAGGGACATCAACTAGCAGGTATGAGTTCATACTCTTGCTTTTTCCTCACGCCGGAGGCCATAGACTTGGCTGCCTTGAGAAGGGAGGAGAACACAAGTTCTCTCCTCCGAAGAGATGATGGAGTATTTTATAGGCGCCAAACTTCTGATCCATACTCTATGTTGGATTATTTCGCCGCCCGCGCGCTCTTCTTGGCTGAGGAAGACGACGCGAAGAGAGGAAGAGAGATATGATGAAGCAAATTCTCTAATTTGACCTCTGAAATTCCTACCTAGGTGCACTAAAATTACCATATCTTGAGCTAGGAATATCCAAATTCAAAAATTCAAAGTGCTATGGATTCATTGCTTCAAGGGCTTTGGAATGATTGGTGATCTTCTAGAATTTGTTTAGAGTTTGCCATCTGTACAGAGATTGGAAGTTGACTGAATAGTATCAATGAATTCTTATTTCTTTCATAGAAATTTTTGGACATGGTTTATTTTCATAGGAGATGATTTCCCTCATATTTATCTTCATTTAGGATTATAAAAAGCATGTCAAATCTTAATTTTTTTATAGAAAATGAACTAGAAGAAAGGAAGAGGTTGTTGTCCATAACTACTCTATTAGGGTACATTAGATGTTAAAATTCTTCATTGATTGATTTTTTTGAATGAGTTTATGGAATGAATAAAGAGTGAATATTCAATTGTACATGGAAGTTAATTAATACATTTATTATTATTCTTTTCATTAAAATTTAATTGTATGAATTAGAAGATACAATTAATATTGCAACTAGTTGTTTACAAGAGAATGACTCGATGTATGCATTAAGAAAAAAATATGATTTTAGTAATCTATGGACATCAATTTGCATGCACTCACCAAATAATGTTTCCTGATAATAAATATATATATATGCATATAGTTCTATTGATTTAAGCATTTAGAATTTCCTATGTGTGTTTTGTTAGAACTACAACCAATGCATAATTTGCTTGTTGTAAATAAATAACTTCATGATGAATGATTTGTTGCACATGAAGTTTTGTATTACTCCTAAAACCATATTTATAAATATCACTTCACTATATGGTTTTAGTATAGGTGAGTTAGCTCAAATTCATAGCAAAAAAAGCATGAAAGTATCTTTATTTTGTTGTTTGGGCAACTTGAAATGGTACTATTGCATGTTGTGTTAATCATAAAGTCATGTAGGAAGCTCCAATAGGCATGAAACTTTGTATGATGGTACGTGATGTAGTTTTTAACACCAATTTGTATGTTTTTTGGAGTTATTTTAGTGGGTCAAAGGAATCCAATACTTCAGAGGTAATGTTTCTTGGAACACCCTCTGAAATGTTGACAGGGGTGTCTTGTCAGAGTCATATCTCTTTGTGGAAATATCCATTTGGCAATTGTTTTATTGGCTTTTAAAGCTTACCTATTTTAATTTGTGTCCTCCAAATTTCATTACATTTGAAGTTATGAATTTAGAGAAGAAATGCTCGCTAGTCATTGTGTAGGGATTTCTCTCTAGCGATTTGTTACAAGTGTGGAGAAACTTGGGTGGTTCTCTTACACCACTTGTCCAAATGATATGAAATTTGGCTACGTTTTGGAGCATGGTGTTTGCATAGACATATGTAAGTTTCATATGATTTAGATAAGTTGTAAAGAGTGTAGAGGCTATTTCAGCTCTCTGGTCCCTCAGGCGAGGACTCGCCAGAGAAGTGGGCAAAGGTCTTGTGATTATGCCATTTATCTTTCATGTAATTTTCAATTAGGATAAACACTTTTGGAAAGGTATGCTGTTTAGGCTCATCAAATTTGAAGTCATTTGCAATTCATGTGGGGAGTCTATGATTATAATCTTTCCTCTCGTCTAATTTCTGAGTAGTTCAAAATGTGCAGGTGTTGTAGACACTATTTTGCTTGTTTTGCTTAGTTGGAAAGAGATATGCAAGTGAACCTTAGTGTACACATAGATGCTTAGATGAGCTTTCCAATGACCCAAAGTTCACTAAATTTGGAGTTCATTTGATAGGTCTACGCAGTGAATCATGGGAGCTATGTCTCACGCCCAAGAACTCCTATACAAAGGTATAGCTTTGCCGAGTTTTGGTCATAAATTCATGATCATAGATCGAGCTCATTTGATTTCCCTTGGAGGTGAAAGCTAACTGCCAGAGCTATGTGTACACCAAAAAGCATTATTTTGTATTGTATTTAAGTACTTCCAATGTTCTGGTCTTGAGCTTTTTCTATTTTAATAGCTTGTAACTAAGCTCATGTATTATATCCATGGCTTGAATTAATATATAACAACTATATCCAAAAACCATATGTAAAGCCTCTGTATCCATCCATCATTGTTCCCTGATGGGTTGTATGTTATAATAATGTCTCTTAGAACAACATCTTTGTATGCTAATGACAAACAATTACATGAGGATCAATGCTAACTCAATGTCATGATAGGATCCAATGATTTATTGATCTTCTTTGGATGTGTTTCAAGCACCACCCTTTAGAACAAATTGAGAAACCATTGAGTCCTCATCCTTTACCAACAACTCCATTGTCCCAACCTTTTCGACATCCAAATAAGAATTCAAAATGTTTATTGAACCACAAGAGTATGATATTCTTGTTGTTTCATTATCATTGCCAACAATTCTTTCCCTCCATAAGCCTCGAACGATACACAAGTTGTATTGTGAATCTTTGCTATGGACAATTCTTTGATTTGAAGCAAGTAGAAGTGAGAGTAGAGATGAGAATCTCTACGACACTCATCCCCACCAAACCTGCAGATCGTCCTCGATGGGACAATTATCCTGTTTTATTCAAAAATAAATTGATCTCAGATATTAAATTGCTTCATCTATTACGTGCATGGGATCAGAAGATCTGTGTCTATGCATGGCTTTATAATGTAGCTCTATTGAATGCATACTTTTACATAAATAGGTAAAAAAATATGGTGCAATCATTAGGGTAAAAGGCATTTGATGGTGAAGCTTGTGGGCTCACTCACATACATATCAATATGCATATACATCAATCCTTTCAATCACTCCATGTGCATAGGTAAAACTCAATAGATGCTTTGATGCAAGGTCATGTAGTGAGACCCTACCATGCATACTCTATGAGCAATTTCAATCAATTATGGTGCATAGACAAGGTAAGAGCATTTGATGACGAGGTTTAGCCACCCAAACTTAGACTTTGCTTCTAGATTACATGATGCATTTCACAATTTAGATTGGTGCAATTGGATATGAAACTAAGGGAAAATCTCAACATGTGTTTGTACATACATGGATTCTTAGTTTAAATGCAAGACTAAACAAAATACGGTAAAAATTGAAGTTAAAAGTTATTCATGGTCTAATCTTGAAGAAAAAAATTAACTTGGTTCATCAGTATACTCCCATTCGTCATCCAAAACTTGAAAAATAATTCATCTTCAAACACTTAAGAGAAACATTGCTATTAACAAATTCATATCAAATATAGAAATCTAATATAAGACTTCTCGATACTCTATTTGTAACAACCAAAGAAATATTAAATTAGATTTTGTGGATTTCAAAATACTCCATTGAAACATCAAATCATCCATTCTTGCTTGACCTCTCTCCAACCACTCAAAAACTTGGTTAGAGAAAGCAATATTAGCATCATTAATACGTATAAAGTTAAGGCAAGACAATCATGCATGCATATCCAAGCCCTTAAGTTCATATTTTTCTAATGCATAAGTATCAATTTTTATAATGTTCTCATCTTATTCTTCCTCATCTGGAGAATCAATGAGAGTAACAATATTAGGAGAAGATATTGTGATGAGTGGGATCTCATTGGCACTTGCATCACTAACTTCTTTAAGGATCAAGTTGGGAAGAATTTTGTAAGCATCAGGAAAAGGGTTCTCATGTTTGCTTATTTGTATTGTTTACTTTGAAATTTTGTGTTCATCATTTGTCCTTTGATTAGTACAATCCAGTTTATTGTTTTTGAAAAGAGGAGAATATTTGAGTTGTTGACGTTCATATTGAAAAGCAAGTCAGTGAACTTGCTTTTGCACAATTTTCCATTGGTCAAGCTATTTGAGGTATTATGGTCTTTCACAAGAGGTTGTAAGTCTTTGCCAATGGAGTACTCAAGGGTAGATAAAAAATCCATAACTTTATTAGGCTCAATATAGGTTTGATCTCGCTCAAGTAAGTAACTAAACTTGTCCTTAAACTCATGGAAACTCTCTATTATCCACCGTTTTTGTATAGATGTATTTACCCAAGGTTGAAAAGTCACACGATTGCTTTTTGTTGAATCCTCAAAGGAGAATTCTTGTAGTAATTGGTTCTTAAAAACATCCCAAGCTATAATGGATCATCCCAACTGAATGCATATTCTATCTCAGGTATCTCCATTGGCTATATGCCTAAAGGCGGAAACCCAACTATCCCTTGGTATGCCATATCGATAAGCTAAATTTTAATACTCCTTGAGATAGCTAGTGACATCTTTACCACAAAACTCTTTATTATCTATTTTCAGGTCATCTATGAATTTCCATACTCTTTCTTCTATGAGGTATTGATCCACTATGAAATCTCTATCCATTGAAGACTCAAAACCGTGTCGCAAAGTAGATCATATACACACATGTTCTTGATTTCATTTTAAAGTAGAATTTAGAAAATTGATTTTATGTTCCAATGCATATGTGCAAGTAAGGAAATACAAGAATAATTACTTGGAATTTCTTCACATCATATGTACATGAGTTGCAAGGCCGTTTCTTCACATCGGATTCACTAAATGTCCAGAAGAAGGGGAACATTGGACTTGTGGATCAAGTCAACCATCAAATCCAATGGCGCACGCCATGTGCTTTGAGCAGTCGCCGGTACAATACTTGTTTCAAAAAGAATCATAAGCTTAGGACATTAATTAGATTAATTGAAAACTTATCATAGCATCCAAAATCAAAGATCAATGGTCATCTTTAGAATTAACTTCCTCATCATATCATTCATCAATAACTATGACTTGGACAAAAATTGTTTGACTTTGTACTTAGCATTAGTTAAGTTTGTTTCAAAAGAAGGACTTCGTCAACCATCTTTCATTTGTGGGTGACGTTATGTTTTGCCGGCATAGATGTCATATTAATTAATTAATTAATTAATTAGAACTGTATGTGTGAGTCTTCAATCATTGTTTTAGAAAGTTGCGTAGGTCAATTTAAAACAATAAACAATTTATAGACTCAAGTTTAAAAGTTATGAAGCATGAGCGCTGATAATCAGCATCAAATTTTAAATCTGTTGCTAAACCCATAAGTTTCAATCGCTTGCAAGAATAGATAATGTCTTTATGACAGCAATACATTAAAGGAACGTTACAAGTTTTTAATTAAGATCAACAGATGGCTCAAAACTTGCTGTAATCACTTATTAAAGCAAATGAGTAGTTTGTGATTTCATCAATATCTTGATTCTGTGCATTCATCATCATCCTCCAATCAATTCATCCATACAGTACATGTGCGTTGGAACTTCACCTACAGATCATAGATCATACATAGATTTTCATTAGTAAATTCCAATGTTATGATGATTACGAGGAAGCGCACGTCGTTCGTTTTAAGTCTTTATGCATTTACATTTATCACATCATAGGTCAAATAACATCGCAAGGATTATGAACCTAGAAAACTATGTGAACAACAGACACAGATGGATCTTTGCTGCTGGTACAACTATGCAATCCAAGACTTATCAGAATCCTAAATAATAAGAGACAGAGAAAACAATAATAAAGTCTTAAGATCAATAGAACTAAATCGCTGCAGTGAACGTAACCGTTCTGGACAAAATTTCTGAAAAGGCGAACACTAGAATCGGATAAATCACAGAGTATAGATGGATATGGCAGAGTGTTAGAATTCTAATACGGTTGTTAGAGTTGGGCAACAGAGAACGAACATAAAATAACTTCAGCACATCAGAGTTTACTGTCGTAGAGTTTTAGGATAGAACGTTGATGTAGATGTAGTCAGTCATAATCAGAGTTGAGTGCAAAACTGATGTAGCTATCGTCATCAACATCTACACTTATGGGCATCCACAATTATACTCTACACCACACTCTATTCTGACATTGCAACGGCTTCAACTAATGCATTCCCCATATGCCTTCTCTCAGGCATATATTGCTTTGAAGATTCATCGATGAGAAGTTTGAATGTATGAGCGCAGGTTGCCTTCCAGAGATGGATTTCTCATCGCTTTTTCAGCATAGAGCGCTCAAATCATTGTCGTCATCATCCCTCAAAGCCGCCCGTCAATTGCCGGGACTAAATTGAATTGGCCCCTTGGTTCCGCACCTTGTGTCAGATCATACTCGATACATTTGACCTCTCCCAAATCAGATGCGTGCGCCCCTTCTTTTTGTCGGATTGGGCTGCCTTTATAGATGTTTAATCCATATTCTTAGAGATTATGAACAGCGCTAAAAATAAGCAATGTTGAGCATGTCATGGTGCTTTGTTTTCGCTAAAGTTAAGGACTCTATTTATGATCTGCATACAAGCTCATCATTGCAATATGTAGTCCTTCGAAGATGTTGAAAAAGGTTATTGAAACTATTTATCCATTTCGCTAAAAGCACATATTGTTCTAAATGTATAATGAAAAAGTAGTGTTAACTTAAAGCTAAGCATGAAAAGTAAAACCTGTTACAAACATAGTTCATCGATTAACAGTCATCTAGTGTGATTCCTCAATATTGCGAAGCTTTGTCATTTATTTACTATTCAAACACTTCTGAATAGTCCCTTTTGTGGCTTCACCTTTAATCTTGAATGATCTATATCTTATTTCCTTCTGACATTTGTATAATTTCTTTTCACATGTGCATAACTCTGATTAGCCATATGATTCTTGATGAACTGCTCCACACAAGTTGTAGTATGTTTCACTTGTTTTTTGAGAAAAACATAAGTGTCCCCATGGATATTTATTGAGCAAGTTGCATCTTACTTTAACTTTGATGAAAGAGAAGTAGAGCTGAAGATCTCTATGATATTTCTCCCTCGAAAGGGTAACATCATCATCTTCAATAGCATCAGATCTTTATCGTTAAGCAAGTTGGTGGTTATTGCCTAGCTATTTGCCTTACTAAGGATTTTTGGTCGACATTGTATTTTCTTGAAATGAGAGTGCTAGATTATGCCAAGAAGTTTACTTTCCAAATCCACAAATTGTATCTTGAATCATTGTACTGAACAATGTTTTGATTTGAAGCAAGTAGAAGTAAGGGAAGAAATGGGAATCTCTGCGACACTCACACCCACCAAACTTGCACATCATCCTCGTTGGGCCAATAAATTTCATCTCACACATCAATTTTCTTGAATTGTTATGTGCATGGGATAGAACGATATGTGTCTATGCATGGCCATATAATGTAGCCCTATTGAATGTATACTTTTAAATGCCTAGGTAAACAAATATGGTGCAAACTTTAGGGTAAAAGGTTTTGATGATGAAGCTTGTGTGCTCACTCACATACAATGTGCATATACATCAATCCTTTCAATCACTTCATGTGCATAGGTAAAACTCAATATGTGCCTTGAGGCAAGGTCATGTAGTGAGACCCTACCATGCATACTCTATGTGCACTTTCAATCCATTATGGTGCATATACAAGGTAAGAGCATTTGATGAAGAGGTTTAGCCTCCCAAACTTAGACTTTACTTCTAGATTTCATGATGTAATTTATAATTTAGATTGGTGCAATTAGGTATGAAACAAAGTGAAAATCTCAAAATATGTTTGTACATACATGGATGCTTAGTTTAGATGCCAGATTAAACAAAATGGGATTAAAATTGAGGTAAAAAGTTATTCATGGTCTATTCTTGAAGAAAAACTAGGTTCTTCAATAAACTCCCATTCTCCATCCTAAACCTAAAAAATAATTCATCTTGAAAAACTGATGAGATATATTGCTATTAAAAAATTTATATCAAATATAAAAATTCAAGATAAGTCTTCTTGATAATCCATTTGTAACAACCAAAGAAATATTAAATCAAATTTTATGGATTTCAAAACATTCCATTGAAAAATCATATCATCCATTCTTGCTTGACCTGTATCCAACCACTCAAAGACTTGATTAGAAAAAGCATATTACCATCATTAATACATATAAAATTAATACAAGACAAGCATGCATTCATATCGAAGTCCTTAAGTTCACATTTTTCTAATGCATAAGCAGCAATTTTTGTAATGTTCTTATCTTGTTCTTCCTCATATGGAGAATCAATGAGAGTAAAAATATTAGGAGAAGCTAGTGTGATGAGTGGGGTCTCATTGGCACTTGCATTGCTCACTTCTTTAATGATCAATTTGGGAAGAATTTTGTAAGAATAAGATTCTCATGATCACACTCATGTTTGCTTATTGATTTGTGTTGTTTAATTTAAGTTTTGTGTTCATCATTTTTCCTTTGATTATTACAATCCAATTCATTGTTGTTGGAAAGAGGAGAATATTTGAGTTGTTGATTCTCCAGTCATTCTTCAAGCCGTTTGAGGTATTATGTTCTTCCACAAGAGGCTCTAAGTCTTTGCAAATGGATTATTCAAGGGTGGTTAAAAAATCCATAACTTTATTAGCCTCAAGATAGGTTTGGTCTCGCTCAGCTAAGTCACTAAAGTTCTCCTAAAACTTATGGAAACTCTCTATAAAGCACAATTTTGGTATAGAAGTATTTCCCCAAGTTGGAAAAGTGAGACGATTGCTTTTCGTTGACTCCTCAAAGGCGAATTCTTGTAGCAACTGGTTCTTAAAAACATCCCAACCTATAATGGATGATCCAAAACGAAGGCATATTCTATCTCGTGTATCTCCATTGGATATACTCCTTAAGGTTGAAACCCAAGTATCCCTTGGTATGCCATATTGATAAGCTAAATTTTTATACTCCTTGACATAGGTAGTGAAATCTTTACCACAAAACTCTTTATTATCTATTTTCAGGTCATCTATCAATTTCGAGACTCTTTCTTCCATGAGGTATTGATCCATTATGAAATCTCTATCCACTCAAGACTCAAAACTGTGTCACAAGGCAGATCTTATACACATATGTTCTTGATTTTATTTTAAAGAAGATTTTTGAAATTTGATTTATGTTCCTATGCATATGTGCAAGTAAGGAAATAAAAGCATAAATACCTGGAATTTCTTCACTTCATATGTACCTAAGTTGCACTGTCGTTTCTTCACGTCGGCTTCACTAAATGTTAACAAGAAAGGGATGGTCGATTGGTGGATCGATTCAACCCCCAAGTCCAATGGCACACCCCGGTTGCTTGGAGCAACTCTCGTAATTTTCTCAGACGTGGAAGAAGGACATTAATAATAATGATTTAGTTAATCAAATTTTGATGAATAAAATTCACATTGGGTGAACAAAAGTAAATGGAATATCAAGCATATTTAATTATTCCAAAAAAAAATATAGATTTTAGTGCACTGGTTCATGAGATCACTTCGCTTAATCACAAGAGGAGCTTTTTTTTTTCTTTATGAGCCACTTAAAGAGGAAGAACCGCTTAAAGAGAAGGGATGAGGGATGTCCCAAGGTTCTTCACGTGATGTTAAACAAGTTATGGTATGGAATTCGCTTATTCTTCATGAAATAGGCAGATTTAGAAAGAATTAAAGACTTCAAATGTTAAAATCAATACAATCAAATTGTTCCATTCATAATTTCTATGGACAATTTAGTTCCGCTTTTCATTATGATGAGATCATTTCAAACACTAAATTCAACATTTAAACATATCATAAAGTTCACTTTCGGTTATAAAATATTCTTGTGCGTTTACTCCATTCATCGCTTTCGTTCAGGCCTTCAACCCAAGGAGAACACGGACTGCAGAGTTTAAACTTCTTTGGACATATTGAGTTTATAGCAGATTTGTACTTCACCTCAATAGGTACAAATGTTCTACAAGCTTTGCAACATATAGGAAATAATCCCGCCAATGATATAAGAATAAAGATTTTGGTCAATGATCATTGTCTCTAGTCAAAAGAAATCTGATTTTCATCGAGAAAAACGATTCATAACAGTTGAAGGTAATTCCACCCAACGACATCAAAACAGAATTTTCTAAAGTTAAAGTAATCGCAATGGTGAGCGGAAAGAATCAACAAATACTTACAGCAGAATTGGAATATAATTAACGTAAGATTGGACAAGAAACCATTATTGTCATGATGCAGACGATAATGGAGAATACATTACTATTATTTGCCTCATCAGTGTCAAATCATATGTACGTGCGTACATACTAGTGTTACCAGAACAGTGTTAGAAGTTAGAAAAATCTTCTAGTGTGGTAATCGATATGTATTTATCAGAGATTAGCTCATACGAACATACCAGCATGATCGTCGTTGTTGGCAGGGATTAAAATAGGAGCGTTCACTGAAGTAAACCTCTCAAAGTATTGTGCAAATGGAATTGTTGAACATTCGAGAATAGATGTCATTAGATTTGCCCGATAAATGAGATAGCTCGGTTGATATACAGTTATCAGAATTTCATGCACAGTCTGATTCAGAAACTACCCCTGCAGCTTCGCGTCTGAAGCACCTCCGCTCTCCAACGTCCAGTCGTCAGAAGTTTGATGAGCAGCAGTCTGATGAACAGATGATGATAACACGATGATGATTTCCTCTCTATACTAGGATTGTTTCTTCTATCGGATATAGCAAAAATTAACCTCCGCATTGTCAGATTAGGCTCAGGCCAAATTGGTCAAAAGTATAACGTAAATTGGCCTCTGATCTGATATATGTCGTGTGTCAGATTATGTTCCATTAAGTGTACCTCCGATGATCAGATCATATGTCTTCACTCCCCTCTGGAGTCGTGTGCTCCGCCATCCTTTTTATATTGTTTAAAGTCTATTATTATTAGAGTCATGAAGAATCACACGTGGAGAATACGTTTCTATTTTAGCTTCCAAAGTGAGCTTTTTCTATTTTAATAGCTTGTAAATGAGCGCGTGTATTATATCCATGGCTTGAATTAATATATAACAACTATATCCAAAAACCACATGTAAACTCTCTATATCCATCAATCACTAGTCCCCTATGGGCTGTCTCTGATAATAAAGTCTTTTAGAACAACACCTTTGTATGCCAATGACAAATGATTGCATGAGGATCAATACTAACTCAATGTCATTATAGGATTCCCAATGATTTATTGATCTGCTTTCGACGTATTGCAAGCACCACCCTTTAGAACAGATTGGGAAACCATTGAGTCCTCATCCTTTACAAACAACTCCGTTGTCCCAACCTTTTTGACATTCAAATAAGAATTTGAAATGTTTATTGAACCACAAGAATATGATGTTCTTGCTGTTTCGTTATCATTGCTAACAATTCTTTCCCTCCATAAGCCTCGAACAATACACAAATTGTATCTTGAATCTTTTCTCCGGACAATGTTTTGATTTGAAACGAGTATAAGTGAGAGTAGAGATGAGAATCTCTAGAACACTCAGCCCGACGAAACCTGCACATCGTTCTCGATGGGCCAATTAACCTATTTTCTTCAAAAATAAATTATTCTCCCATATCAGCTTGCTTGATCTATTAAGTGCATGGGATTAGAAGATACATGTCTATGCATGGCCTTATAATGTAGTCCTATGGAATCCATACTTTTAAATGAATAGGTAAACAAATATGGTGCAAACATTAGGGTAAAAGGCATTTGATGGTGAAGCTTGTACGCTCACTCATATACATATCAATGTGCATATACATCAATCCTTTCGATCAGTCCATGTGCATATGTAAAACTCAATATGTGCTTTGATGCAAGGTCATGTAGTGAGAACCCTACCATGCATACTCTATGTGCAATTTCAATCAATTATGATGCATAGACAAAGTAGGAGCATTTGGTGAAGAGGTTTAGCCTCCCAAACTTAGACTTTGCTTCTAGATTATATGATGCATTTTACAACTTAGATTGGTGCAATTGTACTTAGCATTAGTTAAGTTTGTTTCACTTTGTACTTAGCATTAGTTAAGTTTGCTTCAAAAGAAGGACTTCGTCAACTATCTTTCATTTGTGGGTGACGTTATGTTTTGCCGCATAGTTATCATATTAATTAAGTAGAATTGTTGGTGTGAGTCTTCAATCGCGGTTGAAATAAAGTCGCATAGGTCAACTTAAAACAATAAACAACTTATAGACTGAAGTTTAAACAATAAACAACTTATAGACTGAAGTGTAAAGGTTATGAAGCATGAGCGTAGATAATCAGCATCGAATTTTAAATCTGTTGCTAAAACCATAAGTTTCAATCGGTTGCAGGAATAGATAATGTCTTTACGACAGCAATACATTTAAAGAGCGCTACAAGTTTTTAATTGAGAGCAACAGATAGCTCAAAAGTTGCTACAATCACTTATTAAACCAAATGAGTAGTTTGTGATTCATCAATGTCTTGATTCTGTGCATTCGTCATCATCCTCCAATCCATTCATCCATACAGTACATGCAGTTGGAACTTAACCTACAGATATATAGATCATACAGCGGCTTCAGCTAATGCACTCCCCGTACGCCTTCTCTCATGCAGATATTGCTTTGAAGATTGATCAATGAGAAGTTTGAATGTACGAGCAATTCATCCATACAGTACATGCACGTTGGAACTTCACCTACAGATATATAGATCATACAACGGCTTCAGCTAATGCATTCCCCGTACGCCTTCTCTCATGCAGATATTGCTTTGAAGATTGATCGATGAGAAGTTTGAATGTACGAGCACAGGTTGCATAGGCTTCCAGAGATGTCTTTCTCGTCGCCTTTTCAACAGAGTGCTCAGACCATTGTCCTCATCATGCTCCGAAGCCGTTCGTCAACTGCCGGAACTAAAGTGAATTGGCCTCCTAAAGTGATTTGGCCTCCTGGTTCCATGCCTTGTGTCAGATCATACTTGATATCATTGACCTCTCGTAGATTAGATGCGTGCGCCCCCTCTTTTTGTCGGATCAGGCTCCCTTTATAGATGTTTAATCCATATTTTTAGAGATTATGAGCAGCGCTAAAAATAAACAATATCGAGCATGTCATGGTGCTTTTTTTGCCAAAGTTAAGGACTCTATTTATGATCTGCATACAAGCACATCATTGCAATATGTAGTGCTTTGACGATGTTGAAAAAGATTATTGGAAACTATTTATCCATTGCGCCAAAAGTATATACTGTTCTGAATGTATAATGCGAAAGTAGTGTCAGCTTAAAGCTAAGCATGAAAAAGAAAACCTGTTACAAACATGGTTCAAGGATTACCAGTCATCTAGTGTGTTTCTTCAATCTTGCGAAGCTTTGTCATTTATTTGCTAGTTAAACACTTCTGAAGAGTCCCTTTTGTGGCTTCGCCCTTAGTCTTGAATGATCTACATCTTATTTCCTTCTGACATCTGTATAACTTTTTTTGACATGTGCATAACTTTGATTAGCCATATGATTCTGGATGAACTGCTTCACACAAGTTGTAGTATATTCATTTCACTTGCTTTTCGAGAAGAAAGTAAGTGTCCCCATGGATATCTGTTGAGCAAGTTGCATCTTACTTTAACTTTTATTCAAAGAAAAGTAGAGCCGAAGTTCTCTATGATATTTCCCCCTCCAAAGCGTAACATCATCATCTTCAATAGCATCAAATATTCATCTTTAAGCAAGTCGGTGGTTGTTGCCCAGCTATGTGCCTTATTAAGGATTATTGGTTGACATTGTATTTTCTCGAAATGGGAGTGCTAGATTTATGCAAGAAGTTTACTTTCCAAATCCACAAATTCTATCTTGAATCATTGTCCTGAACAATTTTTTGATTTGAAGCAAGTACAAGTGAGAGTAGAGATAGGAATGTCTACGACAATGTAAAGGCAGATTGAAAGATGTGCAATTGATTTCTTCAAGGTTTCACAATCATAGCATGATCATAGGCAACGACTTTTCCAATCTAATTCGCTTACGTAAAAACATCAAGACTCACATATATGAACTCCCAACTTCTTTTAATATGGATTGGCTTGAGAATGATCAGTGCTTTGGTCATTTGTTTGATGCCGAGGTTGCTATTCATGAAATGTCACTTTCTAGTTTCATGAGGAATTCGGAGCCAGTAGAGGTTGATTACTTCTTTGTGCCAACCTATGTATCTTGCAATTTCAATACCAGCATAGGATTTCCATCTTTAAGCCATGTGCATGCACTATTGGGACCAGTTGGTATCCTGGAAAATGCAAGACGACCAGATTCCAATTATCTGAAACCGCTTGTAAGTCAACTGTCCCCAAGGCGAGAAACTCCTGGTTAGCCTTAAGAAAAGCTTCTTGTTCATCATCTGAAAGTCCATCCAACATATGCACAGGTTCGGCCACGTAGGGTCGAGCATGAAGGTCGCATGGTTTCATCTCATTTAATGGAACAACATACTTCTGGTGGTTGCTTTTGAAAATAAGTTCGTGTGCTGACCAATCCAGCAATACTTTCGCTTCTTTTAGCCAAGGCCTACCAAACAACAAGTTGTAGTCCAGCATTGAATTAGATAATTCTAGATAACAAAAGTCATTTTGAACACCGCTCCCTGAAGAGTAATGGGTATATCACGTACCAAACCCACCGGATACACCCTGGACTGATCTTCCATCCTCACAAAAAACTGAACAAGTTCAATTTGAGTCCATCCTAACCGTTTACAAAGGGAAGCTATCACAATATTCACAGGAGAGCCTCCATCAATTAACACTTGGTTGATTTTATGGTTTTTATACCATACCATAATTAAAGGAACAACATGGTTTCATGACTAATAGTAGCCGTAGTAGGTGTACAAGGAGATTCGGGACAAACTTGTTCCTGAAATTGTTGTCGTACACCCAGAACCAAGGCTAGCAGTTGCCCCAATGGTATTGTAATGGAGGCCTATGAAAGAATATTCCACATAGAGTCAAAATTCGATGTACTCACCGCATTCAGTGGACTCTCCGGTGGTGCTTTCATCGGACTCGGTGCTTCCGGTGGTGGATTCAGTATTGTCTGTTGAACCATCAGTACTAAATCCGGAAAAACTATTGGTTTTTGACTTGCCCACGTGCTAGCTTTGGTAAAAACTCTCTGTTGTTCTTGAATGCCAGGCTCAAAAATCTCAGGAGCTGGTTGTAATTTTTTGCCAGTACGGGTTTGGATTACTACCGCTTGAGTATCTACAGTTGAAATATATACCATGTTGGCCATTGGAATCTATCACTCTTTTCTTCGTTTATCATACTCGACTGCCTCTTTAAAATATCTTTTGATATGCCCAATCTCACCACAAAAATGGCATTTGGGTGGTGGGAGGGATGTGCCTTCACCTGATTGATCGGAATTCCACCGAGTTTGACGGAAATTGTTTGCTCATGTTCCCTGATAGGTTCTATAACTTTGGTAGGAAGTATTCCTCAACTCTAGAATTACATAGTGAGCAGCCGGTTGTTCTTACTCTTGTATTATAGTGTTTACAGTTGGCCTTGCCTGTACTTTGGCATTATATGGACATGTTTCGGTGGTGTGACTCACAATATTACAAATAGCACAGTACATTTGGTTCAATGCACATGTAGAAGCAGTGTGTCCCCGGTTCTTACATTTTGTGCAATGCACTTGTTTCAATGAATCTTCACTCGTATCCTTGGTTGCCTTCAACTAGTCCAAATCTTCAGCGAATCCAGCCAGCTTATGTTGCAGTTTTAATGCCATAGATATAACTGCATCTAGGGTCATACCACCCACACATCATATGATCATTACTTATTTAAGATGAGGGTTTAACACCTTAATAAACCACTAGGTGATCACATCATCCAGTAGGTTGGCATGCACCGACAGTAATTGCCGTAGATGAGTACGAGATAAAGTGGCATATTCCTGCACATTTTGGTGTAGTTTTTGTCTATTGTTTTGTAGATAATCAAGGATCTCAGCCACGTTTTTCTTCAACCGGAATCATTGTAAGAAGGCATCCTTAACATCATCGTACTGGCCAAAATGGTTAATGTCATATTCAGCTAACCATCGAGCAGCGTCCTTAACCAGTGTGGACTGGAACACTATAGCCTTATATGCCGGATGTGCTGGGTAGTTGAGTACTCCATAATTAATTTCAAAAGTTCTTACATGTGCATCCGGATCATCACCGAGAAATCCATCAAATTTTGTATATGTAACTTGAGTGGGTATCGGTCATGGTGGTATGGCCTGCTACTACTGCTACTATTGTTGTTGATGTTGCTGTTGGTGTTGTAGTTGGTGTTGTTGCTGTTGCGAACCATTCATGGTGTTTGAATCATGGAGAAATGTTACTACCGAATGATTCGAAACAGTTAACCCTAATTGCTGTTGTGTTGTCCCGTTGTCCTATATGCTCTCCAGTAATCAAATAGTGTTCAGTCGTTCCCTCACGCCTTCAGCCAACTGCCCTTCATCGTAATGGACTTCTGTAGTGAGCTTTTCACCAAAATTTTCATTCCACAATACACTAGTTCCCTCAAAATCAGAGCCAAGAATGGAACTTTCACCAAAAGTCAGCAACCTTGCCCTGAAATTATCTGACGTCCCATCGGAATTCCACAAACTGTTACCGGAAAATTCCATACTATCACTAGAACCATTGCTTACTTCTCCAACCTTACTTTTCGTAGATAGGGTTGGTTGCACTTCTGGTATATCCTGTGGTCCTTGCATAAGGAAATGTGGAAGTGGTACTCCACTGGCCCAGATTTTGTGCTTTCCTTCCAACGTTTGTCCATCACCACTACTACTTGGAGGTGTGCCCAATGTGCTAGGAATTTTCCAGGGATGCTGATCCCTTCTATACATCGAGTACGATTCTCGAGAACGTGTTACAGGCATATATCATCGGATTCTTCTCAACTCTTAGTCTATGCATCGACTGGCTACTCCATGCCCCATGGCCGGCGCCAGTGTTAAATTGTTATAGTTATTCTTATTTGTGGGTTCTTGGGATGGTCAGGGGTCTGATAACTCAGAGGCCCTATATGTATTTTCCCAATTCACTACTTGATTTCAGACTATCAGTTTCATTGATTCATCTAGAACAATTATAGAAGATGCAATTACACTTCAACGCATAACAGTCTTAACGATTATTGCAATTTTATATGCAACACCTTCACCTCTTCTTTACAATAGCGCCACACTTCACTTCACCACAGTAACATTAACATAGTGCCTAATTTACTTCAACTTTGAATACAGATTCGTACACACAATTCAGCAATTAATATAACTTTAAACCAAAATCCGCTCCAGCGTATCACCCAGAGCGAAGAAGCAAGTGATTCTTTGTCATCTCTTACACGCATTGTCTATTGATTAGAAAGAAACGATACAACGTTTTCGCTGCACCCTTTCGGTGTGCGACTTTTCTAATTACAAGGATTTGGCTAAAAAATATTCTGACAACCTTACAGTGTCTATCATTGTGTATGTGTGTGTATGTATCTGTGTGTATGTGTGTGTATGTGTGTGTGTGTATGTGTGTGTGTTTATGTGTGTGTGTATGTGTGTGTGTCTATGTGTGAATGTGTGTGTGTCTATGTGCGTATATATGTGTGTATGTGTATATATGTATGTGTATGCATGTGTATGTGTGTGTGTAAGTGTGTGTGTATGTGTGTATGTACCTATGTGTGTATGTGTGTGTGTATGTGTGTGTGTCTATGTGTGTATGTGTGTGTGTCTATGTGTGTATATATATGTATGCATGTGTATGTGTGTGTAAATATGTGTGTATGTGTGTGTCTATACCTTAGCCTCTCTCTTCGACAATCCTAGTGCATGTGTCTCTCTCTCGCTCTCTCTCCCTCTCTCTCTCTCGTCTAAATCCAGGCACAAATGTGCCAAGAGAAATCAAATTTTTAATGATTTCAAAGCCTACTTATGCGACGCTTAAGCCTCCCTAGTAGTGTGCCAATGTCGCTACTAGCATCGATGATTAGCATCACTATTTGAGATGATGGACACTAGCACCGCATAAGCGATGCTTTGCATCACTTATGCAATGGTTCTTCCTTTTTTTTCTAATAAAAATAGTCATCATCACTTATGTGATGCTCTGTAGATTAAGCGCTGCATAAGCAACGAAACTTGCATTTTGTTTGAATGGGGGGTGTCACTACACCCCCGATTTCTAGTAGTGTGAGAGCACCTATTTGGTTTGTCTCTGTACTCGCCACCTTTAGGAAGAAGGGGAGTTCCTATGTGATGGTAGGGTGTATGAGTTCAACCATGTGTCCCTTTTGCATGGGGATACACATTGAGTGCCTTCTAGTGATATTCATAACAACCTATCTTGTGCTTTAAGATGATCGTTAGACATAGGATAGATAGGATAGCCAAAACGCTTTCCAAGCCTTTGTTTATAGAGAATTTAGAGTCCAAAGTAGTGGACTTGCGAAAGTCCAAGCCTTTACTATCACATGTGCCGAACTCACATGATTGGCCGAGGACTGGGCTAACTTTGGTACTCATAGCCAACCATGTTTAGGTCCTCCAATCAGATCTTTTGATAGCACACGATCTTTGCAGCTATATTGACTGCATTAACTCACACTTTAACCCAAATTTTCCTTGATTAGGATGAACGGCCACCCATGTGGGCAACACGTACCTAGGGAAATCCATGAAGTCTCCCTTGTGCAATGCGACATTGCCCACCTGAACTATAATGATGTAGAGAAGTGGTGGCCTCACCCTAGAGGAGTCATGGAGACCTTGCACTCATAGTGTCTATGTCTACATGTAGAAGTTGCATTTAGAATATATGTGGAAGAAAGAGGTAGTATAGTTGCCCTCGATGGTGCACAATGGGTGCTGTAGAATTTTCAATAATCACCTTTGCTATGCCTTCAAAGTGAAACTTAACCTCATGAGAAAGACGTCCCCTAGGTTGTGGTCCATAGGAGGTGTGCTTGGGAGGTAGGGATTGTACTTGTCCATGGTGGCCAAAGCGGAGGTGGCATTTGAAAATATTTGTTGAATAGTCACCTTTGTAAATCAACTGAGAACGGGTTGATGTAGTTCCCTTGCACTCCCTATGGTGGGGTAAAGTGATGGAGGAGACCTCGCCCTTTCTGGTCAAGAGGAAAGATCTTTTGTCATGCCATTATAAGGTGAGTGTGTTCGTGAGGTCTAGTGGCCCTTGTTTGCGTCCAATCATCCAAACCAAGTACCTCTTGCTCATTATTTTCGTTCCCAATGCTTGTGCTAAGAATTGATGCCCTTGCTACATTCATTCGGTATGCCTTTGCTTCCTTCATTTGGCATGTGCCTAGGCCGAGATTCTTTTCTTCATTCATTTGTATGCTCTCTCAATCCACTAGGACCCAAAATTTTCTTCTTTTACTTGATATGATTTATTCCTTTTACATTATTCTTGGTTACACTTTTGGGAAGTACAGTGTCATCAAGAGAAGAGAGACACTAGATGGTTATAAGGCTCCTTTTTCAAAGGCTAGAGCTATTAGTGCAAGTATTTTTGTGAAGATCCAATCATTGCCTCAGATATTCATACTCCAAGTGAAGAGATTTAGCTATGGAGCACAAGGCAATAGCAAGCTGCACAAGATGGTTCACTTTCCTCTTAATCTTACCCTAGGCTATGATCTTCTGGCAACACAAATCTTTGCGATTGAGTCACACAATTACAAGCTGGTGGCTTGTTACCCACCATGGGAACGGTCATTACAAAGGCCGTATTGCACACCCAAAAGCAATGGTTGCTTATGATTTAGTATCAGTGGTAGGAGCAATGAGGATTTCACAAGGTGCTTTGTAATTAATGTTTTATAAGAGGAAAATAAGGCACATGGCATGTTGTTGTGAGGCAAGTGTCATATTGAGAACCAATGAAGGCCGCCAAGCCCTAACAGTGGCAAAAGATAATTTGAGAGCCTAATTAGAGTGGGCTCCATAGCCATATTTAGCCATATCATTGTTTGGCAACCACTTTTGCACGTATTCATTGAACGTTGGGACTCGACAAGTCCGCTTCTTACCTCTTGGGGTCTATATAAGTAGATGACTTGTGCTCATTAGGAGATGCCTAAAAACATGATATGAATGATCATTCTTTTGGCATTGGGATCCGCATTAGGATGTAGCACCATTTTTGGGGAGTACTCATTGCATTTTGTTACGACATGTGCACTATTGGAGGTCACTCTGTGATGGTTACACAGAGCATGGGTCTCCTAGTGGGGTTCACTATTAGCTTTATAAAGTGATTGAGTGGCTTGGAGATAGTCTCTAAGTGTGATTTTATTGCATTTCTCTTGGATAAGGGTCTTTATCCGTGCAATAATCCATATGTGATTTGATTTGTAGTTCTTGTCTTGATTCCGTCTATTTTCTCGAATGTCATGCTAGCCCTTTTTATTACTCATTTGGAGATTTCCTATTCTTTGTGTTTATTTAGTGAGCAAAGAAGTAAAATTGGGGTTTTCTCGCATGTGTGCACTTGTCATTTTCTTTACTTTGTGACGATATAGTTTTTCTTTTGTAGTTGAGTGTACCTGCGTAGAGAAATATTACAGGGTATACTTCCCTAAGGAGCCTTGAGAAGAAGACATATTGGAAGTGTGAGTGCTTGTTTTCCCTTACAATTTGGAACTTGCCAAGGTGAATACCCCACTATCTCCTCTACACTCCACGTTGGGACCGGAGAGGTGGACAACACCATCATTGCAAGTGCATTCCTCTTGGCAATGTGAGAATTTAAGCTCTCTATCTCTCAATCTGCATCTATCTTTGTTTGTGATTTTCTCTCCACTTTTTGTACATCTTTATTCAACTATGTTATTATTTTCTTTCATTTGAACCATAATGCATCCATTTTTATTGATTCTTATCCAATTTTGAATCGCACACCGTCCATTGAGCTGTCACTATTAACACGTCATTGAATTTGGAGTCGCATATAGTCCATTGAACATATCACAATTAGCATATGATTAACATGTGATTTGATTCTAACCTCAATCAAGATCTTACAAATGGACTCATGAAGAAATGTGAAAGTATCACATATGCCTCATGAGTCAAACTTAAAATTAGCATGAGAAATCATTTACCGTGTAAAGAAAATTTGAGGAAAGTATTGAACAGCTCAATCGCCATGGGGTTTTAGATATTCATATGCAAGAATGATGAGGCTTCATCAGAACGTATTGTATGCTTAGGATACCATATTCTACACGCCAAGGAGTTGACTCATGATCAAGATGTTGATTATGTGTTTATGATTCTCCGAAAAAGGACACCATTCATGGTGAGGTATTAAAGGTAGAAACAAAGCTATTAAAGAATTCTATGATTCGATCAAGAGTTGTGAGGAAGGATTTTGATTTTCCATGGATATTTAGATAAGTGGTTTCTCCCATGTCGCATGTTTGGAAATAAGAAAGGATTTCTAAGAAGAAATCTTCAAAGCAACACATCAAAGAGGTATCAAATATGGATTCGTCTCCAAAGTGTGAGATAACATGATTTCTTTTATGTACAATGTGCAGGGCATTGGTATCCACAAAAACTACAATGTTGACACCAGAGATCCAATCTCTAAAATATTGATTTTCATTCATGTTATCTTGTGTGTTTATATTGCATTGGATCTCCACGTTTTTCAATTTTATATAGAAGTTACCAATAAAGATATTGTCTTCGGATAAAATTGTAGGCATATTCCTAAACCGTCTTTTCAACAGATATTATTTACCAAGAGACATGATTTCAACTCTTTCGGATATTTATAGGATTCAATTCGAAGTTCTGAATGCTCACCAAAAGAGTGTCTAAGTTCTTGTGGAGAATGTCCTTGTGGAGACCGGCATATGCGTGCATACAAATTCTGAAGATCATGGATGGATAGAAATTCCATCAAATTACATTTTAAACTCTAGACTAATAAATTTCACGAGTTATGCGTATAAATCACCCTCTCATTGAAGTATAGGATTACACATTTACGAAGAACATATTGTTTAAGTTGAAAAAAATGAAAAGGAAAACATTATTCATTTCTCTTTGATGTTGCATTTTTATGTCTTTTTGGTGTTGCATGTTAATCTATTTCTGATGTGAACGAAAAATTTGATCGAAACATTAGGAGGTTGATCGAACCTTTCGGATGAGATCATTTTAATCTACACCCTTAATCTCTGGATCCAAAATCTCCGGATCAAAAAACGCAAGAAAGAATTCTTAGTGTAGAAAACAAAAGAAATTGTGAATTAGGTTGAATACTTATGTAAAATTGTAGGATTCGAACGAATAAATGCAAGTGGTAACAACTAACAAGAAAAAGCATGAGACACATTATATTAATAAAAAGAATCAAGAATAATAATAATTTGTGTTCCAAATGCATATGTATACAAGCATATGTATACATGAATGTATATGTATACAAGCTTAAGCATGCATATATATACATTGGATGAGATGAGATCACATATTGCATCAAATGGGATCTCCACATACACCATGGGGTGCACGATCACGATGAATCAAAGATATATCATATCCGTAATGGAGCTCCCGTTATGGATGCGGCGGGGAAGTCAATGCGGCGGGGAAGTCAATGTGGCAACGTATACGACAACTCTGCTCGATCGAATTCGGTCATTCAGTAATGTTAAAATGAACCGAACAGGATAGAGACTCTAAAAATCATATCACACAATGCATATATGAAGAGTACCGGCCAACACCTGGCAATCCAGTTGTGAGTTCCGATTGGATACAACATACAGCACGTGAGGTGATGTCGCATCGACGATCGGAAGCTCGCGATGCTTTCAAAGCAGGCTTACCAAAGCCTGTATGGCTAGACACCGAAGAATGGGAATCGATTCAGGATGAGCATCAACATACTCCTGATCGGTATCGACAACAAAGAGATGCGGCGGCCACTCGGTTAGATACGGTTGGAACCTCGCATTTAGGTAGTGACGGATACGACAGTATGCGCTACCAATTTGTAAGTATGATGTTAATTATTGAAGTTGTTTGTGTTAAGTATATTATGTATATTCATCTAACATTTTGCATATTTACTATAGGAGTTGGCAGTGGGTCCTCCTCCAACACGAGCAGAAGAATCATATGGATATCGACATGGATTGACTGCACTGTTACAAGACATAGAGGGGCGCGGTGCAATCGTCTCATGGGAGAATATTCTTGATTAGGTAAAGTTATATCTTGGTTTCGTGTTTCTAGTTGTTGTTTATAAATGTCATGTTAATTGGTTTTATTTTATACATATGTTTTGTTGCAGGATTGTAGGTGTAAATATTTTGATCAATGCCACAATTTTGTATCACACTCCCATACGACAATCATGAACCATGATTTTGTATTCGATTCCTATATGGAAGTGTTTTGTCACATTGCCACAATTTTGTATTACACTCCTATGTTTCAATGATGTACCATAATTTTGTATTCGATTCCTATATGTAAGTGCCATTTATGGAATATACGACTTTCTGTACATGAATCATTGTTAATTTTTGTTCATATAAGTTTACGTTTTGGTTGCCATTAGAGTACATAACACATGTACTCAGTTGGGCAGAGTGTATTGTCTTTTGCTAAACAACATCATGCTGTAGCAAAAGACAACACACTCTGCCCAAAAAGTTTTGTGCAGATTTGGTCGTCGATATACGCGTCGGTAATTCCAGTATGGTCATCAGTATATGCGCCGGTACACCCAGCTGGGACGTCGGTATATACGTCGGTATAACCGTCGGTATTTTCGACGCGTATACCGACGCATATACCGGCGCTCATACCGACGTTTATATCGGCGCCATACCGGCGCTTTCTTTCCGAATGCTTATATGGAAGTAATAAACATAAGCTGTTACGAGTCATTGTGAAGCCACACAGAAATTGTAATAGTTATATATTGATATATTCAAAGCATAGAGGATTCTTTATTGATACAGATGCTTATTACTGGCTGCATACAAATTTCGGCGTTGGAATGCCTCATCTTTATTCGGTTCCGTCCTCAAACCAAAGGGGGGGAAGGAGTCACATATTTGAATCGAGTATGTGGCAACGAAGAGCATCCGGCAGCCTCCTACGCGGGGCAGAGATGAATCTACACGCAGAACTGCAGGTACCCGTCATTGTTGCTGATGCAGTTGTTCAGGTCGAGGCTCGTCTGGATTACAGCACCATTGACGTTTTTGCAGTTAGCGACAAGGGTGTGGCCGCCGCTCAGCCCAACATTAGAGCATGAGGCAGCGAAATCGGCTCCGGGACAGACGAGCTGCCCATCGTTGTTGCTGATCTTGGCATTGAGGTCAAGCGATGATGTCACAGGGTTTCCGCTGATATCCGCACAGCTAGCCGATAGAGTCGTCCCGCTAAGTGTCTCGTCGCCGCAGGACGCTGCATAATTGCACTGCAAGCGGAAGAACAGGAATCCATACAACCATAAAAATGCATACGGAGAAGGGGACGGCGAAGAGAGAGTAAACCCTTACCGCATGTACAAGGAATGCTCCGGTTGTAAGCAGTAGACAGCTAAAGGCGATGACTCCTGCTTTACCAAATGCCATAGCTCAAAGCTCAAGCTGGTAGATGGAGGGGCGAGGCTACGATAAGTGTGTCTGAATGCTGAAGATGGTAAGCACTGGTAGATCATACGATCACACTACTCGCTCTTAAGTAAGGTGGGATGGACGAATTTGTCACGCAAGTGTCATACGAATGTGAAACCGCTACAAAACGGACAGCAACTCGCGAAGAACGTCTTTGGAAGTTGAGTTTCAAAGGATGATCTTTTCGTCGGTCGAAGTGGCGTGCTACGTGTGATCGAAGCTGCGACTCCTTTCAAAGTCATATGTTCAAACTTTCCCTGTCGAAAACCAACTAATTTCCGTCCTCTAATTTAGAAAAAAAATGCACATTAGGGTTTTCATACTTCTAGGGTCTTTCGGATTCCCAAAAAAGCTAGCTTTCACACATACATTACATGGGTCCTCACACACAATAAGGGTTTTCATCTACGGTTTCCACACACACATAGAGAAACTCATATGCACATGGGTATCAGGTTTTGCGCATGCAGTTTTAGGGTAATTAGGATTTCCAAAGAGTGTATACACACACATGGGGTTTTATTCAAACACTCAATTACAATTGGTATACATACACATTAGGATTCTAAGCATTTGGACACAGGATATACACGTTTACATGGGAATATACACTCTTATATATATATATATATATATATATATATATATATATATATATATTCCACATTTACATGGGGAATATACACATGTACATGGGGAAGAAAGTACATGATCAGTATCCATTGATGCTACAATTAAAACTTGTTGGGATGTACAAGGAAGTGAGTGTAAACAGGTAGAAAAAGAAGAATGGATGCTAGTAGAAGGCCTCACTGATCTAGATAGATAGATAGATAGAATCCTTGATGGGTCATGATCTCAGCACTAGTTTAGCTGCAGGTTTGCTTGATGCAAGGTTCACTTCATTTCCTATTACAAGAAGGTCGAGTCTCGAATTCTTCTACTCTAGGAATGCTACTAGAAGGAAAATCAAAAGGGTTTACTTTTGTTTAATATGGGTGCAAATGAATTACGAAACAAAAAACAATCTAGTAATGCCATTAGAAATGACGCAAACACTCATGTGAAGAAAATCATGCTTTAATTTATCTATCTTTATTTTATTTTTTATTTGTTGTTCCTTTATATCTACTCAATATATATGGTGATCTTAGCTATGTTATTCTGAAAAGCATGTGGAATCAAGTAGGCATGTGTCTTATCATACCTAGAATGTGGTGCTTGCTCCAAACCATATAATGCCTTTCTCAACTTGGGCACTTTGTTTTCATGCCCTTTTTGCACAAAACCAATGGGCTGAAAAACACACACTCTTTCACGTACCTCACCATTTAGAAATGTAGTTCTATTGTCCAATTGATGTACATTCCAAAAACGATGACTTGCAAGTACACCGATGCTACAAACTATGGTCATTTGGCATGTGGACGAAACGGTCTTGCCAATATCAATGCCTCTTTCTTAAGCATAACCTTTTGTAACTAGCTTTGCCTCATACCTTTAAAATATTCAAGCAAATTACATAAATATGAGGTACCATTCCTCATAGTAGTATAATATTCTAATTGCATAGCACCCATCCAATTTTCTATATGTTGTGCTTCTTCAAAGGAAACACACACATTCCAATCATAGAGAATAGAGGCAGCCATTCCATAGAAATGTGATGCAAAAGAAGTAGTATAAGAGCCTGAACGTGCACAATAAGATAGAGTTACATGTAATTTTCTATCTCGTAAGTTTTGTGCAAGCCATTTGTGGAAAGTTTTTTCCTCCTCTATATCAGTCCTCTCATCCACAACTGTATCATGTAAATTTGCATAAAAAATGGCATTATCAGGATCATCATGTGACACTTGTAAAGTTTCAAAAATTACCTCATTTGGACCAACACTTGTCTTTCCACCTATAAAAAGAGGCAGCAAAGTGTCAAAAATATCATTGGATCTAACTGATGTCTCCTTAGTACACGGAAGTAATGGATGAATGGCATCTTCCACAAAAAACAACATCATGGATAACTAATATGCATTTAGTATGTGGATGATAATGGCGTTTTCTTTCAAGACTATACCCAACAAAAATACATTTTACTACTTTATCATCAAACTTTTTGCATTATTATTTAGGCATTAATGCATACACTAGACAAAAAAAGACATACAAATGAGAGAAAGATGGCTTGAGACGATCCCAAGCCTCATGTGGAGTTATGGACTTCAGTGCTTTCATGGGACACCTATTTAGTACATATGTTTCATACACAATCGCCTCCATCCAAAAGCTATGTGGTAAAGCGTGCTTTTTTACCATACACCTTGCCATCTCCATGAGAGACCTATTCTCTCTTTCAAAAAGTTCGTTCCTTTTTTGGTGTATATGGCTCTCTACATTAATGTGTTATCCCATGTTCAAGCAAAAAATGCATTAAAATCAGAAGACATGTATTCTCCTCTCGATTAGAATGGCGGGTGCCCATTTTATACTTTGACAAATTTTTAACCAAAACCAAAAATTGTTTGAAGCATATAAATCCTTCAGATTTCGCTTTTGATGGATACAACCATGCATGCTTTGAAAAATCATCAATAAAAAGCATAAATTATAGGTAGTTCCCAAAAGAAGATGTCGGCATAGGACCACAGACATCACTATGAACAAGCTCCAATTTTCGAGTATCTCAAATTGAACCATATTTTGGGAAGGAGCAATGCTGCATTTTTTCCAAAATATAGTGTTCACAAACATGTTTACCAGGTTCCTCAAGTTTGGATAGAGAAGACACCATTTTAGATTTCTACAGGCATAGCAAACTCGCAAAATTCAAATGACCATCAATATTTAAATCTTCCAATTTTCTCAAAAAAAAATTAAAATGACCACAGTGTGCATGCCAAAAGCTTGATGTCTCCAATAGCATGAGAATCGTGAACTTCACATGCTAAATCATTGATAGATTTCGCATAGTCTATGAACTTATACAGCCCAGGACATAAAATGCCATAAAAAGTAAGACATTGCCATTGGAGGACGTCACAAACTATATATCTATCATCATTAAATTTGACAACCAATCCAATCTTGGCTAATGCTCAAAAGAAGAAAGTTTTTTCTCGATCCTTGTCACAAAAGAAGGATCTAAGAATTTAAAAGAACCACCATTAGTAGTAGTCAAAATGGTCTAATCAACTACTATGGTAGGACAAGATGAGTTGTTGGTGCATGTGAGAGTATTCCCTATACGGCCAGGCTCAGGTGAACTGAAGAAATTATGCAACAATATAATATGTTTGGATAGTCCACTATCAAAGTACCAAACATCTAAGTTTATTAAATACATACATTGCTCATCAGAAGATGGTTCATGATTGTGAACAATAGTAAACACCGATTCTTCATTTTGCATAAGATAGAAGACTTTGTCATTGGTGTAGCGGCTTCTTGAATAACGATTCCAACCTCCTTTTCATTTTCTTCTTTTTTAGCCGGTTATGGCGAACTCTTTGTGACATGATCTTACATTTATAGTATTTGGAAATATGTTTCTAATTTTTTCCTTTCTTCTCATCCTTGTCTACCTTCCTCAATTATGTAGCATTAGCATATTTCTACTTACTAGTACATAAGCTCATTTGCCTTCTGACTAGCTAAAAAAATCTTAATCTCTAGCAATAATGTTGGAGGTGTTCTGCTTGGAAAAATAGTCCTACAACAAAACAAAGAGTAAATCCTCGAATGTTAAGGCATTTGGATTACCTTTCATCATCGATGGAAGAGTAGAAGTAGAGCTATGATATGAATCTTGAAGACCATTAAGAACGGTCTGCACAAGTGAACAATGTGGCAAGACCATCCACAGAAATCAATTGCTCCCTTAAGTCTTTGATCTTTGTCAAAAAAGTATCCATGGAATCTCCTTCATTCATATGGTCACTTTCTAGCTATTTTTGGAGGAAAAGAACAAAAGCCTTGTTCTTTTTTTCGTGTTACAAAGTGGTAAGTGTATCCCAAGCATATTTTGGTGTTTTGCTAGAGTGAATGTGAAGGATAATGGCACGTTTTTCAGACAAAGCTATCAATGCATGTGCTTGAGCATGGATGCTATCCTAATAAAGTTGCTCTGCAATAGTTATAGCACGAACCATAGTAGAAGTAGGAATTCGAGGATCCCCATGTTCAATGCCATTAGTATCACGTTCAATAACTCCATTTGCAGGTGTAGTAGGGCATTTTTCAACACCCTAGACAATATTATAGTGTCCTTTTGCTTACAATAGATGACATATAATATGTGCCCATAATGGGTAATTTGTACCATCCAACTTGTCCTCAACAACTAACATAATGAATCCCTCCTTGCTTTTGGCCAATGCCACTAACTAAAATACCCTTATGCAAAAAGTGAATTTATCTCAATAAAATTGAATAGAACTACCCTATCAAGTTATGCTTAACCTATAACTTACTTGTCTCGACAAGTGCAACAATAGTGCCTTTAGATGCCAAAACAAGTTGATATCAAAATTTTGACCCTAAGTATGCTCACTAAGTTTCATGCAATCCTAAGACTCTAATCAAACACTATCAACGACACCCTAGATGAAGCGATGACTTGTTGTGATACCATTTCTTTGGAGTTTGAGGCCTATGAGGGCACATGAACAACACAGGGAAGAAGAAAAAGTTTGGAGCCTAGCATAGAGTATGGAACATATTACGAAATGAATATATAAAGATAAGTAACCAGTTAGGATTATAGGCATATATACAAGTTGGGGGAAATTACCTATCTGAAGAGGAAAAGAAATGCCTCGGCACTCCTAAGTGTGTTCGAAAAAAAACTCAAAAAAGAAATGCGTTTGTTGTTAGAGCCATCTCAAATTGAGAAGGTTTATTGTGGTGTTATAGTGAGTAGAAAGAGTTATAGAGCAATTCCAAAAGTTTGGTGTCAATTTCTTAAACTCAACAAAATCAAAAGCTTTGGATTGACTAGACGTCATCATGTAGGAAAATATAGGCTGTGCTTGAATAAGAAAATCACATTCATATTTGGTGACTATAATCATATTCATACAAACATGCATTATTATTATGTAGGAAAACAAACTTTACATCACTTATAATGCATTTAAAAATACTCCTTCATCCCCGTCAAGACTAGAAAATCAAGCATGGTCACTTGTGGCGTTTTTCATTTGCTCTTCCTCTGCAATACTTCGACACTTCTTTCTCGCATGGTTTTCCGTGTCCAGCTATGGCACGTCGAGAGGCGAAATGAGGAGGTGAACAAGTGCGCTGCGTGCTGATAATGTTATGCACGAAAGACTTAGAAGACGTAAACGCTGCAGGCGCCTCCTTGGACGCGTCCTCTCTTCTGCATCATATTTTCTTTTTTAGTTACGACAAAACTGTAAATGATAGCTTTCCTACGAGTAATATCAAAGACTACGCTGTCAGCATTTTGTCCACATCTCTGCTGTATGAGGACGATTCTTCATGACCCCAATTTTGTCAACATGTATGGCGTGTGTTCTTAGAGTCATGCATCTCAATGGAATTCCGTACTACAGGTGGCCTTCTCAGGTAGGATTTCGAGGTCTACTTTACGTTGCTGTGAAGATATTGAGCTAAGTATGTGAAGCGAGGTGGTATTTCGAGATCTGTGAGCCTACTTTAGGCACATCCTTTTCTCATATGTGACTATTTTGGATTTGTAAATGATACAAAACATGATATAATATTCGAACAAAAGCGTGTGCTCTCGTCGTGTCACAAACGAATAAAATTTCCTGAGAAAGTCATATAAACCGCTCGACCTTGCTGTCCCTCCACTCTGATAAAGAAGCTGCACTTAAGAAATGCGCTACAATTTTGATGCCGTTAGCTTCTACGACTCTCCATCTTGTGGTTTTTCTCTTTTCATAAACAGGAAGTCCGGCCGAAGCTTAGTCTCCCCTCGTCGAATTGATAAAATAAGAAATCTTGGGATCCGCATTCGCCAGAGTCTAAGGCATAACAAAGGTGAGACCTCGAATTCAAAAGGAAACGTACATTTCAAGGAGAAGTACAGAAAACGTTAATGAACTTTTCACCGCGCTCAAGCACGATCCACTTACTTTTGATCTTCCTACTTTCCAAAATGAAATTTCTATGGTATCTGAACGAGGAGACTTCGTACAATTACATTTTGTACTTCATTATAGAATTTCTATGGTGTCTGAACGAGGAGACTTCTTAGCAAGGGAAAAAATAAAGGCACCACCTCAACTCGGAAGAATAAATATGGGCGTATCTTTAAGGTATATTTCATGAAAATCATAAAACATTTGATGAATATCTATGATACTTTTCATGAGAAATGTAGATGTTTAGGCCCTTTAGTTAGGTCTCCTCAATATCAACATCTACATTTTGTGCCCCTTTACGCTAACAATAGGGAGCCTAAGTTGTGGACATATGAGAAAATAAGGTAGCATGATACTTTTCGTGAGAAACGTAGAGGTTTAGGCCCTTTAGGTTAAGCCTCTTCAATATCAACATCTACATTTTGTGCCCCTTTGCACTAACAATAGGGAGTCTACCTTGTGGATATATGAGAAAATGAGGTAGCATGCATTACTCCCCATCAATCCCATATGCAAGCTCTTTGGAGGCTTACGGAAAGCCTACATAGATCCCTCTCTCAAAAGTAATACTATTAATCCCATATTCATGTTCATGAGAGGATCATAGAGAAACTATGGAGGTGTTTCATGTGTGTTAAAACTATTGATATATTTAGGTAGTGATGTGTGTGGATACACTAGGACCATCAAGGCAATTTTCTCTCTCTTCAGGAGGTTTTTTCCCCCAGCTTGTACATATGCCTATAACCCTAATGGGTCACTTATCTTTATAGATTCTCCTGGTAACACATTCAGTATTGTGTGTTGTGCTCCAAGCTTGTTCTTCTTCCTTCTGCTATTCTCGGCTTCAGTAGACCCCAAACTCCAACACGTGGTATTAGAGCTGGTCATTGCTTCATCTATGGCATCATCAACACACCTCCATTCATAGTCTCAGAATCGCACGAAAAGTATTGATCATACTCAAGGTGATTAGGAGCTCAAAAACACTTCGGTGTGTAGTGCCAAAATAGGGATCTGAGCTTGTTTCAGCCTAGAAAGATTATAACATAGCACCTCCATAGGCAATTTCATCTTTATGTGCCAAAGATGTCTACAAGGTTTTGGTTTGCCAGTATAAGTGACTTGAAGTCTACTACAGGCTTAGCAAAACTTGATAGGATAGTTATGCTCAACTTTTTGAGCTACAATCATTTTTCTCATCAGGGTATTTTAGTAAGTGGCCATGGCTAAAAGTAGTGTTGTATCATGTATGTTGGTTGTTGACGATAAGTTGGATGGTACCAATTACCCATTCTGGGCTGATATGGTGTGTCATGTATTGGTTGCAAAAGGATTGTGGAATATTGTGTAGGGTGTTGAAAAATGTGCAATTACACGGATTGTGGAATATTGTGTAGGGTCTTGAAAAATGTGCAATTACACCTACAAATGTAGTTACTGAACCTGATGTAGATGGTGTTAAATATGGTGATATTCTTCACGCTGTCGGGAAGAAGGAGGTCGTGGCGGGAAGCCGACGCCTGGGGTTGGATCAGGCCCCGCTCTGGTGCGCCGTCCCCGCTGTCCTGCGAGCGGCGTCTGCGCGCTGGGCGCCTCGCCTGTGCTCTCCGGAGCGTGCGCGATCCTCGTACGCGTGGGACCCTCGCCCCTCGGAAGTATCGAGACGTGGGACGTACGCGTGGGCGTCGGAAAGAGACGATCGGATACCGCAGTGAAACACGTGATGTAGATCAAGCTCGAAGATACAATCGAAAACGGAACTGAAGCCTCCAATAAAATGAAGGATACAAAACAGGCCGCTACAGTGCAGACCGAGGGTACAATAAAACCGCTACAGTGCGGTGCGATGATACAATATAAACGCCGCCGCTACAGTGCGGATCGGCTAGTGTCTACTCTAGATCCCTCGCTATAGTGCGAGAAATCGCCCACGGGATTCCGCTTCGATCTTCACGTCCAAGCTTTTCTTCAGGTCTTCAATCCGCTCTTTATTTCAGGTACCCTCAGCAATGGCCTTCCTTCTCTTTACTTCAGATAATCAGAAACCGCATAAACCTGTAAAAACGTTCCACAAGGCAGTCCACGGAATGAGGAGGAAACAAATGCATTTGGACTTATTTATAGGCCCCTCCCTAGGACTTCCTTCTAGAACGTTCTAACCTCCTCAATGAACTTTCTATTTTTGGCAGTCTTTTAATTTTTCCCCTATACTATGGTTTTGGTTTCACACTGGATATTTACAATTTAATTGGTTTTTAGGGTTTGACCTACAGAAACCGCCATTTCCAAGGGTCCAACCTAAATTTTTTTGATCGGGAAAAGTAAGGGTTTACTCACAATTATCTCAACCTCGCCAATTCATGGGTTTATTTACAGTTTCGGTCTAAACTTCAAGGGTTTCCAAGGGTTCAAGTCCGATTTTCAGGGGGGTAAACTCATGTTTCCAGTCAGTTTCAAGGGTCAAACCTAAAGTTTTCATGGGTCTAATGTCAGTTATTTACACGCACGGTTCTAATGCACATCTCTCACATGGTTTCTTATCACACAGGCAATCAAATCAGTCAAATCATGCATGAAATGTATCCTCTTTAGAACAAAACATCACACGAAACTCAGAAAACAATGAACTTTTGAAAAAAATCATCACACTTCCCTGAGGGATTTCATCCCGACATTCGCCCCCGCTAAACCTGCACATCGTCCCGATGGGCCAACCTGCAAGATCCAACAGAAGAGTATCAGGGTTCTTTTTGAAATCTCTTTACACTTTTTAAGCCTTTCTTAAATCATGATCTCATGCAGTCATGCAATCTTTTATAAAGATTAGTATGAATTTTAGAAAATTAGGTAGATTCAAGCTTCACAAACATCATATTATGTTTCTGCATCTGCAATCTGACAAGTAATCACATGAATAAATCGTCGGCTTTCTAGATCTTTTGTTTGCTCAACTGGTTCAGATCCAACTGCTCTTTCTAAGTACTAGCATATACATATGTTTCTACTAACTCAGTTTGTAGAATATACGTCGATTCCCACTATTTATTTCCTACTTGTCCAGCTCTCCATTAGATCTTTCTTTCTTTTTCTTTTTCTTTTTCATTTTTCTTTTTCTTTTTCTTTTCCATTTTTCTTTTTCTTTTTCTTTTCCTCTTCATCTCAGCTCAGCATTTCTTTTTATCTTTTATTTTTCACAAATCGGCCTATGTCGAAATCGGGTGCGACTCATGGACTTGTCCGCCCGGCCAAGTTTACCCCACCTGTCTATCGACCCGACATAGCACACGATATACACAACATCAGCCCTGCATGAAATCGACGTCAGCTGTCGGGTTCAGCTGTCGGGAAGAAGGAGGTCGTGGCGGGAAGCCGACGCCTGGGGTTGGATCAGGCCCCGCTCTGGTGCGCCGTCCCCGCTGTCCTGCGAGCGGCGTCTGCGCGCTGGGCGCCTCGCCTGTGCTCTCCGGAGCGTGCGCGATCCTCGTACGCGTGGGACCCTCGCCCCTCGGAAGTATCGAGACGTGGGACGTACGCGTGGGCGTCGGAAAGAGACGATCGGATACCGCAGTGAAACACGTGATGTAGATCAAGCTCGAAGATACAATCGAAAACGGAACTGAAGCCTCCAATAAAATGAATGATACAAAACAGGCCGCTACAGTGCAGACCGAGGGTACAATAAAACCGCTACAGTGCGGTGCGATGATACAATATAAACGCCGCCGCTACAGTGCGGATCGGCTAGTGTCTACTCTAGATCCCTCGCTACAGTGCGAGAAATCGCCCACGGGATTCCGCTTCGATCTTCACGTCCAAGCTTTTCTTCAGGTCTTCAATCCGCTCTTTATTTCAGGTACCCTCAGCAATGGCCTTCCTTCTCTTTACTTCAGATAATCAGAAACCGCATAAACCTGTAAAAACGTTCCACAAGGCAGTCCACGGAATGAGGAGGAAACAAATGCATTTGGACTTATTTATAGGCCCCTCCCTAGGACTTCCTTCTAGAACGTTCTAACCTCCTCAATGAACTTTCTATTTTTGGCAGTCTTTTAATTTTTCCCCTATACTATGGTTTTGGTTTCACACTGGATATTTACAATTTAATTGGTTTTTAGGGTTTGACCTACAGAAACCGCCATTTCCAAGGGTCCAACCTAAATTTTTTTGATCGGGAAAAGTAAGGGTTTACTCACAATTATCTCAACCTCGCCAATTCATGGGTTTATTTACAGTTTCGGTCTAAACTTCAAGGGTTTCCAAGGGTTCAAGTCCGATTTTCAGGGGGGTAAACTCATGTTTCCAGTCAGTTTCAAGGGTCAAACCTAAAGTTTTCATGGGTCTAATGTCAGTTATTTACACGCACGGTTCTAATGCACATCTCTCACATGGTTTCTTATCACACAGGCAATCAAATCAGTCAAATCATGCATGAAATGTATCCTCTTTAGAACAAAACATCACACGAAACTCAGAAAACAATGAACTTTTGAAAAAAATCATCACACTTCCCTGAGGGATTTCATCCCGACATTCGCCCCCGCTAAACCTGCACATCGTCCCGATGGGCCAACCTGCAAGATCCAACAGAAGAGTATCAGGGTTCTTTTTGAAATCTCTTTACACTTTTTAAGCCTTTCTTAAATCATGATCTCATGCAGTCATGCAATCTTTTATAAAGATTAGTATGAATTTTAGAAAATTAGGTAGATTCAAGCTTCACAAACATCATATTATGTTTCTGCATCTGCAATCTGACAAGTAATCACATGAATAAATCGTCGGCTTTCTAGATCTTTTGTTTGCTCAACTGGTTCAGATCCAACTGCTCTTTCTAAGTACTAGCATATACATATGTTTCTACTAACTCAGTTTGTAGAATATACGTCGATTCCCACTATTTATTTCCTACTTGTCCAGCTCTCCATTAGATCTTTCTTTCTTTTTCTTTTTCTTTTTCATTTTTCTTTTTCTTTTTCTTTTCCATTTTTCTTTTTCTTTTTCTCTTCATCTCAGCTCAGCATTTCTTTTTATCTTTTATTTTTCACAAATCGGCCTATGTCGAAATCGGGTGCGACTCATGGACTTGTCCGCCCGGCCAAGTTTACCCCACCTGTCTATCGACCCGACATAGCACACGATATACACAACATCAGCCCTGCATGAAATCGACGTCAGCTCGTGGCTCTGACCACCCGATCAGAGTGACTCCACCCGCCTACCGACCCATACAGGCGCATGACAACAGATAGGTCAGGCCTACGATGAAACTAGCTACGGCTCGTGGCCTTGATCACCCGACCAAGGTGGTTCCACCTGCCTACTAGCCCATCGTAGCACACCAACAACATACACACACATATAAGCTGGCATGAGTATGAATGTTTCTTTATAAATCATGTTCCATATGGAGGTGAGATCTCGCAAGAAATAAATACTAGGATCCAAAGTTTCCCACTCACTAAGTGTTCAAATCAATCAGTATATACATGCACTTGGTTTAAGCATGCCATCACATCCCCAAGTTTTCACTCCCAAAAATCTCTAGTCCACTAACTGATCCTATTCATATAATTTCTAGTCGCTCATGCTTCATGCAAACCCATAATAGATATTTGGTATCTTCATTCTACATGATTTTCATAAACTCATACATATCTTTATCACACACATCAATGCAATGCATATGCTCTAACAGAAAGAAAACACATCTCAAATCAAAAACGTTTCACCTGGTCATTTTTCTTCATTTTGATCCAGCTTTTCTTTATCTTCATGGTCTATCATTCTTCATCAGCATCAGCCTCAGTGTCATCAGTTCCCTCCAGTATCGTCAGTATCCTCCAGTGTCATCAGGATCCTCCAGTGTCATCAGTATCCTCCAGTATCATCAGTATCCTCCAGTGTCATCAGGATCCTCCAGTGTCATCAGTATCCTCCAGTGTCATCAGGATCCTCCAGCATCATCAGTATCCTCCAGTATCATAATCATCATAATCATCATCAATCACCATAAACCATCAATCATCATCATTTTCATCATCGATCATCACCATCAATCATGCGTTTTCATCAATTATTATCATTCATTTTCATCAATTATCATCATGCATTATCATCAATCTTTATCACTCAATAGCTCCTGATCATTCTCATGCGTTTTTTATTATGATTCTACTTCAATCATCATTCAAGGTTTGCAAATATGTCTTGAAACGTTAGGTTTCTACTTTTCTTGTTCTTTTTCAAAGACTTAGAAGACTTTGCAGTGGCTTTTACATTCCTCTCGATTTGCGCAATAATATCATCAAGCAACTGTTTTTCTGCTTTGTTAACTCGCTTGTCCGATTTTTTATTTTTATGAGTTTCTTCTTTACTCTCTTCTTGTTCAATTTGTTTATCAAGGTTTAATTGGGATTGTAATTTTGAAACTTTCTCTTGATCGAATAGATTCTCATTAGTTAAAATTTTTGGATCAAACGAAACATATACATCATGCTCTTTCTTTGATTTTTCTCTTTCAGACTCTCTTTTATGATCAATTTCCATTTGTTCTCTTAGTATCTGTTCAATATTTTGCTTCTCGACCTTTATTTGTATACCTTTGGTTTCTTCAATTGGTTTCTCTTGACTCTCAATAGTTAGCAAGCTCTTTTGTTCATCAGATCTATTATCTTCATGAGTTTTTGGTTTCCATATCTTTTGAATTGATTTCGATCTAGTTTTAGTCTCTTCAAAATATTCTCTCATTCCACCTTTTCCTACATTCAAAGGTAAAGGGGATTCATCTTGAAACTTACAAATTTTACCTTCATGTTCCTTCACTAGTCTATGTTTGCATGCACTCTCATATGCTAGACAATCCCAAAACATATGCCCAAACTGATCACACCAAAAGCAACGTATAGATCTCTTCTCAGCCCAACTTGATTTCCTAGGTATCACTCTAGGCGTGGGTCTTCTAAGACCTAAAGACTGTTTGTGTGCAGATATGCCTTGGACTTTTACCTCATGCTCATTATCACATTTCAATACTTGTAGTTCATTAACTTGGTTTGTCAACATGTCAACCTTATTTCTCAATTCAGAAATCTCAGAATCCATTTCATTTTTTAGGTCTGTAATGCTTATGCCCATCAGTTGAATAGTATCAGATATCGCATTTATAGTTTGCATTAGGGTCATCACAACACTAAACTTTGATTTTATGGATTCATTCATGTTAAATTCTATTTCCTTAATTCGCTCTTCGTATTTCGTAAATTGTTCCTCAATCATTTTGTTCATTTTAGTTTCTTGTGCACAGATATATGGACTAAACTAGTGCAGATAGTGGATGCTCAAGCTCAGACAACAAGGCAACCTTTCTATTCAATGTGTGTGCGAAACAATGCAAAATTCAAATAACTTGAAGTGCTAGTACCTGGAGTCTCTGTCTGATGCCGAGGTTCTTGTCTATCTTCTCAAGGAGTGGGTGGCGTGTCGAGGATCACCGGGCAACCGCCTCGCTTCACGTCGGGTTCAGGTCGTAGCTGTCGGGAAGAAGGAGGTCGTGGCGGGAAGCCGACGCCTGGGGTTGGATCAGGCCCCGCTCTGGTGCGCCGTCCCCGCTGTCCTGCGAGCGGCGTCTGCGCGCTGGGCGCCTCGCCTGTGCTCTCCGGAGCGTGCGCGATCCTCGTACGCGTGGGACCCTCGCCCCTCGGAAGTGTCGAGACGTGGGACCGTGGGCGTCGGAAAGAGAGACGTGTATACCGCAGTGAAACACGTGATGTAGATCAAGCTCGAAGATACAATCGAAAACGGAACTGAAGCCTCCAATAAAATGAGTGATACAAAAATAGGCCGCTACAGTGCGGGCCGATGGTACAATAAAACCGCTACAGTGCGGTGCGATGATACAATATAAACGCCGCCGCTACAGTGCGGATCGGCTAGTGTCTACTCTAGATCCCTCGCTACAGTGCGAGAAATCGCCCACGGGATTCCGCTTCGATCTTCACGTCCAAGCTTTTCTTCAGGTCTTCAATCCGCTCTTTATTTCAGGTACCCTCAGCAATGGCCTTCCTTCTCTTTACTTCAGATAATCAGAAACCGCATAAACCTGTAAAAACGTTCCACAAGGCAGTCCACGGAATGAGGAGGAAACAAATGCATTTGGACTTATTTATAGGCCCCTCCCTAGGACTTCCTTCTAGAACGTTCTAACCTCCTCAATGAACTTTCTATTTTTGGCAGTCTTTTAATTTTTCCCCTATACTATGGTTTTGGTTTCACACTGGATATTTACAATTTAATTGGTTTTTAGGGTTTGACCTACAGAAACCGCCATTTCCAAGGGTCCAACCTAAATTTTTTTGATCGGGAAAAGTAAGGGTTTACTCACAATTATCTCAACCTCGCCAATTCATGGGTTTATTTACAGTTTCGGTCTAAACTTCAAGGGTTTCCAAGGGTTCAAGTCCGATTTTCAGGGGGGTAAACTCATGTTTCCAGTCAGTTTCAAGGGTCAACCCTAAAGTTTTCATGGGTCTAATGTCAGTTATTTACACGCACGGTTCTAATGCACATCTCTCACATGGTTTCTTATCACACAGGCAATCAAATCAGTCAAATCATGCATGAAATGTATCCTCTTTAGAACAAAACATCACACGAAACTCAGAAAACAATGAACTTTTGAAAAAAATCATCACACTTCCCTGAGGGATTCTCATGCTTCATGCAAACCCATAATAGATATTTGGTATCTTCATTCTACATGATTTTCATAAACTCATACATATCTTTATCACACACATCAATGCAATGCATATGCTCTAACAGAAAGAAAACACATCTCAAATCAAAAACGTTTCACCTGGTCATTTTTCTTCATTTTGATCCAGCTTTTCTTTATCTTCATGGTCTATCATTCTTCATCAGCATCAGCCTCAGTGTCATCAGTTCCCTCCAGTATCGTCAGTATCCTCCAGTGTCATCAGGATCCTCCAGTGTCATCAGTATCCTCCAGTATCATCAGTATCCTCCAGTGTCATCAGGATCCTCCAGTGTCATCAGTATCCTCCAGTGTCATCAGGATCCTCCAGCATCATCAGTATCCTCCAGTATCATAATCATCATAATCATCATCAATCACCATAAACCATCAATCATCATCATTTTCATCATCGATCATCACCATCAATCATGCGTTTTCATCAATTATTATCATTCATTTTCATCAATTATCATCATGCATTATCATCAATCTTTATCACTCAATAGCTCTTGATCATTCTCATGCGTTTTTTATTATGATTCTACTTCAATCATCATTCAAGGTTTGCAAATATGTCTTGAAACGTTAGGTTTCTACTTTTCTTGTTCTTTTTCAAAGACTTAGAAGACTTTGCAGTGGCTTTTACATTCCTCTCGATTTGCGCAATAATATCATCAAGCAACTGTTTTTCTGCTTTGTTAACTCGCTTGTCCGATTTTTTATTTTTATGAGTTTCTTCTTTACTCTCTTCTTGTTCAATTTGTTTATCAAGGTTTAATTGGGATTGTAATTTTGAAACTTTCTCTTGATCGAATAGATTCTCATTAGTTAAAATTTTTGGATCAAACGAAACATATACATCATGCTCTTTCTTTGATTTTTCTCTTTCAGACTCTCTTTTATGATCAATTTCCATTTGTTCTCTTAGTATCTGTTCAATATTTTGCTTCTCGACCTTTATTTGTATACCTTTGGTTTCTTCAATTGGTTTCTCTTGACTCTCAATAGTTAGCAAGCTCTTTTGTTCATCAGATCTATTATCTTCATGAGTTTTTGGTTTCCATATCTTTTGAATTGATTTCGATCTAGTTTTAGTCTCTTCAAAATATTCTCTCATTCCACCTTTTCCTACATTCAAAGGTAAAGGGGATTCATCTTGAAACTTACAAATTTTACCTTCATGTTCCTTCACTAGTCTATGTTTGCATGCACTCTCATATGCTAGACAATCCCAAAACATATGCCCAAACTGATCACACCAAAAGCAACGTATAGATCTCTTCTCAGCCCAACTTGATTTCCTAGGTATCACTCTAGGCGTGGGTCTTCTAAGACCTAAAGACTGTTTGTGTGCAGATATGCCTTGGACTTTTACCTCATGCTCATTATCACATTTCAATACTTGTAGTTCATTAACTTGGTTTGTCAACATGTCAACCTTATTTCTCAATTCAGAAATCTCAGAATCCATTTCATTTTTTAGGTCTGTAATGCTTATGCCCATCAGTTGAATAGTATCAGATATCGCATTTATAGTTTGCATTAGGGTCATCACAACACTAAACTTTGATTTTATGGATTCATTCATGTTAAATTCTATTTCCTTAATTCGCTCTTCGTATTTCGTAAATTGTTCCTCAATCATTTTGTTCATTTTAGTTTCTTGTGCACAGATATATGGACTAAACTAGTGCAGATAGTGGATGCTCAAGCTCAGACAACAAGGCAACCTTTCTATTCAATGTGTGTGCGAAACAATGCAAAATTCAAATAACTTGAAGTGCTAGTACCTGGAGTCTCTGTCTGATGCCGAGGTTCTTGTCTATCTTCTCAAGGAGTGGGTGGCGTGTCGAGGATCACCGGGCAACCGCCTCGCTTCACGTCGGGTTCAGCTGTCGGGAAGAAGGAGGTCGTGGCGGGAAGCCGACGCCTGGGGTTGGATCAGGCCCCGCTCTGGTGCGCCGTCCCCGCTGTCCTGCGAGCGGCGTCTGCGCGCTGGGCGCCTCGCCTGTGCTCTCCGGAGCGTGCGCGATCCTCGTACGCGTGGGACCCTCGCCCCTCGGAAGTGTCGAGACGTGGGACCGTGGGCGTCGGAAAGAGAGACGTGTATACCGCAGTGAAACACGTGATGTAGATCAAGCTCGAAGATACAATCGAAAACGGAACTGAAGCCTCCAATAAAATGAGTGATACAAAAATAGGCCGCTACAGTGCGGGCCGATGGTACAATAAAACCGCTACAGTGCGGTGCGATGATACAATATAAACGCCGCCGCTACAGTGCGGATCGGCTAGTGTCTACTCTAGATCCCTCGCTACAGTGCGAGAAATCGCCCACGGGATTCCGCTTCGATCTTCACGTCCAAGCTTTTCTTCAGGTCTTCAATCCGCTCTTTATTTCAGGTACCCTCAGCAATGGCCTTCCTTCTCTTTACTTCAGATAATCAGAAACCGCATAAACCTGTAAAAACGTTCCACAAGGCAGTCCACGGAATGAGGAGGAAACAAATGCATTTGGACTTATTTATAGGCCCCTCCCTAGGACTTCCTTCTAGAACGTTCTAACCTCCTCAATGAACTTTCTATTTTTGGCAGTCTTTTAATTTTTCCCCTATACTATGGTTTTGGTTTCACACTGGATATTTACAATTTAATTGGTTTTTAGGGTTTGACCTACAGAAACCGCCATTTCCAAGGGTCCAACCTAAATTTTTTTGATCGGGAAAAGTAAGGGTTTACTCACAATTATCTCAACCTCGCCAATTCATGGGTTTATTTACAGTTTCGGTCTAAACTTCAAGGGTTTCCAAGGGTTCAAGTCCGATTTTCAGGGGGGTAAACTCATGTTTCCAGTCAGTTTCAAGGGTCAAACCTAAAGTTTTCATGGGTCTAATGTCAGTTATTTACACGCACGGTTCTAATGCACATCTCTCACATGGTTTCTTATCACACAGGCAATCAAATCAGTCAAATCATGCATGAAATGTATCCTCTTTAGAACAAAACATCACACGAAACTCAGAAAACAATGAACTTTTGAAAAAAATCATCACACTTCCCTGAGGGATTCTCATGCTTCATGCAAACCCATAATAGATATTTGGTATCTTCATTCTACATGATTTTCATAAACTCATACATATCTTTATCACACACATCAATGCAATGCATATGCTCTAACAGAAAGAAAACACATCTCAAATCAAAAACGTTTCACCTGGTCATTTTTCTTCATTTTGATCCAGCTTTTCTTTATCTTCATGGTCTATCATTCTTCATCAGCATCAGCCTCAGTGTCATCAGTTCCCTCCAGTATCGTCAGTATCCTCCAGTGTCATCAGGATCCTCCAGTGTCATCAGTATCCTCCAGTATCATCAGTATCCTCCAGTGTCATCAGGATCCTCCAGTGTCATCAGTATCCTCCAGTGTCATCAGGATCCTCCAGCATCATCAGTATCCTCCAGTATCATAATCATCATAATCATCATCAATCACCATAAACCATCAATCATCATCATTTTCATCATCGATCATCACCATCAATCATGCGTTTTCATCAATTATTATCATTCATTTTCATCAATTATCATCATGCATTATCATCAATCTTTATCACTCAATAGCTCTTGATCATTCTCATGCGTTTTTTATTATGATTCTACTTCAATCATCATTCAAGGTTTGCAAATATGTCTTGAAACGTTAGGTTTCTACTTTTCTTGTTCTTTTTCAAAGACTTAGAAGACTTTGCAGTGGCTTTTACATTCCTCTCGATTTGCGCAATAATATCATCAAGCAACTGTTTTTCTGCTTTGTTAACTCGCTTGTCCGATTTTTTATTTTTATGAGTTTCTTCTTTACTCTCTTCTTGTTCAATTTGTTTATCAAGGTTTAATTGGGATTGTAATTTTGAAACTTTCTCTTGATCGAATAGATTCTCATTAGTTAAAATTTTTGGATCAAACGAAACATATACATCATGCTCTTTCTTTGATTTTTCTCTTTCAGACTCTCTTTTATGATCAATTTCCATTTGTTCTCTTAGTATCTGTTCAATATTTTGCTTCTCGACCTTTATTTGTATACCTTTGGTTTCTTCAATTCTACATAGACCCTCCCTCAAGCTTGCATCCCTCAATTCTACTTAGACAAATTCTACATAGACCCTCCCTCAAAAGTTCCCTTATGCATCCCCATTAGATGTTCTTCTCTTCAAGCTTGCATGAGAAAAAAAGAGATAGAAGACTTAGACGAGCTCTCCCTCTAGAGAGCTCCCTTCGTTTGTGGAGAAAAGGGAAGGGAGGGCACCATTTTGTAGCAAAGCTCACAATGCATATCACATATGGGATAAATGAACACTTGAATGATGTTGTCACATGATCTCCATGTAACAAGGACAAGGAAAGGCAAGGAGTAGAAGACTTGGCCATTAACTATCTAAGAAAATCATAGCATAGCAGAGTAGACGCATTAGGGCGAAAAACGGCCGAAAAGGGGCTGTTTGCTAATGAGAGATTAAGGAAATTGACAAATAGCGTCTTTCCACGTGTACAAGAATATAACATTGCTGTCTCTTTTAACCGTATGGAGAATTTCTTTTTTTAATACAATTTTCTTTCAAAGTGTCGCTAAAGTGATGAAGAGTCTCGTATTCAGTGTACAATTTTTCGGTTTGATGCAAAAAAAGATACGTTTGCACACTACACAAAGCATATTCTTGAATTTCCAAGAAGGAATTGATTTTTGAAGATACGAAATATTTTTGGGTTCACAAAATGTCATGATCATTCAACGACAGGGTTAACATCAAATCAAAAGTTTCCACGTGTACAAAGCCTTTTTTTCTATAAATACTGCCAAAATTTGTGAGCGTCGGTTTCTCGCTTTGAACATTCTTCTTCTCCTAAGTTCAAATGGCTTCTTCTTCTCGTCGTCCTTCCAATCGCGTAACTTCATGTGAGGTTTACAACAGAAGAGAGGATTCTTTGTGGAAACCTCTTTTCATGAAAGTAAATGACTGGGTAACTATGCTTCCTAGCTGTAGAGGTGCCCATAAAGTCAAGCGTGCCAAAAGAGACAACACAAGAAACCATTGGAAGGGACGTATTCTCAGTTTCAAATTGAAGAGATGCGGTTGGTTTGCACGAGTACAACATGTGTACACCGCTAAGGATCTTGTTCTAGAAAATCATCTGCAATTCCCTTCGTACTGTAAGTGAAGTTTGACAATGCTCTTCTATCATTCTAGTTGATTTTGTATAATTAAACATATGTTTTTGTACTGCAGATATCTTTCCTTCCAATATTGTGGAATGGCAACCTGTTGAATGTTTAACAGGAACATTCAGAGTTCTTCATAAGGAATATGCAGAACTCATGTATGCAGAGAAATCTGTTCAATTTTTCAATAGCATAGAGTTATTTGTCTATTATGCAGATTATCAAGTGCCGTCAGGGAGGATTTCTTATGGAATTCTTGTACATGTACCTAGTCCTTGCATCTCTTCATTAGATTGGGATGCTCCTGATCATTCAACAGTTTCAAGTTTTCTCTGCAAAATTAAATTTGACATCCAGAAGGCAATGTCAACAGGCCGAATTTCTAGAAGGATAAAGATTCAATGGTTTTTGCCTATTCATGTCTTTGTAGCATGCTTTAAAAACATGTTATTATAGAAAACAAAAACAATGTGGTTGAATAGGAGAGTCTCTATTTCAGAGATTGATGATGTTTTAGGTAGGGAATGGGATAGCAAAGAAGTTCAAAAGCTAGGTGACATTATTTTATGTAAAGTTAGTCCCAATTCTCTTTCAATCTCATATCAGATATGTCGACAATCTCTGGTTCTAGGATATGACTATAGAAGGTGGAAAAAAAAGCTTGGACTTTGGATAGCCTTGGACTCAGAAAAGAGCTGTCCAGAATTTGAGTTAGAAGTATTGATTCATCCAGATTTTCAATCAAGGAAAATAATTGTCACTGCAAATTGGAATCTCAGAAATGTAAGGGATCTTCTAGAATACCTTGATGAGGTATCATCTCAGTGTAGATTCTCAATTGATGATGCAATAGTTAACATTAGATCAGAGAAATCATTATCTTGCATAAGCTGCCTGCCACCAAGGGTGATTAAGTTCCAACCTTTAAGATTGTAACAAGTTAACCCTGACATTCTTACATAATGTATCTTCATCTAATAGAAGCTTCTATTGATACTTCCATTGAATTTTCTTGGCAGGATGGTTACAAACAATGTGTGTTAAATTATTAATTTTAAATGTCTTAGATATTTTTTAGGTCCTTAATTTCATATTTCCATTGATTTTTTTTTGCAAGAGTGAATTGATGACTACAATTATCCCCCTTCATCTAAACTCATATTGGCATTTATTTGTTTAATCTTAACATTCTGATGAGGTTCCAACTAAGAAATAATTATACAGGAACTTGCATAAGTTAATTCTAGATGAAGAAGAGATCTAGAATTCAATATCTAATTTCAATTTAATAATTATGGTCTATCAAAGGTGCACATTAGTCTCAGTTAAATAATTTGATTTTATCCAATATTTCTGTCCTCAAGTAATGCAAGAGAAATTATCATGGTACACATAACAAGTAATATAAGAGAGTGTGGAGAACCTGGTGCAAATTCCAATCCAAGGTTTGGTATTTCAATATTAGAAGAGCATGTCTTAAGGCATAAAACAGAGGAGACGAGATAAGTGAAGACGACCGATGCAAGCGACTAGTGCAATATGAAATTGTCGGATGGCCCTTATCGCTTAGATTGGTCGTGTTAGCAAACTACCGCGAGAGACTTCAAGAACTGACCTTGCGTAAAGATTTGACTCACGAGTTTAAAAACAAATAGCAACAGCGATGAAATAGATAATACGACCGTGCAAGCGATAGGGGCAATCCAAGATTCTCCGATTCCCCGTATTGCTTGTATCGGTCGTGTCCTCTTAATTCTTTATCTCCTTTAACTTCTCCAATTTAAGCACTTTCCAAGAGGAATGAAGTAAGAAACCCACAATGCATTCATAATTGTGACATTAATAAACTTAATTGGACCATCCAATGAACTTTTGTTTAACTCTCAAGAGGTGCAATACAACTGTGACCATCTTCCAGTGAAGATTGGCATAACTACATACAATTTGTACATAAATAAATCTTCCAACCTTGGTTGGTTTTACAATTGATTTCAATCTAAGACTCAAAAATTGATTTAACCCTTTCTATCCTTTTTAGAGCCCTGCTTTCTCTGTTGCTTCTGTCCCTTTTTGGAGCTTTTAGCTTGACTCTTTTTGTTGTTCCCATGCTTTAGTGGTGAGTGAAGAGGAAGCCCTTTATTTTTATCTTCAGACTGTTTTTTATCAGGTGGAGGGGGTGGAGGTGAGTCTGGATCATATGGGCAAATTGCATGTTTCATGATACTATTTATTGCTCTCTCTCTGATCAAGATGATCCATGCATCTAGGTAGTCTGATAAATTCAATTCAGGACTCTGGAACCTTCTTTCCAAGAATCTTACAACATTTGCAATCACTCTCCAGCCACATGATGTTGAGTCTCTCTGCAATGGCACATGAATTTGGATGTATCCAAATTGCTTTTGTTCATTCATTTTAGCTATTCCTGGAAAATTCTGATCAATATGCATCTTGAGAAGCTTTGCAGCACTGCATTGTAAAGTGAAAATCAGAATGGATGGCATGGCTTTAAAATAGAGAACAACAAAATGTATAGTAACTTACACTTTGCAATTCCCATGCTGTGATGGAAGAGAATTGAGGAAAAGAGCTTGATATGCATTCAAGTCCACAATAATCAAACTCCAATGGCCCCTGTCAATGAGTTGCATGTAAATATACTTTCTTAAATGAAACAAATATGTTTCCAAAATGAAGATGAATACTTACTTTTCAATATATGGGTAAATAACACATTCTACCTCTTCTGTAAAATCTTGTAGAAAGGACTTGGCATCTCCATGTTTATGCAAAAAACATTGTGTCACCAGAGGATCTAAAATAAATACTTTTCTTTGAACCGCTTCCTCACATTGTTGAAGAAGAACCCTACAAATCAAGAAATAAAAATGCAGTTAAGGAACTAGGAAATTATGCAGAACAAAAGCATTTTAAGGCCTCTAGATATACCTCAGTGAAATGTTGACCACACTATCTGATATTTCAACATGAAGCTCCCTCAACATTTTGTTGTCTTCAGGTCTAATGTCAAGAAACAATTCATTTTGCCATGGCATTGAAACATTAACTATTACCTGCCCATCTCCTTTCTTGAGGAGCTCTTTATTTGCTTTCTGTAACTTTTGAATCTGGGTTAAGATGACACTTTCCTTTGTAAATAATCCCTGCTTTTTCCTCTCCTCCTCACTATTTGTTGCAGTTCTAGTTTCATGATCATGAGTGACTTGAGCGTTGATATCTTCAATGACAACTGTTGTTTTGGGTGCTCGAGTTGGAGGTATATTTAAAATATCGAAGAATTTTTTATCGTGGTGATCAATAGGAACCACAGCTTTATCAAATTTATATCTTATTCTTGAAACAATAACATAATCCTTCGCCATTAGTGTTACCCTATGAGAATGAGCAGCACATAAGTAGGCATCATTCATAAAATCAATAGCAAAGTCCTCTGCAGCTTCTTGGAGGCATAGCAATGCTTGCGTTTGCCACCTCACATTGACAAAGGATGAGGTCTTCATCAAAGAACAGAGGTTGGCTGAGATCTGCTTGACAACTCTCATAAATGGAAGTCTTGGGATCAACAATCCCACAGACTTTTGAGCTCTTCTATTTTCCCTCAAGGACTTTACATGGTAATTGACCCTTTTTTTTGAAGGCTTGTCTGGCACATTGGCTTGAACCTTCTGGGAATTTTGCTCCTGGACATTTTCCCCTTGGGCATTTTGGTCCTGACCCTCAGGGTACAACTTCCTTGCTGTCTTTTTGGTTCTAGCCATACTCTGCAAAAAATCAGTCTTTAGGCAAGGAATTAGGAAAAGTGGAATATTACTCTCAAAAATCTATGATAAATGACTCTTTCCACTGTCAAAACTTACTCTCAAAAAGCTATGATCAATGACTCTTTCCACTATCAGAGGCACGACCGATGCAAGCGATAACAGTCATCCAAAAATGCCCGGATGTCCCTGATCGCTTGCATCGGTCGTCTTTAAACTAATCATCAAATATCATTAAATTATATCTTACAATGCAAAATACTCAATTATCACTAAGAAAAAGATGATTGGAAAACTATAATCAATGACTCTTTCCACTATCAGAGGCACGACCGATGCAAGCGATAGCAGTCATCCGGAAATGCCCGGATGTCCCTGATCGCTTGCATCGGTCATCTTCAAATTTATCATCAAATATGAATGAAATATATCTAACAATGCAAAATACTCAATTACCACTAAGAAAAAGATAATTGGAAAACTTTAATCAATGACTCTTTCCACTATCAGAGGCACGAACGATGCAAGCGATAGCAGTCATCCGGAAATGCTAAGATTTCCCTGATCGCTTGCATCGGTAGTCTCTAAATTTATCATCAAATATCAATAAAATATATCTTACAATGCAAAATACTCAATAACCACTAAGAAAAAGATAATTGGAAAACTATAATCAATGACTCGTTCCACTGCAAGAGACACGACCGATCCAAGCGATAAGAGTTATCAGTAAATGCCGGGACGTCCCTCATCGCTTGCATCGGTCGTCCCTGAATTCATCATCATATTTCAATAAATAGTAGTTAAAATAAAGGTAACAGTGCGTTATACTCAAGCATCACAGAGGAAACCAAAATTTGCAAGCTATGATCAAGGACTCGATGCTTTTAAAAAACATGACCGATCCAAGCGATTAGGGTTATCCAAAAATCTCGGATGTCCCTAATCGCTTGCATCGGTCGTGTCCACATTACCTTACGTAGAGAGCGCTCTCTATAGGAATTGTGAAGTAGCCTAAAAACGTGGTCGTGATGGAACTACAACGCTTGGCAAGTGTTGACAGAAAAAAAATGAAGGAAATGAATAGGGAAGCTTAAATAGGTCCTAGTATTGAGTTGACCATTGTGCCATGTGGCATGCTCCGATAGGTCCATGTCATATAGCCATTGCGAATTCCAACGTCTTTTGCCACGTGGCATGATTTGATTGGTCCATGTCATCTATCTGCTGCCTCGGGGAACGTACACTTTGCCACGTGGCACTTTGTGATTAATCCACATGATTCGACCGTTTCTTCCCTCCTCGCCTATAGATAGCTACTTCCTTCACAAACTCAAACTTTCAACCTTCAGAGAACTTGTCTCACTAGAGACACGACCGATCAAAGCGATAAGAGTCATCCGTAAATGCCCGGATGTCACTCATCGCTTGCATCGGTCGTCCCTGAATTCATCATCATATTTCAATAAATAGAAGTTAAAAAAAGGTAACAATGCGTTATACTCAAGCAACACAAAGGAAACCAAAATTTGTGGTATGATCAAGGACTCGATGCTATTTAAAAAACATGACTGATCCAAGCGATTAGGGTTATCCAAAAATCTCGGATGTCCCTAATCGCTTGCATCCGTCGTGTCCACATTACCTTACGGAGAGAGCAAACTCTATAGAGATTGTGAGGTAGCCAAAAAACTTGGTGGCAATGGAACCTTGACACTTGGCAAGTGTTGACAAAAAAAAATGAAGCAAATGAATAGGGAAGCTTAAATAGGTCCCAAAACTGAGGATTGTTGTGCCACATGGCATGCCTCGATTGGTCCACGTCAGATACTCGTTGCGAATTCCAACGTCTTTTGCCATGTGGCTTGATTTGATTGATCCACATCATCTATCCGTTGCATCGGGCAACGTACACTTTGCCACGTGGAACTCTATGATTGGTCCACCTCATTCGACCGTTTCTTCCCTCCTCGCCTATAAATACCTACTTCCTTCACAAACTCAAACTTTCAACCGTCAGAGAATTTGTCTCACCTACATGCGTATTTTTCTTTCGTCATTGACACGACCGATACAAGCGATTTTCGCCGTTTGACCTACGTTGACTCGCTCTAGTCGCTTGCATCGGTTGTGTTCTCCTAATAGACATATAGGAGAAGCTGCAGCTAAGATGGAGGGAATGAATGAGATCCTTACTGTCTCTCCATCAGAGAAACTTCTTGATTTCATGGTTCAAGAGGGATTAAGTGTAGATTATTTTCTTGATGCAATGACCATATTCAACCCCAAAATTGATTTTGAAAAACTCTTAGAGAACTCGAAAAGTTTTCTTAAGGATGAGTGGGAGATTTTCTTGGGGTTTGTCAATGGAAGGATCCTTTCCATTTCTCAGAAAACCTATGTCCATCCTCACATCTTTGGGAAGGAAATTGCGGATTCCCTTTTTTGCTTCCTCAATAGTCGACCATACCCTTACGCCGCCCTCATCTATAGTTCCTTAACTTTACGATCTAGACGCCTTCGTGAAGCTATCACTCGGGGCTCTCACACATTTTCCATATATTCTGCACCATTCCTTGTTTGGATCTATCAAATACCAGCACAATCTGCAAATAATCTCGCTATTCTTCCTCACAACCCTGTTAGCCAACCGCCTAACCATCCCGGGCTACCTTTCATCTCACAATCTCCTACCTCCCCTCTTATCTCAATTGACTCAGCTTCCGCTTCCACATCGACCTCCGCCCACCCGGATATCACTTCCCTTCCTCCGCACGCAACTACCATTGCTTCGACAATTCCTACTCCTAACCTTGTTCCTAGACCTTCTCCCTCATCAGCTTTCAGGCCGCTCGTTCAAACGCTGCTCAACCCACACAACCCCACCTGTACAAGCCCTTGTCCTCCGGTTTCCAATTCGCCCCCTCTCATTGATGTTTCCCTCAGCCAACCCCTTCCCTCGAACATTCCTTCACATCCCTCTCCCTCTACCGCTCCCACTCATTCTCCCATTCCGCCTGTAGCCCCTGCTCCGCCAAGTGACCTCCCTTCTGCCCCTTCCTTTTTACAATTGCTCCGCGACGCAAGTGCAGTTGCTCTTGGTAGTGCTCACGCCTCAAAAGTGTCATTGGATTCTGTCTCGGCCGCAGCTTCTGTTCAGCAGCAGTATATCTCTACCATCGACACCATCAACCACATGGCCACTTCTCAATGGCAATCGCTCAATGAAACGGCTCATTTACTCAAACAAGAGCGGGATCATTATCGAGATATCGCCAATACTGCGTTGAAGGCCTTATCAGATATTCAAAATCGTTCTACCTTAGGGCTCTGTGATAATGCTGCATGCCGTCGTATCAAACGCGAACGGGACCACCTTAGGCAGTGCCTTAGTTCTCTCCAGCATATGATTGAACAGGCTTCTGCACCTCTGCCCTCCTCTCCACAACCCCCCGATGCGGGCCTCAATCCACCTTCTCAATAATTTGCAAGCCAACTTCTCAATCAATTGCTATTGGCTTCAGTTTCCCTTATAGATTTGCAAATAAAACTCTCATCCTTCTGATTTTGTCTCATCAGGGATAATAAATATTTGTAGCGTGATTAATCGGGTTTTCTTCCTTAATCAATAATATCAATCCTTATCTATTTTCATGCCTACGTTCCCTCTATGCTTCTTCTGCTGTTCCACTCTGTTCTTGAGTTGCTGTTCCACTCTGTTCTCCCTGTATCGTGTTCCTGCTGTCTCTCCGGGACGGAGAGCACATTAGGTGGTGGGCATCTGTTGAGCCATGGAAGGTTGAAACCAGCAAAGTCAAGGTCACAGTTATGCATAAGCAAGAATGAAGTGTTAAAATTCAAGGGTCAAAGTGCACAGGTAGTGCACCTTCAATTGTCCATATAAAGGGTAACTTTTGATTGTTCACAGACAAGAGGTATTGCAGAAGTATTTTTGCTAATTCCCTTAAGGTCAAAGGGTGTTCAAAGTAATCGGGAAGGTCCAGGTGAACCCCTCTTTGGGGCAAAAGTGACGAATTAAAAGGAAAAAATAAAGGCATGTGAAGCGGCTGTGTACGCACATGTGGAAATAAGGCCGCCCAATCAAATTTTTGTTTTGGTCTAAAGTCACTACAGGACAAAGTAGTGAGTCGTTGGCTGCCTCCTAACAAGACAATCTTGGGGACATCAAAGGAAGGCCAAGAGTCTAGTGCAGTTAGGAGCATACGGGACCAACGCACTTCAAGAAGGAAAGCAAAGGCTATTCTAAGGGAGGGGGAAGAGAGAGGAGTCTAGGAGGAAGCAAGAAAGAGAAGTGAAGAGTCACCAGTGTGCGACAACACGGAGAGGTGGAAGTGAAGAGTGCAAGAAGAGTGGAAAAGGAAGAGGGCTGGGAGTGCGAAGCTAGACCCCAAGGATCACAAGGTCTCTTGCTGTGAGCGGGCCGCGAAGGTCTTCATTCCTCAGCTTGGTGGAAGCTTAGTGCAAGGTGTGCACAAGGATAAGCGTGAGCAAGAGGAGGGCTGATACAGAAGAGGCCGGCCGCCAGAAGACTTTGAGATAATTGGTCTTTTGTAATTGAGCATTCTCTGTAGTTGTGTCCCGAAGTATTGACTTGGATTGTGTTTAGACATTGTAATTGTTTTACTGTAATCAAAACTCAAGATTTCAAGGCGTGCTTCTGCAGAAGTTTTCAAGGTTATTTCCTCTTTTATTCTTTTCTTTTTCTCCTACAAACCCTCAAACTCCTTCTCGTCCAAGAATCCCCAAACAGCAGGCTATAGTGTGAGCCTCTCAATTACATCACATGTTCAACTCTAAGCTCTCTAATAGGGGCACATAGGCCAGGAGACTACAAGTCTTTTTTATAGACCTTTTCCAAGTTTGGATTTTGAAATTCAAATAGATGCTCTATGTAAAAGTACTCCTCTAAGTTTGGAGTGACTTTAACAAGCAAGATTCATAGCTTTTAGATCTCCAAATTCCACAAGATTTGTGGGCTTACAATATTCTTTCAAGTCCAAAAACGTTTACAATGGTTAATGGTAAAAAACCATAAGCAATGGTTAATGTGGTTCTTCAACCAAATGCACACATCTTCTTCCAATGCCTAGCCAAGTGTGAGGGCTTGGCACTTGCACCAACAAGATCTAAGAAGATTCTTGGTGAAGATTTCTGCTCCATTTTCTCTAGTTGGACAATAGCTTATCCCCATGACCCCTTCCTCAATCAACTCACACACATAATGATATTGAATTTCTATGTTCTTGGTATGTGCATGGAAAACATGATTCTTGACAATGGCCATGCAATTTTGGTTGTCACACTTCAACTCTATAGCCTCTCGTCCTGGTATTTCTATGTGCAATAGGATCCTTCTCAACCATACTCCTTCACATGATGTAAACCATGCACCTTTGTACTCAACTTCAGTAGAGCATAATGCTATGATGTGTTGCTTCTTATTGGTCTTAAAGAAAATCCTTGATCCTAAAGAAACGATATATCTAGAAAATGATTTTTTGGTATCCATATTTCTTGCCCCAATCTGAATCACAATATCAGACCAGAGATGATCCTTCTTCATAAAGAATACCATAAGATACTGAATCCTTTCACATACTTGACTATCGGCATGCTTGCCTTTCAATGTGTTCGCCAAGGCTTATTAGAGAACTTGCTTACTACTCCAATAGCATAAGAGATATCTCATTTGCTCTTGCACAAGTAGGTAAGATTTCCAACTATTTTTGTGTATCTTCCAATATCTTCTAGAGAAGTATCTTGAATAGATAATTTTGTGTTGACCTCCATAGGTGTATATATTTCCGTGCAATCGTGCATGTGGAATGAATTTAATATCTATCTTGCATACCTTTTTTGAGAGATGAAAATCTTCCCTGGGTCTTTCCATACTTCAAGGCCTAAGCAATAATGCATTAACCCCAAGTCTATCATTATTCTAAACTTAGGGCCTCTTTAGTTTTTTGAAGAAGAGCATCATCATTTCTTGTAATCACAAGGTCATCTCCATAGAGCACAAGCACAATTTTCTTCCCTCCTCTCTTGTGAACACACAAGTTTGCATCAAAAGCACATCTTTTGAAACCTAGATCCAAGAGATGCTTTGTATCATGCTCTATGGCCTTGTTTCAGCCCATATAATGCCTTGTTTAGTTTGGATACCTTGTTCTTTGAATGGAGATTCACAGACGTTGGTGGCCAAGACACATACACCACCTCATTGAGGTCTTTATTGAGAAACAACTTACAGAGAAAAAAAAAAGCTCCAGATAAGTAATACAATGGGCTAGCATACCATTCTTGAATTTAGAAGAAATCAATACAAGAGGTACTAATCACATGAAGAGTATTGCAAGGATGAAGACCCTTCTCCAAGAAAATTATCGCAAGTCCACACCAAGAGACTTTACCCAAGCCACATAATCTCTCTATAATGCCAATAGCCAACTCTAGTGGGAGGCCCACGCTCTATATAATCACCATAGAGTGACCTCCAACAATGTGCATGTAGCAATATAATGCAGAGAGTAGTCAAGAAAATGGTATCAGATAATGCCAATGCCAAATTATGCCCATCGTGTTCAAGAAAAGAGGCCTTCAATGAGCGTAAATCATCTACTTTTATAGAATCCTAGTGGCCAAAAGTGGCCTTGCTGAATCCCAACATTCACCACAGTATATGCAAAAATGATTGCCCGAAAAATGGTGTGGTATGTTAATGTTGGCTCTGACAACCAACGTTAATTCGGTTCTCATATTAGCTTCTAGCATCACCAGGGCTTGAGGGCCCTCATTAATTCTCAATATGAAACTTCCCTGACAAGAACATGCCCACTCCTCATTTCCCTCTAAAGGATGCTAAAATATCATGAAGGTTTTGCTCAAGGGACTAGTCTAGATTTCATGGTGTTGGTTGAACAAAAGAAGGAATTGTGATGTTGTTACTTGACTTGCAAATGTGTATGTCCATACATCCAAATATCTCGAGAGCCTTGCATAGATAATCGGCCATTCATGTAGATACTGCACGGTCCTCCATTGTGTGGAAAGAAGGCCCATAATAATGCCTTGCTACAAAGACATGGTCACTTATTTTTTGCAATTCCAATATGGCATTTTGTGGGATACAAACTTGATAGATGAGCCCATAAGTTTATGCACATGGAACAAAGATTGAGATCCTATGCTAATATTGAAATTGCAAGATACATACACTAGCAAAAAGACGTGGTTAGCCTCTGTTGGCTCCAAATTTCTCACGAGACTAGAAAGTAATCTTTGATGAATAGCAAATTTAATAGCAAATAGATGACTGGGGCACCGATCATTCTTAAGCCAATATGTATTTAAAAAAGTTGTGAGTTCATATATGTAAATCTTGATGTTTTTGCATAAGCCCAGTAGATTAGAAAACACATTGCCTATGATCACATTGTGATTTCAAAACCTTGAGGAAATCAATGACACATATTTCAGTCTACCTTTTATGTCCACCTTGTAGGACATCTTCTTCTTTGAGTCAAAACATGAGAGGGTTTGAATAGAAGCCATGGGCAACATTGACACTCTTTGTGTCAATGCTTCTATGAATCAAAAAAATGACAAGCCCCACCACATCGCGATATGGAGGAGGCTAGCATGCAGCTCTATGAAGGAAGAACAATGTACTAAGTCCTATGTGTCGAGTGCCGACTCCATTGATAAGCGAGAGGGAAGGAGAGGAGAAAGAGTGAGAAATAGGAGAGAGAGATAGGAAGACACGGGAAGAATGGATAGCCTAAAACATTACACAGGAGGAAAATGGAGGAGGTGCGGAGCTGCAGAGCGATGGAATCATGGAGTTGTGGAGTGGTAGAGTGGTGGAGTTGTGGACACACAAAATCGAGAGAGAGAGAGAGAGAGAGAGAGAGAGAGAGAGAGAGAGAGAGAGAGAGAGAGAGAGAGAGAGAGAGAGAGAGAGAGAGAGAGAGAGAGAGAGAGAGAGAGAGAGAGAGAGACAGAGAGAGAGAGAGAGAGAGAGAGAGAGAGAGAGAGAGAGAGAGAGAGAGAGAGAGAGAGAGAGAGAGAGAGAGAGAGAGAGAGAGAGAGAGAGAGAGAGAGAGAGAGAGACAGAGATAGAGAGAGAGAGAAGGGCAAAGTGGTGGCTCTATAGAACGGCACACATCATGGACTAGGGGGTTGTGGAGGTGACTACGGGGCAACATGTTGGCGAGTGGCATAGGAAAAGTCGGGCTTTGAGGGAGGGGGAGAAAGAGAGAGAGAGAGAGAGAGAGAGAGAGAGAGAGAGAGAGAGAGAGAGAGAGAGAGAGAGAGAGAGAGAGAGAGAGAGAGAGAGAGAGAGAGAGAGAGAGAGAGAGAGAGAGAGAGAGAGAGAGAGAGAGAGAGAGAGGAGGAGGAGGAAGAAGAAGAAGAAGAAGAAGAAGAAGAAGAAGTTGCAAATGGGGCTTTGGGGTGGTAAGTGGAGACAGTGGGGGAAGGGCAAAGAGAGAGAGAGAGAGACATAGAAGAGAGAATATAGTTGTTGATGTAATCATTACTGCCATACTGAGACAATGTAGTTGTTATTGCCCACATTCACAACCGAGTCAACACGTCCACAACGAAGTCACCGAAGATAAAAAATGCCGTAAAGGGCTTTGTGAGGTTAAGGTTTGCTTCTCCTACATGTATGCATCTCAACAACACTCACACTATTATCCAAGCACCCATTCTCTCTCCCTTTGTCTGCGAGGGAGGACTAATGCATCAATATTCCTAAGCATTCATATGAATGACACTTTGAACAACAACCCAAACTTTGTGGACACCTCAAAGGATTGTGCATGTAGTTTCCACTCTACCGCTTTTTCTGGCACTTTCCACCCCATGAACCTTCCATTATGCACTGCTGTATTTGAGATCTATCAGTGTTCATTAGACATTATAGGTTTTCTTTCTCATTATGTTTAGTTATTATTGATAAACAAAAAGACTTTGAGAACTTCAAACTCTGTTTTGATCACAAATTTTCTCCTATCTCAAGTATGATGATTGTATTTGGCCAAAATTCCTTCTCATAGTTTGTCTCTTCAATTCAACAAAGCTTTTTAAAATCCTAGTGTCCGTCTTCCTAATTCTCTTTCGAGCTATAGTTTCCATCTTCTTCGATGCTCCTAGTTTTGTAGTTGCAAACTTCATTAAAGTAGTAGGAGTACCTTGCAAGTGAGGCTTTGTCCTCCAATGACCTCTTACATATTGATGGTGCTTTCTTCTTGGATTTTCCTTCTTCCTAACATCACTCTAATAAGAATCTGACCTTATCTTAGGAATTTCTCTTCATAGTACCCTAATGTGATTGCTCTATGGTGTGCTTAATTGATAGTTGTGTTTCTCTTCAACCTGCAAGAATGATTCATCTTCATTGATAGTTGGAAAACTAATACTTATCTTGCACTTTGTGATTGGCTCCATGGTCCATTCTGATGAATGTTTCAAAAATAGGTTGACCTTTGGTAGCAGTGAATTATATGACGTAGTCTGAGGTGCCTGATCCTGTTTTGCATATTTTAAAACAACATCCAAACAATTATTGACCTTTGCTTGTTCACCTAGAGAAAGAAGTGCACTAATCCTCTTTGGTAAACAATTGACCACTAAGGTCAAAAGGCCCATTTGGAGGTTTCTTCCTCTCTAGAGACACCTACAAAAGTTGAAGTGCACCACCTTGCTCTAGAGAAGGAGTCGGTTTCCCCTCTAAAGAATCTTCATTTATCTCACATATCTCGATTGTACAACATTGTGCATTTCACATCATCCCATCTAACAGTGCATCATCTTCGTGAGGTAAAGAATGCAATACTTGAGTGTCAACAATATACCTACTAGGCATACAAGTGTCATATCCTTCCTCCAAGTGTATTTGTAGTTGATTGTTAGTGTTCATTGAAATCCACAACTTACTCTTTCCCCAATGCTACAGAGCTTGTGCTTGCCTTAACCAAGGCCTTCCTAAGTGTAGAGGGTTAGAAGTCTCCTATGGTAGGATAATAAGAACACATTCTAGGAGAAACTAACAACCTTGCACGAGCATAAATACCTTCTCAACAATGCCAATGGGTGTAACATAGTGTTCATCTCATAATGTGATAATGAAGAGTGTTGCGTTGGTAGGGTTCATTTTTAGTTTCCTCATTGTTAAGTCAAGCATCAAACTGATGCCATAGCCTCCATACATAATAGCACCACTCTTCAACTTTTATAAAAACAAATACTCTTGAACTCTGATAGTCTCCCAAGGGGGTAGGGGGAAATTCTACCATGAAACCATCTATACTAGGAGACATGCACATGTTGGCAGAGTGAATACTTTTTAGCAGATCACTTCTCACCTTTGCATCCATTTGAATAAGTTGGAATAGCCTCACTTTATGATGAATTCCATTTAAGACTTCCTTAATATTTCCCTCCTAAGAATTTTCACGACGACAACTTGGTTGCTCCTTCAGTGAAGTTCGCATTGTGTCATAATCTTGTTCAATGGCCAATCCTTCTTCAAAATTAGCCCTCTTGCATTCTTCTCTTTCCTTGATTTACTCTTGCTTATATGCACGTGTTGTTGTTGCTTGCCTAGCCCTAGTCATCATAGGCATAGTGGATGATGAAACAAGGTAAGATTGTGGAGCCATACCTTAATCTTTTGGAGACAAAGTAATCATATGGATCCAAGGGGGGGTTGCGAGGACAATCCTTTGTATAATGATCCTTAGCCTCGGGAAAATGTTGACATGGAAGTGCATCCTCTGGTAAGGAGCACCAACTCTACATATGGATATACTCTCCACAATGATAACACATCAATGGTAGCGTGTATCTACGTCTATTTTGTTGATTCTCTTCTTTGTTATGTATATTTGATGTACTAGCATAAAATATGTCAAGTACCTAATTTTTGTCTCTCAGTTGGTCTCCCTTCAAGTAATAACACTCACGAGCCTTACACTTTTTCTAGAAAAATTGACAACTTACCGTGTTGAGGTGGTTTAGGTAAGAATGACCATTGTTATTGCATGTGGTACATCAAACTTTCCTTCGGATGTCTTGAGAGGTCCACAACTCCTCCACTTCTTGGCAAAGCTAGGCCACTAATTCTTCATTCTCGTGTGCAGGTGGTGAGACAATCCTTTCTTCATTTAGACTTCACTGCATCTTTAGCTCATCTAATTCCCTTCTAAGTTACTCAATTGGGGCAAGGTTCACAACATAACTTGCATGAGTACCTCCTTCAAAGTGCATTCTCGCCTCCTCTAAGGAAGAGACAGCTCCTACAAAGTCATTCAGAGTGGCATCGAGCCTAAAATATTCTTGAAGCTTTTGTTGAGAGGACCAAGGAAGAGCATTTCTATCCACTTTTTGACCAAGGAAACACCTGGTGCATGTGTTAACGGGGAGACAAGTGCCTTTGTATAGTATGTAATTCATGACCTTGCATCAAGGCACATATTGCATTTTACCTATGCGCACGGAGTGATTGAAATTATTGATGTATATGCACATTGACATAAATGTGAGTGAGCGCACAAGCATCATCATGCACCATATTTGTTCACCTATGCATTTAAAATTATGCATTCAATAGGGCTACATTATAAGGCTGTGCATAGACACATATCTTCTAATCCCATGCACGTATACCTAGTAGCCTTGCGAGTGTCCTATTCTTCCTCCAAGTGTATTTGTAGTTGATTGTTAGTGTTCATTGAAATCCACAAGTTGTTCTTCCTCAATCCTAGAGATCTCCTGCTTGCCTTAGCCAAGTCCTTCCGAAGAGTAGAGGGTAAGAAGTCTCCTATGGTAGGATAATAACAACAAGGTCTTGGAGAAACTCACAACCCTGTATGAGCATAAGTACCTTTTCAATAATACCAATGGGCGTAACCCGGTGTTCATATTCTAATGTGATAGTGAAGCATGCTCCCTTGGTAGGGTTCCGTTCTAGTCTCCTCATTGTGAATTCGGGCATCAAATTGATGCCACACCCTCCACCTATAATAACACCACTCAAGGCTTCATCTTTTATAAAACCAAATACTCTTGAACTCTGATAGTCTGCCAGGGGGTAGGGGAAATTCTACCATGAAACCATCTATAGTAGGAGGGAGGCACATGTTGGTAGACTGAATAGTTTTTAGCAGATCACTCCTCACCTTTGCATCCATTTTAAGTTGGAATAGATTGACTTTATAATGAGTTCCTTTCAATGATTCCTCAATATTTCCCTCCTAAGAATTTTCCTGCAGGCGAGTTGGTTGCTCCTTTAGTGAAGTTCGCATTGTGTCGTAAGCTTGTTCAATAGCCAATCCTTCTTCAAAATTAGCCCTCTTGCATTCTTCTCTTTCACTGATTTCCTATTGCTCGTATGCACATGTTTTTGTTGCTTGCCTAGCCCTAGTCATCATAGGCATAGTGCATGATGAAACAACATAAGATTATGGGGCCATACCTTAATCTTTTGGAGACATTATAATCATATGGATCTAAGGGGGGGTTTGCGAGGACAATCCTTTCTATAATGATCCTTGGCCTCAGGACAATGTTGACATGGAGGTGCATCCTCTATTAAGGAGCACCTATTCTGCATATGCATATACTCTCCAGAATGATAACACGTCAATGGTCTAGTGTACCTAGGTCTATTTTGCCGATTCCTCTTTGTTATGTATATTTGATGTACTAGCCTAAAATGTGTCAGGTACCTATTTGTTTTCTCTCTGTTGGTCTCCCTTCAAGTAATAACACTCATGAGCCTCATGGTCACTTTTACTACAAAAGTTGAAAACTTACCATGTTGGGGTAGTTTAGGTGAGAATGACCATTGTTGTTGCATGTGGTACATCAAACTTTCCTTCGGATGTCTTGAGAGGTCCGAAATTCCTCAAATTCTGGACAAAGCTGGGCTACTAAATCTTTGTTCTGGTGTGCAGGTGGTGAGACAACATTTTCTTCATTTTGACTTCACTGCATTTATAGCTCGTCTAGTTTCCTTCTAAGTTACTTAGTTGGGGCAAGGTTCACAACATAATTTGCATGAGTACCTCCTTCAAAGTGCATTCTAGCCTTCTGTATGCGAGAGGCGGCTCCTACAAAGTCATTCATTGTGGCATTGAGCCTAAAAGGTTCTTGAAGCTTTTGTTGAGAGGACCTAGGAAGAGCTTTTCTATTCACTTTCTGACCAAGAAATCACTTGGTGAATCTGAAGCAGGGAGACAAGTGCCTTTCTACGAGTATGTAATTCATGTAATGATTCAGCTCAGTGTAATGTGACACTTCTCTATGCAAATATACTTCTCGATACCTTGTAACACTTCTCTATGTAGGTACCCTCACTGGCAAAAGAGAAATTGTACAATCATAGAGAAAGGAAAATGACAAGTGCACATATGAGAGAGAACCCCAACTTCACTTCTTTGCTCACTAAATGATTATTGAGACCAAAAAAGCTCCAAATTAGTAATACAGTGTGCTGGCATATCATTCTAAAATGTAGAAAAAATAAATACAAGAGGTACTAATCACACGAAGAGTACCGCAAGGATGAAGACCCTTCTCCAAGAGAAATACCGCAAACTCACACCAAAAGAGTGTATCCAAGCCATGCGATCGCTCGAAGCCACTCAATCAATCTGTAATGCCAATAGCCAACTCCATTCGAAGGCCCACCCTCTATATAATAGCCACAAACCGACCTCCAACAGTGTGCATCTAGCAACAAAATATAGAGAGTAGTTATGAAAATGGTGTCCAGTAATGCCAATGCCAAATTATGCCCATTGTGTTCAAGAAAAAATGCCTTCAATGAGTGCAAGTTATCTTCTTTTAGACTCTAAAAGGCCAGTAGTGGCCTTACCAAATCCCATCATTTAGTGAAGTATATGCCAAAATGATTGCCCAAAAATGGTGTGGTAGACTAATTTTGGCTCTGACAACAATCTTGAATTGTGTTGTCAAAGTAGCTTTTAACACTGCGAGGGCTTGATGGCCTTCATTAATTCTCTATATGATCACTTCCGTCACAAGAACATGCCCCACTCCTCATTTCCCTCCAAAGTATGCCCAAATATCGCAATGGTTTTGCTTTAGAGACTAGTGTAGATTTCTTACTAGAGGTTGAACAAAAGGAGCAGTTGTGATGTTGTTACTTGCCTAGAAATCATGTTAATACATCCAAAATTATAACATTGCATACAAAACGAGGGATTCCTATAGATATTGTAAGGTCCTCCATTGTGTGGAATCAATGCCCATAATCATGAGTTGCTACAAAGACATGGTCACTTCCTTTTCTGAATTCCAATATGGCATTTTGTGGGATACCAACTTGTCCCAATAGTGCATGCACATGGCTTAAAGATGGAAATCCTATGCTGGTATTGAAATTGCAAGATACATAGGTTGGCACAAAGAAGTAATCAACCTCTACTGGCTCCGAATTCCTCATGAAACTAGAAAGTAACATTTCATGAATAGCAACCTCAACATCAAACAAATGACCAAAGCACTGATCATTCTCAAGCCAATCCATATTAAAAGAAGTTGGGAGTTCATATATGTGAGTCTTGATGTTTTTACATAAGCGAATTAGATTGGAAAAGTCGTTGCTTATGATCATGCTATGATTCTGAAACCTTGAGGAAATCAATCGCACATCTTTCAATGTGCCTTTACATTGTCGTAGAGATTCACATCTCTACTCTCACTTCTACTTGCTTCAAATCAAAACATTGTTTGCTTCAAATCAAAACATTGTTCAGGACAATGATAGAAGATGGAATTTGTGGATTTGGAAAGTAAACTTCTTGCGTAAATCTAGCACTCTCATTTCAAGAAAATACAATGTCAACCAATAATCCTTAATAAGGCAAATAGCTGGGGCAACAACCACCGACTTGCTTAAAGATGAATATTTGATGCTATTGAAGATGATGATGTTACGCTTTGGAGGGGGAAATATCATAGAGAACTTCGGCTCTACTTTTCTTTGAATAAAAGTCAAAGTAAGATGCAACTTGCTCAACAAATATCCATGGGGACACTTACTTTCTTCTCGAAAAACAAGTGAAATTAATATACTACAACTTGTGTGAAGCAGTTCATTTAGAATCATATGGCTAAGCAAAGTTATGCACATGTCAAAAAAAGTTATACAGATGTCAGAAGGAAATAAGATGTAGATCATTCAAGACTAAGGGCGAAGCCACAAAAGGGACTCTTCAGAAGTGTTTAACTAGCAAATAAATGACAAAGCTTCGCAAGATTGAAGAAACACACTAAATGACTGTTAATCCTTGAACCATGTTTGTAACAGGTTTTCTTTTTCATGCTTAGCTTTAAGTTGACACTACTTTCGCATTATACATTCAGAACAGTATATACTTTTGGCGCAATGGATAAATAGTTTCCAATAATCTTTTTCAACATCGTCAAAGCACTACATATTGCAATGATGTGCTTGTATGCAGGTCATAAATAGAGTCCTTAACTTTGGCAAAAAAAGCACCATGACATGCTCGATATTGTTTATTTTTAGCGCTGCTCATAATCTCTAAAAATATGGATTAAACATCTATAAAGGGAGCCTGATCCGAGAAAAAGAGGGGGCGCACGCATCTAATCTAGGAGAGGTCAATTATATCAAGTATGATCTGACACAAGGCATGGAACCAGGAGGCCAAATCACTTTAGAGGCCAATTCACTTTAGTTCCGGCAGTTGACGGACGGCTTCGGAGCATGATGAGGACAATGGTCTGAGCACTCTGTTGAAAAGGCGACGAGAAAGCCATCTCTGGAAGCCTATGCAACCTATGCTCGTACATTCAAACTTCTCATCGATCAATCTTCAAAGCAATATCTGCATGAGAGAAGGCGTACGTGGAATGCATTAGCTGAAGCCGCTGTATGATCTATATATCTGTATGATCTATATGTTCCAACGTGCATGTACTGTATGGATGAATGGATTGGAGGATGAGCTATGTGTTGCTCTCAGTTAAAAACTTCTAGCGTTCTTTAAACGTATTGCTGTCATAAAGTCATTATCTATTCCTGCAACCGATTGAAACTTATGGTTTTAGCAACAGATTTAAAATTCGATGCTGATTATCTACGCTCATGCTTCATAACCTTTACACTTCAGTCTATAAGTTGTTTATTGTTTAAACTTCAGTCTATAAGTTGTTTATTGTTTTAAGTTGACCTATGCGACTTCATTTCAACCGCTATTGAAGACTCACACCAGCAATTCTACCTAATTAATATGATAACTATGCGGCAAAACATAACGTCACCCACAAATGAAAGATAGTTGACGAAGTCCTTCTTTTGAAGCAAACTTAACTAATGCTAAGTACAAAGTGAAACAAACTTAACTAATGCTAAGTACAATTGCACCAATCTAAATTGTAAAATGCATCATATAATCTAGAAGCAAAGTCTAAGTTTGGGAGGCTAAACCTCTTTACCAAAATGCTCTTACCTTGTCTATGCACCATAATTGACTGAAATAGCACATATATATTGAGTTTTACATATGCACATGGACTGATCGAAAGGATTGATGTATATGCACATTGATATGTATGTGAGTGAGCGTACAAGCTTCACCATCAAATGCCTTTTACCCTAATGTTTGCACCATATTTGTTTACCTATTCAATTAAAAGTATCGATTCCATAGGACTACATTATAAGGCCATGCATAGACACGTATCTTCTAATCCCATGCACTTAATAGATCAAGCAAGCTGATATGTGAGAAGAATTTATTTTTGAAGAAAATAGGTTAATGGCCTTGCCCATCGAGAACGATGTGCAGGTTTGGTCGGGGTGAGTGTTCTAAAGATTCTCATCTCTACTCTCACTTGTACTTGTTTCAAATCAAAACATTGTCTAGAGAAAAGATTCAAGATACAATTTGTGGATTGTTCGAGGCTTATGGAGGGAAAGAATTGTTAGCAATGATAACGAAACAGCAAGAACATCATATTCTTGTGGTTCAATAAACATTTCAAATTCTTATTTGAATGTCAAAAAGGTTGGGACAATAGAGTTGTTTGTAAAGGATCAGGACTCAATGGTTTCTCAAAATGTTCTAAAGGGTGGTGCTTGCAACACGTCGAAAGCAGATCAATAAATCATTGGGAATCCTATCATGACATTGAGTTAGCATTGATCCTGATGTAATCATTTGTCATTGGCATACAAAGGTTTTGTTCTAAAAGACATTATTATCAGAGACAGAGAGTTTACATATGGTTTTTGGATATAGTTGTTATATATTAATTCAAGCCATGGATATAATACACGCGCTCATTTACAAGCAATTAAAATAGAAAACACTCACTTTGGAAGTTAAAATAGAAACGTATTCTCCACGTGTGATTCTTCGTGACTCTAATAATAGACTTTAAACAATATAAAAAGGATGGTGGAGCACATATGATCTGATCATCGAAGGTAAACTTAATGGAACATAATCTGACACACGACATATATCAGATCAGAGGCCAATTTACGTTATACTTCTGACCAATTTGGTCTGAGCCTAATCTAACAATGCGGAGGTTAATTTTTCCTATATCCGATAGAAGAAACAATCCTAGTATACAGAGGAAATCATCATCGTGTTATCTTCATCTGTTCATCAAACTGCTGGTCATCAAACTTCTGACGACTGGACGTTGGAGAGCGGAGGGATTCCTATAGATATTGTAAGGTCCTCCATTGTGTGGAATCAATGCCCATAATCATGAGTTGCTACAAAGACATGGTCACTTCCTTTTCTGAATTCCAAAGAAGAAGGGGCCGTAGCTATGGATCCAGCTTTGAATGCCCTGAGTTTCTAGCATTTATCCCCATCACCGGAGGATATACCCATGCCACGATAGTTTTATGTACCGGAAGATCAACTTATCACCTGTGATTTGGGAAATCAAGAAACACCATGGTCGGTCAAGATTAAGACAGGATTACCAAAAACTTTTCAAAATAGTCTACTATAGTTGCTAACAGCGTTCCAAGATAATGGGACTATCGAGATATGAAAGGGTTGGACCCTCTCTCTCTCTCTCTCTCTGTCTCTCTCTCCCTCCCTCCCTCCCTCCCTCCCTCTCTCTCTCTCTCTCTCTCCCTCTCTCTCTCCCCCTCTCTCCCTCTCTCTCCCCCTCTATCTCTCTCTCGCTCCCTCTCTCTCTCTCTATCTCTCTCTCTCCCTCTCTCTCTCTCTCTACAACATATCGAGGGTATACCGAGGTTGCTACCGAGGCAAATGAACGGGCGTGAAATCTTCGCGACGTCGGTGTTACAGTCGGTATATGCGTTGGAAAGAAAGCGCCGATATGGCGCCGGTATAAGCGTCGGTATATCCGTCGGAAATACCGACGGATATACCGACGCTCATACCGACGCTCATACCGACGTCCACGCTTGGTGTACCGGCGCATATACTGATGACCATACTGGATGTACCGACGCGTATACCAACGACCAAACCTGCACAAAATTTTTTGGGCAGAGTGTGTTGTCTTTTGCTACAGCATGATGTTGTTTAGCAAAAGACAATACACTCTGCCCAACTGAGTACATGTGTTATGTACTCTAATGGCAACCAAAACATAAACTTATATGAACAAAAATGAACAATGATTCATGTACAGAAAGTCATATATTCCATAAATGGCACTTACATATAGGAATCGAATACAAAATTATGGTACATTGCCACATAGGAGTGTAATACAAAATTGTGGCAATGTGACAAAACACTTCCATATAGGAATCGAGTATAAAATTATGGTTCATGATTATTGTATGCGAGTGTGATACAAAATTGTGGCATTGATCAAAAAATTTACACCTACAATCCTGCAACAAAACATATGTATAAAATAAAACCAATTAACATGACATTTATAAACAACAACAACTAGAAACACGAAACCAAGATATAACTTTACCTAATCAAGAATATTCTCCCATGAGATGATTGCACCGTGCCCCTCTATGTCTTGTAACAGTGCAGTCAATCCATGTCGATATCCATATGATTCTTCTGCTCGCGTTGGAGGACGACCTACTCCCAACTCCTATAGTAAATATGCAAAATGTTAGATGAATATACATAATATACTTAACACAAACAACTTCAATAATTAACATCATACTTACAAATTGGTAGCGCATACTATCGTATCCGCCGCTACCTAAATGGGACGTTCCAACCGTATATAACTGAGTGGCCGCCGCATCTCTTTGTTGTCGATACTGATCAGGAGTATGTTGATGCTCATCCTGAATCGATTCCCATTCTTCGGCGTCTAGCCATACAGGCTTTGGTAAGCCTGCTTTGAAAGCATCGCGAGCTTCTGATCGTCGATGCCACATCACCTTGCATGTTGTATGTATCCAATCGGAACTCACAACTCGATTGCCAGGTGCTGGCCGGTACTCTTCATATATGCATTGTGTGATATGATTTTTAGAGTCTCTATCCTGTTCGGTCCATTTTAACATTACTAAATGACCGAATTCGATCGAGCAGAGTTGTCGTATACGTTGTCGCATTGACTTCCCCGCCGCATCCATAACAGGAGGTCCATTACGGATATGATATATCTTTGATTCATCGTGATCGTGTGCACCCCATGGTGTACGTGGAGATCCCATCTGATGCAATATGAAGATCTCATCTCATCCAATGTATATATATGCATGCTTAAGCTTGTATACATATACATTCATGTATACATATGCTTGTATACATATGCATTCACGTATACATATGCTTGTATACATATTCATTCATGTATACATATGCTTGTATATGTATACGTGCATACATATACATATACATATGCTTCCTTGTATATGCTTGTATGCATATGCTTGCTTGTATACATACATGTACATATGCTTGCTTACATATGCATGCATGTATACATATGCATGCATGCTTGTATACATATGCATGCTTGCTTACATATGCATGCTTGCTTACATATGCATGCTTGTATACATATGCTTGCTTACATATGCATGCATGCTTACTTGCATGTATACATATACTTACATATGCATGCATGCTTGTAAACATATGCATGCTTGCTTACATATGCATGCTTGTATACATATGCATGCTTGTATACATATGCTTGCTTACATATGCATGCATGTAAACATATGCATGCATGCTTGTATACATATGCATGCATGCTTGTATACATACGCATGTTTACTTGCATGTATACATATACTTACATATGCATGCATGCTTGTATACGTATGCATGCTTGCTTGCATGCATATATGCATGTGCATTCATGCATGTATACATATGCATGCATGTATGCATATGTATGCATGTATTCATGTATGCATGTATGCATATGTATGCATGTATGCATGTGTATGCATGCATGTATGCATATGCATTCATGTATGCATATGCATTCATGTATGCATGCATGTATGCATGCATGTATGCATATGCATTCATGTATGCATATGCATGTATGCATATGCATGTATGCATATGCATGTATGCATGTATGCATGTATGCATGTATGCATATGCATTCATGTGCATTCATGCATGTATGCATGTGCATTCATGCATGTATGCATGTGCATTCATGCATGTATGCATGTGCATTCATGTATGCATGCATGTATGCATGTGTATGCATGCATGTATGCATATGCATTCATGTATGCATATGCATTCATGTATGCATTCATGTATGCATATGCATTCATGTATGCATATGCATTCATGTATGCATTCATGTATGCATGTGTATGCATGCATGTATGCATATGCATTCATGTATGCATATGCATGTATGCATATGTATGCATATGCATGTATGCATATGTATGCATATGCATGTATGCATATGTATGCATATGTATGCATATGCATGTATGCATATGCATGCATGCATATGCATGCATGCATGTATGCATATGCATTCATGCATGCATGCATATGCATTCATGCATGCATGCATATGCATTCATGCATGTATGCATATGCATGCATGTATGCATATGCATGCATGTATGAATGTGTATGCATGCATGTATGCATATGCATTCATGTATGCATGCATGTATGCATATGCATTCATGTATGCATATGCATTCATGTATGCATATGCATTCATGTATGCATATGCATTCATGTATGCATATGCATTCATGTATGCATGCATGTATGCATGCATGTGTGCATGCATATGCATGCATGTATGCATATGCATTCATGTATGCATATGCATTCTTGTATGCATATGCATGTATGTATGCATATGCATTCATGTATGTATGCATTCATGTATGCATATGCATGTATGTATGCATATGCATGTATGTATGCATATGCATTCATGTATGCATATGCATGTATGTATGAATATGCATTCATGTATGTGTGTATGTATGTATGTGTACATATGCATTCATGTATGTGTGCATTCATGTATGCATATGCATGTGTGTGCATGCATGTATGCATGTATGCATGCATGCATATGCATGTATGCATGCATATGCATGCATGCACATGCATGTATGCATATACATGCATGCATGTATGCATATGCATGCATGCATGCACATGCATGTATGCATATGCATTCATGCATGTATGCATGTGCATTCATGCATGTATGCATATGCATGCATGTATGCATATGCATGCATGTATGCATATGCATGTGTATGCATATGCATGTGTATGCATGTATGTATGCATATATGCATATGCATGTATGCATATCCATGTATGCATATGCATGTATGCATGCATGCATGCATGGATGTATGCATGCATGTATGCATATGCATGCATGCACATGCATGTATGCATATGCATGCATGCACATGCATGTATGCATATGCATGCATGCATGTATGCATATGCATTCATGCATGTATGCATGTGCATTCATGCATGTATGCATATGCATGCATGTATGCATATGCATGTATGCATGTATGCATATGCATGTATGCATGTATGCATATGCATGTATGCATGCATACATGCATGCATGTATGCATGCATGCATGCATGTATACATGTGCATTCATGCATGTATGCATGTGCAGTCATGCATGTATGCATGTGTGTGCATTCATGTATGCATGCATCTATGCATGCATGCATATGCATGCATGTATGTATGCATATGCATTCATGCATGTATGCATGTGCATTCATGCATGTATGCATGTGCATTCATGCATGTATGCATGTGCATTCATCCATGTATGCATATGCATGCATGTATGCATATGCATGCATGTATGCATATGCATGCATGTATGCATATTGTAGCAACCCTTCCGTTCTTCCTTTTTGTTCAAACAAAGCCTGTTCTTCCTTTTTGTTCAAACAGAACCTATTCTCAGGTTCTCTAGATTTGTTCTCTCCTATTGGTCACCATCCGCTTCTCTGCGCGCACTGTGAGCTTGGGTTTTGCCCATTATCGAGCATATCAGTTGGGCTTTTCCATTTTCTCTTCTTCTTCTCTCTCTCTCTCTCCCCCTCTTTCTCTTTCCCTCTCTCTCTCTTGGTCTCTCACTCTCTTTCTCTTTCCCTCTCTCTTTCGGCTTCTCTCTCTCTCTTTCTTTCTCTCTCTCTCTCTCTTTCTCTCTCTCTCTCTCTCTCTCTCTCTCTCTCTCTATCTCTCTCTCTCTCTCTCCCTCTCCCTCTCTCTCTCTCTCTCTCTCTCTCTCTCTCTCTCTCTCTCTATCTCTCTCTCTCTCTCTCACCCCTCCCTCCCCCGCAGCCCGCCACCTCCCCTGCTGACCCCCCCGCGACCCCCGCCTCTACCCGCCCGCAACCCCCCGCCAATTCCCCCCGCAACCCCCCGCCACCCCCCACTGTTTCCCCCCGCAAACCCCCGCCACCACCCACCATTTCCCCCCGCAACCCTCCGCCCATTCCCCCCGCCACCCCCGCCGTTCCCCCCGCAACCCCCCGCAACCCCCCGCCACCCCCCACCATTTCCCCCCGCAACCCCACGTCACCCCCCACCATTTCCCCCCCCAACCCCCCGCCACCCCCCACCATTTCCCCCCGCAACCCCCCGCCACCCCCCACCATTTCCCCCCGCAACCCCCCGCCACCCCCCACCATTTCCCCCCGCCACCCCCCACCATTTCCCCCCGCAACCCCCCGCCACACCCCCTACCATTTCCCCCCGCAACCGCCCACCACCCCCCACCATTTTCCCTCGCAATCCCTCGCCAATCCCCCTGCCAGTCCCCCCGCCACCCCCCACCATTCCCCCCCTAGCCCCCGCCACTCCCCCCGCCAATTTCCCCCGCCCAATCCCCCTCAGTCCCCCGCGAGCTACCCTCCATCTCCCCCTCCCCTCCATCTGCCTCCGCACCCACCCCCTCACCTCCTCCCTCACCCACCAATTTCCCCCTCCCTATCCCCCTCAGCCCCTCCCTCATCCGCCAATTTCCTCCGCCCAATCCCCCTCAGTCCCCCGCGAGCTACCCTCCATCTCCCCCTCCCTCACCCACCATTTCCCCCCGCAACCCCCCGCCAATCCCCCCTCCACCCCCCACCATTTCCCCCCGCAACCCCCCGCCACCCCCCACCATTTCCCCCCGCAACCCCCCGCCACCCCCCACCATTTCCCCCCGCAACCCCCCGCCACCCCCCACCATTTCCCCCCGCAACCCCCCGCCAATCCCCCTGCCAATCCCCCCGCCACCCCAAACCATTTCCCCCCTAGCCCCCGCCACTCCCCCCACCAATTTCCCCCGCCCAATCCCCCTCAGTCCCCCGCGAGCTACCCTCCATCTCCCCCTCCCCTCCATCTGCCTCCGCACCCACCCCCTCACCTCCTCCCTCACCCTCACCTCCTCCCTCACCCGCCAATTTCCCCGCCGGCCCCCTCACTCCTCCTCGCACCCCATCCATACACACAATCCCATGCTTCACACACACACACATGCAACACACACAATCGCACACACACACCCATTAATATAGACACACATCCACACACACACCGACACACACACACACACATCCCCACACACGTACACACATACACTTGTTGATATATATTCAGAATGCGGATGTATCGATGGGGCTTCACATACATTTAAGCAGATTGCAATGCAAAGAATTGGTATCTTGGAGTACCTTAATCTCAGGCTATGTTAAAATCAATGATGGTTGCACTGCACTCCAATTATTGAGAAGATGCAACAGGATGATATAGAGCCAAATAAAGTCACACTTCGGTGCATGTTAAAAGCATGTGCAATAATTGGAGTGCTAGAAACTGGAAAATGATGTGATTAGCGAAAAGGTAAAAGTGGATTGTTAAAAGTAAAAGTGGAAGCAGAGAAAAGATTTTGGCCATTTGCCACCAACCCTTCATGACGACTACCTATTTTTTGGGGATCCCAATTCAAATCAAGTGGAATATTTGACTTACCCCTTCAATTTTGGGCAATGCACCGGCGCGTGATCAGTGGACGTGAAACAAGGCCCTCTTGGCCTATTGAGGCCTATAAAAGCAATGGATTTTTGCTCATCTGGGTACAACAATTTTAGAGATACAGTGGTTCGTGCGAACGTGCAGAAGCCCTCCCTTACACTTGGTGGTTTCAAGTCTATGGTAGGAGCTACTCTGTAGTGTGTATACAGAGGGTAGGCTTCTCAGTGGAGGGCTATGAGCACTATAGTGTAAGAGAGTAGCTTGGATTTATTTTCTTTTCTGTGAGTCAATGTGTTGATTAATCTCTATTCTCTTGAGAAATTCTACCATTTGTATTGTTCTGAGTTAGCCTGCATATCAGTGGCCCCTTATGCTGATCTGTTGTATTGGAGTTAATACTTTTAGGGTGGCTTGTCAGCCCTAAGCTTGCACTTTTGAGCATCACTCTGCCCAACCTTGTAATCGTCTGATTTGACTCAAGAAATATATGGTCTTCTGTGGTCATTAGTCGATTAATATTTCTAGAGTATGTACAACTCCTCTGTCTGCTCACAGAAATGTTAAAGGGTATATTTCCCTAAAGAGAACCCCCCTTGAGTAGGCGACGTACTGGATGTGTTAATCTTTAATCTCTACTTTTGTTAAAAGTGGATACTCCAGTACCTCCTCTACAGTTTGGCACGCCCGGTGGGACCTTTGCATTTCTGTGAGAGGTGTTTTGCCCTATTGCAATTGCGAATAGGTACATGACCCATACACGAGCAAATAAAGAATCTCTTCGTGTTCGGAGGAGCCTTAACAATTTAGCAATAACCACGGCTAGTGAGTCTACCTCCCCTCTTCCCTCCCTAAATTTATCTATTGATTTGGGTGCGACACCATTGTCAAAAGAGAGGTATAGGAGAACTCTAGACTTCTCCTCAGATACGTCCGAAGAAACACCAGTACAAATGGAGGACCTCTCTCATTTGCTCTCCAGATTAAACATCAAATTCCCTACCTTCAAAGGACAAGCTTATGAGGATGCTGATGATCATGTGAGGAGATTCATCTCTTTATGTCGTGGACGAGGTCTGCAGATTAGAGAGGATGCAATGTTGGTGCTCTTTCCATCCACATTGGAGGGTCTTGCAGATAAATGGTATAGCCAATATGCAGATGGCCATTTCACTACATGGGAGGCTCTGAAGGCGGCATTCTCAGAGACATTCCGACCAAGTGATTCCTTGGAAAGAGCTCTAGATCAGCTAGAGAATTTGAAGCTAAGAGCAGGTGAATCCTTTCATGAACTTCACACTAGAACAAAAGCACTTGTTGCACGTCTGCCACATGCTCCAGGTGACTTTTTGGTTAAAAAGTGGATAGAAAAGGCTCTGCCCAGGTCATCTCAGCAGAAGCTTCGTGAGTCTCTTAGATTGGATGCAACCCTCAATGATTTTGTTGCAGCGGCATCACGCATAGAGGAAGCAAGGCAACATTTTGAAGAGGATACACAAAGAAATTATGCTGCAGACCTGGATCCTATTGGGAAACTGAGGAAGGAACTGGAAGCATTGAAAATGCAACAACATCAACAAGAAGAGAAGGTCTTGCCACCACTCCGTCGTACTGATGACGAAGTAGCCCAACTTCGCCGCGAGTTAGAAGATTTGAAGACCACACAAGATATAAGGAGAAAAATTTGGTGAACGATCTGTAAGAACAATGGACATTCCAAAGCTAATTGCCCTAACAAGGTAAGCTCTCAATTTTGTGGAAAGGATGGTCATGAAGCTAGAGATTGCTACTACCTCAAGGGTACACAGCAAAGAGGTAACCCTCAAACTTTGGATTCATACTATGCTAGTACTTCAAATACACCTAATAGAGAGGAGAATCGGCCTGCAAAGCCTAGGTATAATAGACCTTTGATGTGCTATCGTTGTGGTGAGTACGGCCACATGCAAAATAGGTGTTCTCTTCCAGAAGATGCACCCCCTTGTCGACAGTGTCCAGAGGCCAAGGATCATTATACCAAAGATTGCCCAAGAGGTCATCTTGCTCCAATTCACATGATTGCAGTCTCTCCACATGAAGAAGGAAAAACCACTCAGACTTATGCTGTTTCATCCTCTGCAATGCCCATGATGACTAGAGCTAGGCAAGCAGCTGCAACCCAGAGAGATGAACAACAAGGATTTCAGGATAAAGAGGAAGAAAAGGAGTCTGGATGGAAGGACCAAGCAGAAATTGAAGGAGCTTATAATAAGATGACTACTTCTCTAAAGGGCCAACCAACAAGTCTGCAAGAAAACACTCAGGAGGTAAACATTGAACAGATCTTGAAAGGTATTCATCACAAGGTTAGTCTATATGAACTTATAAGGATGGATTCAAAAATAAGAAGTGACTTAGTGAAGATTATACACTCTGCTCACTTGGTCCAATCACCTAGTATAGATGGTTTCATGGTTGATTTTCCCCCTGCACCCTTAGCAGACTTCCAAAGCTCAAGATTATCTGTTTGTATAAAGGATGAAACTCTCAAAGATGTGATCATAGATGGAGGCTCTGGTATCAATTTGATGCCAGATTTTACAATGAAGAAGCTAAATTTAAACCCCACCAAAATGTCACCATTTACAGTTACACTAGCAGATCAACATCGGGTTGCGCTCTTGGCATTATTGAAAAGGTATGGATGATAGTACAGGGTTGCCACTTTGTGTTGGATTTTGTTGTTATTGCACTTCCACAGGAGACTTCCTATCCTTTGCTCCTAGGGAGAGCTTGGCTGAGACAAGCAAAAGCTTTGCAAGATTGGGGGAAAAATAAACTATGGATTTCAACAAGCACTAATAGCCAACTGCAACTACACTTGGAAGAAGGATTTGATTCAAGAAAAACCACTGGATATACTGTGGATACTCAGGTAATGCCCTCTCTACCCCAAGAAGATGATACATTGTTAAATTGGATGATAGGAAGTGTAGAGTGTTGCACAGTGGAGATCAATGAAATTGAGGAAGAAGTTGCAGATAAGGAAATTACAGAAAAGGGCAATGAAGACCACAAGGTGTTGGAGAATGAGCAACTGAAGGAAAATAGAATCTTTGAGGAGGCTACCAATATAAAAGTATCAGAGAGGGAAGATCATGAACCTAAAAGTAGAGAAGATCTCCCTTTTGCAGATATACCTCAAGGTTGGATGAAAGAACATGTTGCAGAATATAAATTAAAACGCACTCCTGGATATAGTGGAGATGATTTCTCAAGCAAGACCAGTCCTGAAACATTGGTTCAAGAAGTAAATTTAGGGGATGAAGAGAACCCTCAAATGGTCCATTTGGCATCCTGGTTGTGGCATTATCCTCCCTTGCTGCAGAAGGTAACTTCTTTGCTTTTTACTTATAAAAGTGTCTTCGCATGGTCCTACAAAGATCTAACAGGGATACCAGAAGAGCTTGGGTTACATCGGATACCCTTAGTTGAGGGAGCCACGCCTGTAAGAAGTAGGCCATATCGACTCAATCCGAAGTATGCAGAGGCGGTAAAAGTAGAGATTACAAAACTAGAAGAACGGGTATAATTGTTCCAGTAGAACATTCCAGGTGGCTTTCTTCTATGGTTATCGTGCCCAAGAAAAATAGTGGAAAAATAAGAGTATGTGTTGATTTTCGTGCTTTGAATAAAGTGACTATTCAAGATGGATTTCCTCAGCCCTTCACAGAGCAGGTGCTTGAGGAAGTAGCTGGTCACACTTTGTATAGTTTCTTGGATGGTTTTAGTGGCTACAATCAGATAGTGATCCATCCTAATGATAGGGACAAAACAGCCTTTGTTACTCCCTGGGGCACTTATGGCTATACTCGAATGGCTTTTGGTTTGAAGAATGCACCGGCTTCATTTAATAGAACGATGTACCTGATATTGGGCAAATGGTTAACAACCTTTCTACGCATTTTCATGGATGACTTTTCAGTATTTTCAGGTACAGATAGAAGGGCAGCAGTTCAAGATTTCCATGACCATTTGGAAAATCTAAAAGAAATTTTTGAGCAATGTCTCAAAACAGGTTTAAAATTGAATCCTGATAAATGTCACTTTTTGGTCACTAAGGGCACTCTTCTTCGTCACATAGTATCTGCTGAAGGTATAACTGTTGACCCTACAAAGGTTACAACTATTCTTTCCATGCCAATTCCACAAAGCCCAAAGGAAGTGCAAAGTTTCTTGGGCCATGCAGGGTATCACAGAAGATTCATTAGGATGTATTCAGAAATTGCTAAGCCCTTGTCAAGGTTTACCAATAAAAAGATCCCTTTCTCATGGAGTGCTGAAGCCGACAAAGCATTTTGTGAACTAAAGTTGAGGCTATGTACTGCTCCACTTTTAAGTGTTCCTAATTGGTCATTGGAATTTCATGTGCATACAGATGCTAGTCTTCATGTTGTTGGTGCAGTTTTAGCTCAACCATTGTAGAGGAGGTACTGGGGTATCCGCTTTTAACAAAAGTAGAGAATGAAAACTAAACACGTCCAGTACATCACCTACTCAAGGGGGGTTCTCTTTAGGGAAGTATATCCTTTAACATTTCTGTGAGCAGGTAAATAACACGGATTGCACAGAATGGTAAATACTTCAGAATATATGGACAACCAATGACCAAGGAAGACCAGACACTTCTTGATTCGAATCAGACGATTACAAGGTTGGGCAGAGTGATGCTCAGAAAGTGCAAGCTTAGGGCTCACAAGCCGCCCTAAAAGTATTAACTCCAATACAACAGATCAGCATAAGGGGCCACTGATATGAAGGCTAACTCAGAGCAACACAAATGGTAGAATTTCTCAAGAGAATGGAGATTAATCAACACACTGACTCACAGAAAAGAAAATAAATCCAAGCTTCTCTCTTACACTATAGTGCTCATAGCCCTCCGCTGAGAAGCCTACCCTCTGTATACACACTACAGAGTAGCTCCTACAATAGACTTGAAACCACCAAGTGTAAGAGAGGACTTCTGCTCGTACGCACGAACCACTGTATCTCTAAAATTGTTGTACCCCAATGAGCAAAAATCCATTGCTTTTATAGGCCTCAATAGGCCAAGAGAGCCTTGCCAAATCCTCACGTCCACTGATCACGCGCGGGTTGATCTCCCAGAATTAGGGGGTAGTTCAAATATTCCCTTGATTTGAATTGAGTCCACAAAAATAGGTAGTCGCCTTGAATGGTTGGCGTGCAACTCTACTTTTAATATTTGCCTTTTATCTTCTTACTTGCAAGTTGAGGCCTTTTATTTGTACGAGGAATTGGAATGACAGGAGGGGTAGCATCAATACTAGTACCATAAATTTACCTTTCCATTTACCATAGCTTCCAAAGACGAGACCCACTGATGCGCATGTCTCGGTCCCATTGAAGTTGTAATATTCAAAATTGGGTATCAACATATCCCATTATTGTGTCGGAAGATCATCCAAAGTCTCTTGCATGTACCATCATTCTTGGCTCAAAGAGCATTGTTGAGCTCTCGATCCATGAAGCCCATGGACTCCAAAGATTGAAGCTTCAACTCTTCCTCCATCTTGCTTTTGCCAGTATTATCTACCATCTCCTCATCAGTAAACTCCTGAGGCTTTTCCACAAGAGAGAAACCTTGCATTTCATCACTGAAGTTTGGGACAGTATCCGTGGATGTGTAAGAATGGGTGGGCGTATATGTGCGAGTGCGTATGCATGGGGGTGTACGTGTGTTTATGTGCAGATGTGTGTGCATGTGGGTGTGTGTGTGAGTGTGTATGTATGCGCGGATGTGAGGGTGTATGTGGGGGAGTGTGTGTATGTGTGTGTGTGTGTCGGCGAGGGGGCGGGGAGGGTCGCGGGAGGCATGTGGAGGGAGGAGAGTGGAGGGGGAGTGGAGGGAGAGTGCAGGGGGAGAGTGGAGGGCGGGGGTGCATAGCGGGGACGGGTGGAGGAGAGGGGAGGAGGGGGTTCGCGGGAGGCATGTGGAGGGAGGAGAGTGGAGGGGGAGTGGAGGGAGAGTGGAGGGTGGGGGTGCATGGCGGGGGCGGGTGGAGGAGAGGGGAGGAGGGGGTTCGTGGGAGGCATGTGGAGGGAGGAGAGTGGAGGGGGAGTGGAGGGAGAGTGGAGGGGGAGAGTGGAGGGCGGGGGTGCATGGCGGGGCGGGTGGAGGAGAGGGGAGGAGGGGGTTCGTGGGAGGCATGAGGAGGGAGGAGAGTGGAGGGGGAGTGGAGGGAGAGTGGAGGGGGAGAGTGGAGGGTGGGGGTGCATGGCGGGGACAGGTGGAGGAGAGGGGCGGAGGGGGTTCGCGGGGGCAAGTGGAGGGAGGAGAGTGGAGGGGGAGTGGAGGGGGAGAGTGGAGGGTGGGGGTGCATGGCGGGGGCGGGTGGAGGAGAGGGGAGGAGGGGGTTCGCGGGAGGCATGTGGAGGGAGGAGAGTGGACGGGGAGTGGAGGGAGAGTGGAGGGCGGGGGTGCATGGCGGGGGCGGGTGGAGGAGAGGGGAGGAGGGGGTTCGCGGGAGGCATGTGGAGGGAGGAGAGTGGAGGGGGAGTGGAGGGAGAGTGGAGGGGGAGAGTGGAGGGCGGGGGTGCATGGCGGGGGCGGGTGGAGGAGAGGGGAGGAGGGGGTTCGCGGGAGGCATGTGGAGGGAGGAGAGTGGAGGGGGAGTGGAGGGAGAGTGGAGGGGGAGAGTGGAGGGCGGGGGTGCATAGCAGGGACGGGTGGAGGAGAGGGGAGGAGGGGGTTCGCGGGGGTCGGGGGCGGGTGGAGGAGAGGGGAGGAGGGGGTTCGCGGGAGGCATGTGGAGGGAGGAGAGTGGAGGGGGAGTGGAGGGAGAGTGGAGGGGGAGAGTGGAGGGCAGGGGTGCATGGCGGGGACGGGTGGAGGAGAGGGGCGGAGGGGGTTCGCGGGGGCAAGTGGAGGGAGGAGAGTGGAGGGGGAGTGGAGGGGGAGAGTGGAGGGCGGGGGTGCATGGCGGGGGCGGGTGGAGGAGAGGGGAGGAGGGGGTTCGCGGGAGGCATGTGGAGGGAGGAGAGTGGAGGGGGAGTGGAGGGAGAGTGGAGGGCGGGGGTGCATGGCGGGGGCGGGTGGAGGAGAGGGGAGGAGGGGGTTCGCGGGAGGCATGTGGAGGGAGGAGAGTGGAGGGGGAGTGGAGGGAGAGTGGAGGGGGAGAGTGGAGGGCGGGGGTGCATGGCGGGGGCGGGTGGAGGAGAGGGGAGGAGGGGGTTCGCGGGAGGCATGTGGAGGGAGGAGAGTGGAGGGGGAGTGGAGGGAGAGTGGAGGGGGAGAGTGGAGGGCGGGGGTGCATAGCGGGGACGGGTGGAGGAGAGGGGAGGAGGGGGTTCGCGGGGGTCGGGGGCGGGTGGAGGAGAGGTGAGGAGGGGGTTCGCGGGAGGCATGTGGAGGGAGGAGAGTGGAGGGGGAGTGGAGGGAGAGTGGAGGGGGAGATTGGAGGGCGGGGGTGCATAGCGTGGACGGGTGGAGGAGAGGGGAGGAGGGGGTTCGCGGGGGCAAGTGGAGGGAGGAGAGTGGAGGGGGAGTGGAGGGGAAGTGGAGGGAGAGAGAAAACTAATCAACTGAAATGAAAGCAGGGGAGTGGAGGGCGAGAGAAAACTAATCAGCTAAAATGAAAGCAACAATCTGCCCGGAATACTGAAAGCATCAACTGCCCAGACACAAAATACGTCCAAGAAATGGAACGGACACTCCTTGAAGCTATAGCCCAAGGCATCTGAGAACTCTCCTCTCAATCTCTTTCTCTTCTATCTTCTTCGGATTTCATGCTTAGAGTGCCTGTGGGTTCTGCCCCCTGCTCACATGCCACAAAGAGAGAAAGGGAAAAGAGAGGGAGTACTACAGACCCCCACATCAAGCTTTTGCACCGTCCCTGGTGCAATTCCTCCCTTATTTTACTCGTTTCAATGAGATCTAGTTATTCTGCAATTACTGAAAAGAAACATGGTATGTAGAAGGGGTGGAATGCTTCCATTTTGACCTAGTTCAGATACTTCTTCACCCTGGAGATGTTGACCAGGGGAATCCTTTTACCCTGCAGATCTTCCAGATGCACTGCGCCATGTGGCAATACCTTGATTACCTTATAAGGTCCTATCCACTTGGGTGCCAATTTAGTTTGAATTGGTGGAACTTGATGCACTAAAACCATAGACCCTTCCTGAAGTTCATTGGATCTCAGATACCTGTCATGCAATCTCTTGCGCTCTTCTTGTGTTACTTCAAGTTTTTGCATTGCCCCTTCTCTGTATTCTTCTAATGCCACCAATCTCTGAATGGGGGGTTCAATTCCAATGGTTTTGATTCCTATTTCCTTTCTGATAATGAACTGAAATGGTGCCAATGCCTCTTTTCCATAAACTAAACGAAATGGAGTCTCGCCTGTGGTTCCCCTCTTCGTGGTTCTGAAAGCCCAAATTGCACCAATTAGTGCTAGTGGCCAAGAGCTTTGATGATCAAAAGATAATTTGCGAAGTAGTCCAATTAAAATCTTATTGGAACTCTCTGCTTGGCCATTTGCCCTTGGGTAATAGGCACATGATTTTTTATGGAAGATTTTGTACCTGTCAAATATAAACTAGAGTAATTGATTTACAAAATGTGTGCCCCTATCACTAGTAATTTCCAGTGGGCAACCAAATCTTGAGAAAATACGTTTATACACAAATTTAGCTACTGTTAAAGCCGTGCAGTCCACAGTAGCTTTAGCCTCTATCCATTTAGTGGCATAGCATGTGGCCATCAAAATATACTTTTTACCTCCTGGTTGCCCAGTTGGGCTAATTGGCCCTATGAAATCAAGACCCCATCGTTCAAATGGAAGCCATCAGGTAGATATGACTAATGGTTGAAAATTCAATCTGGTTGGCGCGGGAGCACACCTCTGGCAGATGTGGCATTCTTTTGCAAACTTGATGGCATCCTTGAAAATATGAGGCCACCATAAACCTTTGTGGATGATTCTATGAGCCAATTCTTCCCCCCTTAGATGTCCTTCACCGTGTGCAGCCTCTAGCAGAAGATTTACCTCCTCTGGATAGACACACTTTCTCAATATATTATCCTGACAGTATTTATATAAATTTCCATTTATAAGAGAATATGCTTTGGTTTTCAAGAGCAATCTTCTCTTTTCTACAGGTGTCAAGTGTTCTGGGATCGTTCCATTAGTAAGAACATGGAGAATTTCATCATACCAACCAGTCCGAATCGCTACTAGAAAAAGATTGCTATCCACCAGTTCATCATTAATACCTGTTGCCTTTTCGCTCATTGCCGTCCTGGACACTTGATCTGCCATGTAGTGCTCTTTTCTTGGCTTAATATGAATATCAAGATTAAATTCTTGGAACAGGAGTAACCATCTCCAAATCCTTCCAGCTACTCTAGGTTTGTTTATCAAATACTTCAAGGGTTGATGATCAGAAATAACAATGAAATGTACACCAAGGAGATAATGTCGGAACTTCTGAAGAGCAAATACGATAGCCAAACCTTCTCTTTCCGTTGTACTGTAATTTCTTTCCGCTTGGTTGAGTAGTCTGCTTGCATAAGAGATAGGTCTATCCACTTTGTGAGATGATGGTTGAGCTAGAACTGCACCAACAGCATGAAGACTAGCATCTGTATGCACATGAAATTCTAATGATCCAATTAGGAACACTTAAAAGTGGAGCAGTACATAGCCTTAACTTTAGTTCACAAAATGCTTTGTCATCTTCAGCACTCCATGAGAAAGGGATCTTTTTGCTGGTAAGCCTTGACAAGGGCTTAGCAATTTCCGAATACATCCTAATGAATTTTCTGTGATACCCTGCATGGCCCAAGAAACTCTGCACTTCCTTTGGGCTTTGTGGAATTGGCATGGAAAGAATAGCTGTAATCTTTGCAGGGTCAATAGTTATGCCTTCAACAGATACTATGTGACCAAGAAGAGTGCCCTTAGTGACCAAAAAGTGACATTTATCAGGATTCATTTCAAACCTGTTTTGAGACATTGCTCAAAAATTTCTTTTAGATTTTCGAAATGGTCATGGAAATCTTGAACTGCTGCCCTTCTATCTGTACCTGAAAATACTGAAAAGTCATCCATGAAAATGCGTAGAAAGCTTGTTAACCATTTGCCCAATATCAGATACATCGTTCTATTAAATGAAGCCGGTGCATTCTTCAAACCAAAAGCCATTCGAGTATAGACATAAGTGCCCCAGGGAGTGACAAAGGCTGTTTTGTCCCTATCATCAGGATGGATCACTATCTGATTATAGCCACTGAAACCATCCAAGAAACTATACAAAGTGTGACCAGCTACTTCTTCAAGTACTTGCTCTATGAAGGGCTGAGGAAATCCATCTTGAATAGTCACTTTATTCAAAGCACGGAAATCAACACATACCCTTATTTTTCCACTATTTTTCTTCGGCACAATAACCATAGAGGAAAGCCACCTGGAATGTTCTACTGGCACAATTATACCTGCTTCTTCTAGTTTTGTAATCTCTGCTTTTACCGCCTCTGCATACTTCGGATTGAGTCGATATGGCCTACTTCTTACAGGTGCAGCTCCCTCAACCGAGGGTATCCGATGTAATCCAAGCTCTTCTGGTATTCCTGTTAGATCTTTGTAGGACCATGCGAAGATACTTTTGTAAGTAAAGAGCAAAGAAGTTACCTTCTTTAGTAAATTAGGATAATGCCACAACCAGGATGCCAAATGGACTACTTGAGGGTTCTCTTCATCCCCTAAATTTACTTCTTGAACCAATGTTTCAGGACTGGCCTTATTTGATAAATCATCTCCACTATATGCAGGAGTGGAGTTTAATTTATATTCTGCAACATGTTCTTCCATCCATCCTTGAGGTATATCTAAGAAAGGAAGATCTTCTCTGCCCCTAGGTTCAAAATATTCTACCTCTGATACTTTTATCTGGGTTGCTTCCTCAAGGCTTGTGCTTTCCTGCAATTGCTCATTCTCCAACACCTTGTGGTCTTCATTGCCCTTTCCTGTAATTACCTTATCTGCAACTTCTTCCTCAATTTCATTAATCTCCACTATGCAACACTCTGCACTTCCCATCATCCAATTTAACAATGTATCATCTTCTTGGGGTAGAGAGGGCATTACCTGAGTATCCACAGTATATCCAGTGGTTTTTCCTGAATCAAATCCTTCTTCCAAGTGTAGTTGCAGTTGGCTATAGGTGCTTGTTGAAATCCATAGTTTATTTTTCCCCCAATCTTGCAAAGCTTTTGCTTGTCTCAGCCAAGGTCTCCCCAGGAGCAAAGGATAGGAAGTCTCCTGTGGAAGGGTGCAGGGGGAAAGTCAACCATGAATCCATCTATACTAGGTGATTGGACTAAGTGAGCAGAGTGTATAATCTTCAGTAAGTCACTTCTTATTTTTGAATCCATCCTTATAAGTTCATATAGACTAACCTGGTGATGAATACCTTTCAAGATCTGTTCAATGTTTACCTCCCGAGTGTTTTCTTGTAGACTTGTTGGTTGGCCCTTTAGAGAAGTAGTCATCTTATCATAAGCTCCTTCAAGTTCTACTTGATCCTTCCATCCAGACTTCTTTTCCTCCTCTTTATCCTGAAATCCTTGTTGTTCATCTCTCTGGGTTACAGCTGCTTGCCTAGCTCTAGTCATTATGGGCATAGTAGAGGATGAAACTGCATAAGTCTGAGTGGTTTTCACTTCTTCATGTGGAGAGACTGCAATCATGTGGATTGGAGCAGGACGACCTCTTGGGCAATCTTTAGTATAATGATCCTTGGCCTTTGGACAATGTTGACAAGGAGGTGCATCTTCTGGAAGAGAACACCGATTTTGCATGTGGCCATACTCACCACAACGATAGCACATCAAAGGTCTGTTGTATCTAGGCTTTGTGGGCCGATTCTCTTCCCTATTAGATGTATTTGAAGTACTAGCATAATATGAATCCAAATTTTGAGGTTTACCTCTCTACTGTGTACCCTTGAGGTAGTAGCAATCTCTGGCTTCATGACCATCCTTTCCACAAAATTGACAGCTTACCTTAATAGGGCAATTAGCATTGGAGTGTCCATTGTTGTCGCAGATTGTACACCAAATTTATCTCCTTATATCCTGAGTGGTCTTCAAGTCTTCTAACTCTCGGCGAAGTTGAGTTACTTCATCATCAGTGCGACGTAGCGGTGGCAAGAACTTCTCTTCTTGTTGATTTTGTTGCATTTTTAATGCCTCCAGTTCCCTCCTTAGTTGCTCAATAGGATCGAGGTTTGCAGCATACTTAGGTTGTGTATCCCCTTCAAAATGTTTCCTTGCTTCTTCAATGCGTGATGCAGCTGCAACAAAATCATTGAGGGTAGCATCCAATCTAAGAGACTCACGAAGCTTCTGTTGAGATGACCTGGGCAGAGCCTTCTCAATCCACTTTTTAACCAAGAAATCACCAGGATCATGTGGTAGTCGTGCAACAAGTGCTTTTGTTCTAGTGTGAAGTTCATGAAAGGATTCACCTGGCCTTAGTTTCAGGTTCTCTAGCTGGTCTAGAGCTCTTTCTGAGGAATCACTTGGTCGGAATGTCTGTGAGAATGCCGACTTCAGAGCCTCCCATGTAGCGAAATGGCCATCTGCATACTGACTATACCATTTATCTGCAAGACCCTCCAATGTGGATGGAAAAAGTGCCAGCATTGCATCCTCTCTATTTTGCAGACCTCTTCCACGGCATAAAGAGATGAATCTCCTCACATGATCATCAGCATCCTCATAAGCTTGTCCCTTGAAGGTAGGAAATTTGATGTTTAATCTAAAGAGTAAGTGAGAGAGATCCTCCATTTGTACTAGTGTATCTTCGGACGTATCTGAGGAGAAGTCTAGAGTTCTCCTATACCCCTCTTTCGACAATGGTGTCGCACCCAAATCAATTGATAAATTTAGGGAGGGCAGAGGGGAGGTAGACTCACTAGTCGTGGTTATGGCTAACTTGTTAAGGCTCCTCCGAACACGAAGAGACTCCTTATCTGCCCGTGTATGGATCATGTACCTACTTGAAAATGTAATAGGGCAAAAATACCTCTCACAGAAATGCAAAGGTCCCACCGGGCGTGCCAAACTGTAGAGGAGGTACTGGGGTATCCGCTTTTAACAAAAGTAGAGAATGAAAACTAAACACGTCCAGTACATCACTGTAGTACCCCTTCTATGTTCCCTCTCTCTCTCTCGGTGGCATGAGGCAATGGACTCCAAGTACAGGGGTCAAGACCCACTAGTCCTAAGGTGATAGAAGAGAAAGAGATTGAGAGGGGAGCTCTCAGATGCCTTGGACTGCAGCTTCAAGGAATGTCTGTTCCATTTCTTGGACATAATTGTGTCTCGGCAGTTGGTGCTTTCGGTATTCTCGGCGGATGGTTGCTATCATTTGAGTTGATTGTTTATCTCTCACTCTCTATTTCTCTCTCTCTCTCACTCTCTATTTCTCTCTCTCTCTCTCATTTTCCTTATTCTCTCGGTCTCTCTCTCTTTTTCCCTCTCTCTATGACACGATTCTCTCTCCTTCTTCCACTATCTCTCTCTCTCTCTCTCTCTCTCTCTCTCTCTCTCTCTCTCTCTCTCTCTCTCTCTCTCTCTCTCTCTCTCTCTCTCTCTCTTTCTCGCTCCCTCCCCCTCCACTCACTCCCTCTGCCTCCACACTCCCTCCCCCTCCACTCACTCCCGCCACTCACTCCCGCTCCCTCCCCCTCCACGCACTCCCTCCCCCTCCACTCACTCCCGCAATCCTCCCCCTCTACTCACTCCCTCCCCCTCCACGCACTCCCTCCCCCTCCACTCACTCCCTCTGCCTCCCCACTCCCTCCCCCTGCACTCACTCCCGCTCCCTCCCCCTCCACGCACTCCGTCCCCCTCCACTCACTCCCGCAGTCCTCCCCCTCTACTCACTCCCTCCCCCTCCACGCACTCCCTCCCCCTCCACTCACTCCCTCTGCCTCCGCACTCCATCCCCCTCCACTCACTCCCGCCACTCGCTCCCGCTCCCTCCCCCTCCACGCACTCCCTCCCCCTCCACTCACTCCCGCACTCCCTCCCCCTCCACTCACTCCCACAGTCCTCCCCCTCTACTCACTCCCTCCCCCTCCACGAACTCCCTCCACCTCCACTCACTCCCTCTGCCTCCGCACTCCCTCCCCCTCCACTCACTCCCGCCACTCACTCCCGCTCCCTCCCCCTCCACGCACTCCCTCCCCCTCCACTCACTCTAGCAGTCCTCCCCCTCTACTCACTCCCTCCCCCTCCACGCACTCCCTCCCCCTCCACTCACTCCCTCTGCCTCCGCACTCCCTCCCCCTCCACTCACTCCCGCCACTCACTCCCGCTCCCTCCCCCTCCACGCACTCCCTCCCCCTCCACTCACTCCCGCAGTCCTCCCCCTCTACTCACTCCCTCCCCCTCCACGCACTCCCTCCCCCTCCACTCACTCCCTCTGCCTCCGCACTCCCTCCCCCTCAACTCACTCCCGCCACTCACTCCCGCTCCCTCCCCCTCCACGCACTCCCTCCCCCTCCACTCACTCCCGCAGTCCTCCCCCTCTACTCACTCCCTCCCCCTCCACTCACTCCCGCCCCCTCCCCCTCCACTCACTTCCACTCCATCCCCCTCCACTCACTCCCTCTCCCTCCGCACTCCCTCCCCCTCCACTCACTCCCGCCACTCACTCCCGCTCCCTCCCCCTCCACGCACTCCCTCCCCCTCCACTCACTCCCGCAGTCCTCCCCCTCTACTCACTCCCTCCCCCTCCACGCACTCCCTCCCCCTCCACTCACTCCCTCTGCCTCCGCACTCCCTCCCCCTCCACTCACTCCGGCCACTCACTCCCGCCCCCTCCCCCTCCACTCACTTCCACCTCCTCCCCCTCCGCTCACTCCGGCTCCCTCCCCCTCCGCGCACTCCCTCCCCCTCCACTCACTCCCTCTGCCTCCTCACTCCCTCCCCCTCTACGCACTCCCTCCCCCTCCACTCACTCCCTCTCCCTCCGCACTCCCTCCCCCTCCACTCACTCCCGCCACTCACTCCCGCTCCCTCCCCCTCCACGCACTCCCTCCCCCTCCACTCACTCCCGCCTCTTGCCCCTCCACTCACTCCCGCTCCCTCCCCCTCCACGCACTCCCTCCCCCTCCACTCACTCCCTCTGCCTCCTCACTCCCTCCCCCTCCACACACTCCCTCCCCCTCCACTCACTCCCTCTGCCTCCGCACTCCCTCCCCCTCCACTCACTCCTGCCACTCACTCCCCCGCTCCCTCCCCCTCCACGCACTCCCTCCCCCTCCACTCACTCCCGCTCCCTCCCCCTCCACGCACTCCCTCCCCCTCCACTCACTCCCGCCTCTTCCCCCTCCACTCACTCCCGCTCCCTCCCCCTCCACGCACTCCCTCCCCCTCCACTCAGTCCCTCTGCCTCCGCACTCCCTCCCCCTCCACTCACTCCCGCCACTCACTCCCGCTCCCTCCCCCTCCACGCACTCCCTCCCCCTCCACTCACTCCCGCAGTCCTCCCCCTCTACTCACTCCCTCCCCCTCCACGCACTCCCTCCTCCTCCACTCACTCCCTCTGCCTTCGCACTCCCTCCCCCTCCACTCACTCCCGCCACTCACTCCCGCTCCCTCCCCCTCCACGCACTCCCCCCCCCCTCCACTCACTCCCGCAGTCCTCCCCCTCTACTCACTCCCTCCCCCTCCACTCACTCCCGCCCCCTCCCCCTCCACTCACTTCCACTCCCTCCCCCTCCACTCACTCCCTCTGCCTCCGCACTCCCTCCCCCTCCACTCACTCCCGCCCCCTCCCCCTCCACTCACTTCCACCTCCTCCCCCTCCACTCACTTCCCTCCGCCTCCACTCACCCTCGCCCCCTGGCATGAAAAACAGGGTTAGCTGCCAAATACAAAGAACTCATATTGTCTCCAAAAATTATTGGAGTACTATGATCAATCTCAAAACTTTTCATCAAGGTCTTCAACCATATCACTTCCTTTGCAGCTTCTACCATTCCTTTATACTCAGCTTCTGTGGATGATAAAGCAACTGTATGTTGCTTCTTTGAACACCAAGAAACTAACTTATCTCCAACATAACATAGATATCCATGAGTAGACCTTCTATCATCTGAGTCACCTGCCCAATCTGCATCACTAAACACTTTGATTCTTGTGTCAGAAGTGAAACCATAATACAAACCTTCACTTAGGGTTCCTTTGATATATCTGAGTACCCTTTGGGCTGCAATCCAATGAGTCTTCTTTGGACAATGCATAAATTGTGACAACACACCTACTGCATATGATAGATCTGGCCTTGTCAAGGTAGCATAGATTAAACTACCTACCAAACTCTGATATTTCTTCATGTCATTGAACTCTTCACCTCCATACCTGCTTAATTTATGATTTACCTCCAATGGTGTGGTTGAGGTCGTGCAATCTTCCATGTTAAAATTGACTAGAAGATTCTTCAAGTATCTCTCTTGTGAAACATATACTCCATGTTGAGTATACACAATCTGCATTCCTAGAAAATAAGATAAGTTTCCCAAATCACTTATCTTAAACTCCTTCTCTATTTGTCTTTTGAGTTCATTGATTCCTTGAGCATCTGTTCCTATAACAATAATATCATCAACATAAATGCACATGTAAATGTATCCATTTTCACTTGCCTTCACTAGCAAGCTACTATCTGCCTTTGATGCTTGAAATCCACATTCATTCAAGAACTTGACCAATCTGTAATTCCAAGCTCTTGGGGCTTGCTTCAACCCATATAAAGCTCTCTTGAGCTTACACACATAATCTGATCCAATTGATTCCATGAAGCCTTCTGGTTGCTCCATATATACTTCATCTGCAATGTAACCATTTAGAAATGCATTTTTCACATCCAATTGTGATAATCTCCATCCCTTGCAAGTAGCAATAGCAATCAATGTCCTAATTGTAGACATCTTAGCAACAGGACTAAAGGTTTCATCATAATCTACCCCATAAGTTTGGGCATATCCTTTGACCACAAGTCTAGCCTTATATCTAGACACCTTACCATCTGCAAACCTCTTTGTTTTATATACCCACTTGCATCCAATGACCTTCTGATTCTTTGGTCTTGGTACTAATTCCCAAGTTTCATTTTCAAGTAGAGCATCATACTCTTCTTGCATTGCCTTCTCCCAATTCTGTTTACCTTTGGCTTCTTCATAAGTGGTTGGATCTTCTTCTGTTTTCACAATGTAAGCATAATCTTTTGTTGTTAGGAAAGATGTATCATAACTATACCTTATAGGTTCTTTCCTTTCCCTTGTAGATCTTCTGATTTCTACACTTCTTGAAGTTTCAGCCTCATTTGATTCTGGATCAAATCTTGGCCCTTCTTCTACATGATCCTGCACTCTACATCTAGAGTCAACTTCATCAACAATTTCTTCACAAACTTTTACCTTTGCCTTTCCTTTCCTTTGAATTTCTTCAACACCTGTATACTCATTTGGTGATCCTGTATACCACATATTTTGCTCATCAAATGTCACATCTTTAGTAACAAGAAATTGCTTTGTGGATGGACTCCACAACCTGTAACCCATCTGTCTATCATCATATCCAATAAACACATACTTCTCTGCTTTTGGTTCTAGCTTATGTCTTAATTGTGAAGGAACATAAGCATATGCAATACATCCAAATACTTTACAATGATCAAGACTAGGCTTCTTACCCCACCATGCTTCATAAGGGGTTCCTCCATCCAAAGCTTTGCAAGGCAACCTATTCACAAGATATGTTGCAGTGTTAATGGCTTCTGCCCATAAGTAATTTGGACAATTCTTTTCCTTCATCATGGCTCTTGCAAACTCTACAAGAGTCCTATTCCTCCTTTCTGCTACTCCATTCTGTTGAGGGGAGTACCTGCAAGTTACTACTCTTTTGATACCTGCACTCCACAAATAATCATCAAACTCTTTAGAGAAATACTCTCCCCCTCCATCTGATCTTAGCCTCTTTAGCTTTTGTCCTGTGATCCTTTCTGCATAGACATGAAAATGTTTGAATGTCTTGAAAACTTCTGATTTATCCTTGATTACATACAAAGTAATCCACCTGGTTGCATCATCAACAAACAACACATAATATCTGGATCCATTTATGCTATAGTCCCTTGAGGGACCCCATACATCTGTATGAACCAATTCAAGCATATTTGAATGCTTGTACCCTGATTTGTTGTAAGAACTCTTATGTGCTTTACCTAATTGACAAGCTTCACACTTGTACACCATATGTTGCCCTTCAATATTTGGCAATCCAAGCACCACCTGATTCTTTGACATCTCCTTTATAGCTCTCTCATTGAAATGACCTAGCCTTTTATGCCATAGGTCTAATTCAGATACCTTTTGACCTCCATAGGTAAATAATGCATGTCCCACATTACCTTGGACTTTGAGAGTGAACAATCTTCCTTCCTTTTTTCCTGCAATTATGTTTCTATATCCCTGATTTGGATCTTGTACATAAACACCATCATTTGTGAATCTTACCTCATATCCTTTCTCCACAATTTGCCCTACACTTATCAGATTTTTAGGAATAGTAGGAACATAAAGTACCTTGCTCAGAAGTGTACTTCCACTCTTTGTCTTCACTGATCCAATGCTCTCCACTTTATGTTTAGTATTGTCACCTGTCTGAACTGTATGTCCATTCACCTTTGCTTCCATATCAGTCATCAAAGATAGATTCCCACTCAGATGGTTGCTGCACCCTGAGTCAATATAAAACACTCTTTGATCTTCTCCCATTGATTCATGAGTTGCATTCAAGATAAGAGTCATGTCATCCTTCTGATCTGATGCATAATTGTAATAATTATTGTTGTAGGACTGAGATTGGAAGTTTCTTCCACCTCCTCTACCATATGATGTCCTACCACCTCTTCCTCTGAAGTTGCCTCTTTGGTTTCTGCCTCCTCTACCTCTTTGGTTATAATTCTGATTATTGTTTCCACCATTTTGATTATTATACCAACAATCATTTGCCAAATGATTTGTTCTGCCACAAATCCAACAAGCTTTAGCATTATCTTTGTTCTTACCTCCTCTTCCTTTACCTCTGAAATTTGTCTTCCCTTTTGTGAAGTTGACTTGATTTGAATTCCCTTCATCATCATTTGATTGCTTTCCCTTGCCATTCTTTTTCTTGTCCTTGGAGTACATAGCTTGACTTGTACTTCTATCATTGTCTCCTTTAAGATCCTGTTGAAAGGTTAGCATGTGTCCTAGCAATTGATTAAGGTCAGGAGTAAAGTGATCAAGTGACAACTCTATGGACAATATAAAAGGCTTCCACTTCTCATCTCCTCTCAAACCTGTAAGTATTTGTCTTACCAACTTTTCCTCTTCAATATCTTCATCCACTGCTCCCAAGCTATCTGCAATATCTTTCATCCTTGCCACATAATCTGAAATTGATTGTGAGCTCTTCTTCTTGAAGGTTGTGAACTCAGCCCATAGTGAGGACTTCCTTGACTTAGTTGTATTTTGGAAATGCTCTTCCAAGGCATTCCAAACATCTGTGGCACTTTCCAAACCTCTGATGTGAGGTAAAAGGTAATCATTTACAGCCATGTAGATGATACTCCTTGCTTGAGCATCCTTTCTCATCCAAGTCTTCAACATTGCAAGCTCTTCCCTAGTAGGAATACTTGGATCTGCAAACTCAGGTTTTTCTTCATCTCCTGTAATAAATGATATAAGATCTTTGCTCATGAGGTGTGCTTCCATCCTCATGGACCATGCTGGATAGTTCTCCCTATCTAGCTTATCAATCTGCAAGCTTTCTCCCATCTTGTATTCACCTGTGTATTGAAATCTTCAAGCTTTACAAACAATGTATGTACCTTTACTTCGAATTGAACTCCTTTTGCCTTTCTTGATGTCAAATAGTCTTCTCCTCAAGCTTTGACTCCAAGCTTTCACTTCTTAGTCCTTCAAGTGTTGAATTTCTTGAATCTGCAGCAGTCGGGATCCTCTTTTCTTCAAATTGATGTCTCCTGCTCTGATACCACTGATGGAGAATGTTAATCTCCAAAAGAACAACTTACTCTTGTGATTAGAGCACCTCTATACCAAGAGTAAGTCAAACACTCCACTAATTTAGAGGATCAATTGCTAATTATCAAAAGATTAACAAATCTGTGAAGAAGATGAAACACAGAAAAATCTGCTGCACTATTTCTCCACATTGACCTATCAAATGTGTAAAGTTTTTGATGAAACTTTGTACGAAGTATCTCCTAGAGATTGCGCATCTACTCCAAGTTAAATCTCTTCAAAAGATTAAGTATAACTTGAGAAATCAACTTCTCAAGTTACCTATGTCAGAAACTGTTACTCAGAACAGTCGACTTTACACCTGTAACTTTTAAGACTTGGTTCTCCTTGAATAGAACTCGTTTTACAAAATGCTTCTAGACATAAGTAGCTTATCTTCCAACTTAAAGATTAAGCCCTCACACATGCAAAACTTTAAACTGTGCTAGGAGAAATGACCAAAACATTGACTTCGAAATCTGCGCCTGTTTTAGGAACTAGTGAACACACTTCACATATAAATGTTCCTACACTTAATTCACTCAGCCTGATTACAATTGGAAGCTAAAACTTTGCACAGAGGTCAAGCAACTCTCAACTTAGACTTGTACAAAAGCATTTCACAATTGATCTACTGTAGAAGGAGAACACGCAGAAACATCGGGCGCAAATATTTTTCTTTACTCAGAAGAATTACAACTGAGTGATGAGAGCTAACTCAAAATCACTTTCCTCTATCTCATAACTTCTATCTCCCTCATTCTTGATTTCTAACTATTGTCACATATGCTCTCATACATTTCCCGACTTTTCTCAAAGTATTTATAGATAATTTGTACATGATTCTTACTGAACAAAAGATCTAAGTCATATATGACTATACTAATGTACATATGTGTACACTTCTCTTGTCCTCTGAATGTAACCTTCTTCCACCCTTTAGGAATTGATTCTTCCTTTATCATTTGATCTTCCAAGCCTTCAATTGGTGATTGGTATGCACCAACACTCTTGGCCTATTGAGGCCTATAAAAACAAGGGATTGTGCTATTTGAGGGTACACCGTACACACATTTTTGGTACATTTTTTGGAGTTACTTTGACGCGTGTATACGTGCAGAAGTTCTCTCTTGCACTTGGTGGTTTCAAGCCTATTGTAGGAGCTACTCTGTAGTGTGGATACAGAGGGTAGGCTTCTCAGTGGAGGGCTATGAGCACTATAGTGTAAGAGAGTGTCTTGGATTTTCTTTCTTTTCTATGAGACACTATTGGTGTTAAGCTCTATTCTCTTGAGCAATTCCTTCATCATTTGTATTGATCTGTATTTATTTGCATAGAGTACCACGAAGCTCTGAGCATTAGTTTTTGAGCATTTCCTTGACAAATCTTGTAATCATCTGAATCGAATCAAGAAGTGTATGGTCTTCCTTGGTCAATTGTTGTCCATATTTTCTGAAGTATCTCCTTGTTATCTACCTGATCACATAAATATTAAAGGGTATACTTCCCTAAAGAGAACCCCCCTTGAGTAGGCGACGTACTGGATGTGTTAATCTTTAATCTCTACTTTTGTTAAAAGCGGATACCCCAGTACCTCCTCTACAGTTTGGCACGCACGATGGGACCTTTGCATTTCTGTGAGAGGTATTTTTTTCCTATTACATTTGCAAGTAGGTACATGACCCATACACGGGCAGATAAGGAGTCTCTTCGTGTTCGGAGGAGCCTTAACAAGTTAGCCATAACCACGACTAGTGAGTCTACCTCCCCTCTGCCCTCCCTAAATTTATCAATTGATTTGGGTGCGACACCATTGTCGAAAGAGGGGTATAGGAGAACTCTAGACTTCTCCTCAGATACGTCCGAAGAAACACCAGTACAAATGGAGGATCTCTCTCATTTACTCTCCAGATTAAATATCAAATTCCCTACCTTCAAGGGACAAGCCTATGAGGATGCTGATGATCATGTGAGGAGATTCATCTCTTTATGCCGTGGAAGAGGTCTGCAAAATAGAGAGGATGCAATGCTGGCACTTTTTCCATCCACATTGGAGGGTCTTGCAGATAAATGGTATAGTCAATATGCAGATGGCCATTTCACTACATGGGAGGCTCTGAAGGCGGCATTCTCACAGACATTCCGACCAAGTGATTCCTCAGAAAGAGCTCTAGATCAGCTAGAGAATTTGAAGCTAAGATCAGGTGAATCTTTTCATGAACTTCACACTAGAACAAAAGCACTTGTTGCACGTCTGCCACATGCTCCAGGTGACTTTTTGGTTAAAAAGTGGATAGAGAAGGCTCTGCCCAGGTCATCTCAGCAGAAGCTTCGTGAGTCTCTTAGATTGGATGCCACCCTCAATGATTTTGTTGCAGCGGCATCACACATTGAAGAAGCAAGGCAACATTTTGAAGGGGATACACAATCTAAGTATGCTGCAGACCTGGATGCTATTAAGCAACTAAAGAGGGAACTGGAGGCATTGAAGATGCAACAAAATCAACAAGAAGAGAAGGTCTTGCCACCACTGCGTCGAATTGATGATGAAGTGGCCCAACTTCGCCGAGAATTAGAAGACTTGAAGACCACTCAGGATATAAGGAGACAAATTTGGTGTACAATCTATAACAACAATGGACATTCCAATGCTAATTGCCCTATTAAGGTAAGCTGTCAATTTTGTGGGAAAGATGGTCATGAAGCCAGAGATTGCTATTACCTCAAGGGTACACAGCAGAGAGGTAACCCTCAAACTTTGGATTCGTACTATGCTAGTAGTTCAAATACATCTAATAGAGAGGAGAATAGGCCTGCAAAGCCTAGATATAATAGACCCTTGATGCGCTATCGTTGTGGTGAATATGGTCACATGCAAAATATGTGTTCCCTCCCAGAAGATGCACCTCCTTGTCAACATTGTCCAGAGGCCAAGGATCATTATACCAAAGATTGCCCGAGAGGTCGTCCTGCTCCAATTCATATGATTGCAGTCTCTCCACATGAAGAAGGAAAAACCACTCAAACTTATGCTGTTTCATCCTCTGCAATGCCCATGATGACTAGAGCTAGGCAAGCAGCTGTAACCCAGAGAGATGAACAACAAGGATTTCAGGATAAAGAGGAAGAAAAGGAGTCTGGATGGAAGGACCAAGCACAAATTGAAGGAGCTTATAATAAGATGACTACTTCTCTAAAGGGCCAACCAACAAGTCTGCAAGAAAACACTCAGGAGGTAAACATTGAACAGATCTTGAAAGGTATTCATCACAAGGTTAGTCTATATGAACTTATAAGGATGGATTCAAAAATAAGAAGTGACTTACTAAAGATTATACACTCTGCTCACTTGGTCCAATCACCTAGTATAGATGGTTTCATGGTTGATTTTCCCCCTGCACCCTTAGCAGACTACCAAAGCTCAAGATTATCTGTTTGTATAACGGATGAAACTCTCACAGGTGGGATCATAGATGGAGGCTCTGGTATCAATTTAATGCCAGATTTTACAATGAAGAACCTGAAATTGAACCCCACCAAGTTGGCACCATTCACGGTTATATTGGCAGATCAACATCGGGTTGCGCCACTGGGCATTATTGAGAATGTACTAATGGTAGTACAGGGCTGCCATTTTGTTCTAGATTTTGTTGTTATTGCACTTCCACAGGAGACTTCTTACCCTCTACTCCTGGGGAGACCTTGGCTGAGACAAGCAAAAGCTTTGCAAGATTGGGAAAAAAATAAACTATGGATTTCAACAAATACCAATAGCCAACTGCAACTACATTTGGAAGAAGGATTCGACTCAGGAAAAACTACTGGATATACTGTGGACACTCAGGTAATGCCCTCTCTACCCCAAGAAGAGGATACATTGTTAAATTGGATGATGGGAAGTGCAAAGTGTTGCACAGTGGAGATTAATGAAATTGAGGAAGAAGTTGCACATAAGGTAATTACAGGAAGGGGCAATGAAGAGCACAAGGTGTTGGAGAATGAGCAATTGCAGGAAAGCACAAGCCGTGAGGAGGCAACCAATATAAAAGTATCAGAGGTGGAAGATTATGAACTTAAGAGCAGAGAAGATCTTCCTTTTGCAGATATACCTCAAGGATGGATGGAAGAACATGTTGCAGAATATAAATTAAAATCCACTCCTGCATATAGTGGAGATGATTTCTCAAGCAAGAGTAGTCCTGAAACATTAGTTCAAGAAGTCAATTTAGGGGATGAAGAGAACCCTCAAGTAGTCCATTTGGCATCCTGGTTGTGGCATTATCCTAATTTACTACAGAAGGTAACTTCTTTGCTCTTTACTTAGAAAAGTGTCGTTGCATGGTCCTACAAGGATCTAATGGGGATACCAGAAGAGCTTGGGTTACATCGGATACCCTTAGTTGAGGGAGCCGCGCCAATAAGAAGTAGACCGTATCGACTCAATCCGAAATATGCAGAGGCTGTAAAAGCAGAAATTACAAAGCTAGAAGAAGCTGGTATAATTGTGCCAGTAGAACATTCCAGGTGGCTTTCTTCTATGGTTATTGTGCCCAAGAAAAATAGCGGAAAAATAAGAGTATGTGTTGATTTTCGTGCTTTGAATAAAGTGACTATTCAAGATGGATTTCCTCAGCCCTTCACAGAGCAAGTACTTGAAGAGGTAGCTGGTCACACTTTGTATAGTTTCTTGGATGGTTTTAGTGGCTACAATCAGATAGTGATCCATCCTGATGATAGGGACAAAACAGCCTTTGTCACTCCCTGGGGCACTTATGTCTATACTCGAATGGCTTTTGATTTGAAGAATGCACCGGCTTCATTTAATAGAACGATGTATCTGATATTGGGCAAATGGTTAACAACCTTTCTACGCATTTTCATGGATGACTTTTCAGTATTTTCAGGTACAGATAGAAGGGCAGCAGTTCAAGATTTCCATGACCATTTGGAAAATATAAAAGAAATTTATGAGCAATGTCTCAAAACAGGTTTGAAATTGAATCCTGATAAATGTCACTTTTTGGTCACTAAGGGCACTCTTCTTGGTCACATAGTATCTGCTGAAGGCATAACTGTTGACCCTGCAAAGGTTACAGCTATTCTTTCCATGCCAATTCCACAAAGCCCAAAGGAAGTGCAAAGTTTCTTGGGCCATGCAGGGTATCACAAAAGATTCATTAGGATGTATTCGAATTGCTAAGCCCTTGTCAAGGCTTACCAGCAAAAAGATCCCTTTCTCATGGAGTGCTGAAGCTGACAAAGCATTTTGTGAACTAAAGTTGAGGCTATGTACTGCTCCACTTTTAAGTGCTCCTAATTGGTCATTGGAATTTCATGTGCATACAGATGCTAGTCTTCATGCTGTTGGTGCAGTTCTAGCTCAACCATCATCTCACAAAGTGGATAGACCTATCTCTTATGCAAGCAGACTACTCAACCAAGCTGAAAGAAATTACAGTACAACGGAAAGAGAAGGTTTGGCTATTGTATTTGCCCTTCAGAAGTTCCGACATTATCTCCTTCGTGTACATTTCATTGTTATTTCTGATCATCAGCCCTTGAAGTATTTGATAAACAAGCCTAGAGTAGCTGGAAGGATTTGGAGATGGTTACTCCTATTTCAGAAATTTAATTTTGATATTCATATTAATCCAGGAAAAGAGCACTACATGGCAGATAAAGTGTCCAGGACGGCAATGAGCGAAAATGCAATAGGTATTAATGATGAATTGGTGGATAGCAATCTTTTTCTAGTAGCAATTCAAACAGGTTGGTGGACATCTAAAGGGGGAAGAATTGGCTCATAGAATCATCCACAAAGGTTTATGGTGGCCTCATATTTTCAAGGATGCAATCAAGTTTTCTAAAGAATGCCACATCTGCCAGAGGTGTGCTCCTGCGCCAACCAGATTGAATTTCCAACCATTGGTCATATCTACAGTATGGCTCCCATTTGAACGATGGGGTCTTGATTTCATAGGACCAATTAGTCCAACTGGTCAACCTGGTGGAACAAAGTATATTTTGATGGCCACATGCTATGCCACTAAATGGATAGAGGCTAAAGCTACTCTGGACTGCACGGCTTTAATAGTGGCTAAATTTATGTATAAACGTATTTTCTCAAGATTTGATTGCCCACTGGAAATAACTACTGATAGGGGCACACATTTTGTAAATCAATTGCTCCAGCTTATATTTGACAGGTACAAAATCTTCCATAAAAAATCTTGTGCCTACTACCCAAGGGCAAATGGCCAAGCAGAAAGCTCCAATAAGATTTTGATTGGATTGCTTCGCAAATTATCTTTCGATCATCAAAGCTCCTGGCCACTAGCACGGATCGGTGCAATCTGGGCTTTCAGAACCACGAAAAGGGTAACTACAGGCGAGACTCCATTTCGGTTAGTATATGGGAAAGAGGCATTGGCACCATTCAAACTCATTATCAAAAAGGAAATAGAAATCAAAACCATTGGAATTGAACCCCCCATTCAGAGATTGGTGGCATTAGAAGAATATAGAGAAGGAGCAATGCAAAAACTTCAGGTAACACAAGAAGAGCGCAAAAGACTGCATGACAGGTATCTGAGGTCCAATGAAGTACAGGAAGGATCCATGGTTTTAGTGCATCAGGTCCCAACAATTCCAACCAAACTGGCACCCAAATGGATAGGACCTTACACGGTGATAAAGGTATTACCTCATGGAGTAGTACATCTGGAGGATTTGCAGGGTAAGAGGATACCCTTGGTCAATATTTCTAGGGTGAAGAAGTACCTGAATTAAGGTAAAATGGAAGCATTCCACCCCTTGTACATACCATGTTTCTTTTCAGTAATTGCAGAATAACTAGATCTCATTAAAATAAATAAATAAGGGAGAAATTGCACCAGGGACGGTGCAAAAGCTTGATGTGGGGGTCTGTAGTACCCCTTCTATGTTCCCTCTCTCTCTCTCGATGGCATGAGGCAATGGACTCCAAGTACAGGGGTCAGGACCCACTAGTCCTAAGGTGATAGAAGAGAAAGAGATTGAGAGGGGAGCTCTCAGATGCCTTGGACTGCAGCTTCAAGGAATGTCCGTTCCATTTCTTGGACATAATTGTGTTTGGGCAGTTGGTGCTTTCAGTATTCTGGGCGGATGGTTGCTATCATTTGAGTTGATTGTTTATCTCTCACTCTCTATTTCTCTCTCTCTCTCACTCTCTATTTCTCTCTCTCTCTCCTTTTCCTTATACTCTCGGTCTCTCTCTCTTTTTCCCTCTCTCTATGACACGATTCTCTCTCCTTCTTCCACTATCTCTCTCTCTCTCTCTCTCTCTCTCTCTCTCTCTCTCTCTCTCTCTCTCTCTCTCTCTCTCTCTCTCTCTCTCTCTCTCTCTCTCTCTCTCTCTCTTTCTCGCTCCCTCCCCCTCCACTCACTCCCTCTGCCTCCGCACTCCCTCCCCCTCCACTGACTCCCGCCACTCACTCCCGCTCCCTCCCCCTCCACGCACTCCCTCCCCCTCCACTCACTCCCGCAGTCCTCCCCCTCTACTCACTCCCTCCCCCTCCACGCACTCCCTCCCCCTCCACTCACTCCCTCTGCCTCCGCACTCCCTCCCCCTCCACTCACTCCCGCTCCCTCCCCCTCCACGCACTCCCTCCCCCTCCACTCACTCCCGCGGTCCTCCCCCTCTACTCACTCCCTCCCCCTCCACGCACTCCCTCCCCCTCCACTCACTCCCTCTGCCTTCGCACTCCCTCCCCCTCCACTCACTCCCGCACTCACTCCCACTCCCTCCCCCTCCACGCACTCCCTCCCCCTCCACTCACTCCCGCACTCCCTCCCCCTCCACTCACTCCCGCAGTCCTCCCCCTCTACTCACTCCCTCCCCCTCCACGCACTCCCTCCCCCTCCACTCACTCCCTCTGCCTCAGCACTCCCTCCCCCTCCACTCACTCCCGCCACTCACTCCCGCTCCCTCCCCCTCCACGCACTCCCTCCCCCTCCACTCACTCCCTCTGCCTCTGCACTCCCTCCCCCTCCACTCACTCCCGCCACTCACTCCCGCTCCCTCCCCCTCCACGCACTCCCTCCCCCTCCACTCACTCCCGCAGTCCTCCCCCTCTACTCACTCCCTCCCCCTCCACACACTCCCTCCCCCTCCACTCACTCCCTCTGCCTCCGCACTCCCTCCCCCTCCACTCACTCCCGCCACTCACTCCCGCTCCCTCCCCCTCCACGCACTCCCTCCCCGTCCACTCACTCCCGTAGTCCTCCCCCTCTACTCACTCCCTCCCCCTCCACTCACTCCCGCCCCTCCCCCTCCACTCACTTCCACTCCCTCCCCCTCCACTCACTCCCTCTGCCTCCGCACTCCCTCCCCCTCCACTCACTCCCGCCACTCACTCCTGCTCCCTCCCCCTCCACGCACTCCCTCCCCCTCCACTCACTCCCGCAGTCCTCCCCCTCTACTCACTCCCTCCCCCTCCACGCACTCCCTCCCCCTCCACTCACTCCCTCTGCCTCCGCACTCCCTCCCCCTCCACTCACTCCCGCCACTCACTCCCGCCCCCTCCCCCTCCACTCACTTCCACCTCCTCCCCCTCCGCTCACTCCCGCTCCCTCCCCCTCCGCGCACTCCTTCCCCCTCCACTCACTCCCTCTGCCTCCTCACTCCCTCCCCCTCCAGGCACTCCCTCCCCCTCCACTCACTCCCTCTGCCTCCGCACTCCCTCCCCCTCCACTCACTCCCGCCACTCACTCCCGCTCCCTCCCCCTCCACGCACTCCCTCCCCCTCCACTCACTCCCGCCTCTTCCCCCTCCACTCACTCCCGCTCCCTCCCTCTCCACGCACTCCCTCCCCCTCCACTCACTCCCTCTGCCTCCTCACTCCCTCCCCCTCCACGCACTCCCTCCCCCTCCACTCACTCCCTCTGCCTCCGCACTCCCTCCCCCTCCACTCACTCCCGCCACTCACTCCCGCTCCCTCCCCCTCCACGCACTCCCTCCCCCTCCACTCACTCCCGCCTCTTCCCCCTCCACTCACTCCTGCTCCCTCCCCCTCCACACACTCCCTCCCCCTCCACTCACTCCCTCTGCCTCCGCACTCCCTCCCCCTCCACTCACTCCCGCCACTCACTCCCGCTACCTCCCCCTCCACGCACTCCCTCCCCCTCCACTCACTCCCGCAGTCCTCCCCCTCTACTCACTCCCTCCCCCTCCACGCACTCCCTCCTCCTCCACTCACTCCCTCTGCCTCCGCACTCCCTCCCCCTCCACTCACTCCCGCCACTCACTCCCGCTCCCTCCCCCTCCACGCACTCCCTCCCCCTCCATTCACTCCCGCAGTCCTCCCCCTCTACTCACTCCCTCCCCCTCCACTCACTCCCGCCCCCTCCCCCTCCACTCACTTCCACTCCCTCCCCCTCCACTCACTCCCTTTGCCTCCGCACTCCCTCCCCCTCCACTCACTCCCGCCCCCTCCCCCTCCACTCACTTCCACCTCCTCCCCCTCCACTCACTTCCCTCCCCCTCCACTCACCCCCGCCCCCTCTCCCTCACACCACCCCCACCCCCTCACACCACCCCCGCCACACACGCCGACACACACACATACACACAATTACACACAATCACATAGGATCAATGCAAAACTCTGGAGGCAATTCTTCCTTCCAAGCCATCTCAGGAGGTGATAGATATGGAGCTTGATGAATGGGAGGAAACTATTCTGCAAGATATTAGCATGGAAGAAGAAATGAGGAGGAAACAACATCAAATCATGCATGAGGCTTATGAAAGGGAGGAAGAAGCTGCTTCTAGTCCAAGAGTTCAGAATGTTCAACGTTTAAAAGTCATCATCGGAGCTAATAAAGACTTGGAACTAAAGTGGAGTGATTAAAAGTGGAAGTAGATAATCAAATGTCGCGGCCAACCATTCACGGCTACTGCCTTTGTTGGTGGGTCCAATCCAAATCAATGGAATAATTGACCTACCCCCCTAATTTGGGCAATCAACCGACGCATGATCAGTGGACGTGAAGATTCGGCAAGGCCCTCTTGGCCTATTGAGGCCTATAAAAACAAGGGATTGTGCTATTTGAGGGTACACCGTACACACATTTTTGGTACATTTTTTGGAGTTACTTTGACGCGTGTATACGTGCAGAAGTTCTCTCTTGCACTTGGTGGTTTCAAGCCTATTGTAGGAGCTACTCTGTAGTGTGGATATAGAGGGTAGGCTTCTCAGTGGAGGGCTATGAGCACTATAGTGTAAGAGAGTGTCTTGGATTTTCTTTCTTTTCTGTGAGACACTATTGGTGTTAAGCTCTATTCTCTTGAGCAATTCCTTCATCATTTGTATTGATCTGTATTTATCTGCATAGAGTACCACGAAGCTCTGAGCATTAGTTTTTGAGCATTTCCTTGACAAATCTTGTAATCATCTGAATCGAATCAAGAAGTGTATGGTCTTCCTTGGTCAATTGTTGTCCATATTTTCTGAAGTATCTCCTTGTTATCTACTTGATCATAGAAATGTTAAAGGGTATACTTCCCTAAAGAGAACCCCCCTTCAGTAGGCGACGTACTGGATGTGTTAATCTTTAATCTCTACTTTTGTTAAAAGCGGATACCCCAGTACCTCCTCTACAATCACCTACTCAAGGGGGGTTCTCTTTAGGGAAGTATATCCTTTAACATTTCTGTGAGCAGGTAAATAACACGGATTGCACAGAATGGTAAATACTTCAGAATATATGGACAACCAATGACCAAGGAAGACTAGACACTTCTTGATTCGAATCAGACGATTACAAGGTTGGGCAGAGTGATGCTCAGAAAGTGCAAGCTTAGGGCTGACAAGCCACCCTAAAAGTATTAACTCCAATACAACAGAGGGGCCACTGATATGCAGGCTAACTTAGAGCAACACAAATGGTAGAATTTCTCAAGAGAATGGAGATTAATCAACACACTCACTCACAGAAAAGAAAATAAATCCAAGCTTCTCTCTTACACTATAGTGCTCATAGCCCTCCACTGAGAAGCCTACCCTCTGTATACACACTACAGAGTAGCTCCTACAATAGACTTGAAACCACCAAGTGTAAGAGAGGACTTCTGCTCGTACGCTCGAACCAGTGTATCTCTAAAATTGTTGTACCCCAATGAGCAAAAATCCATTGCTTTTATAGGCCTCAATAGGCCAAGAGAGCCTTGCCGAATCCTCACGTCCACTGATCACGCGCCGGTTGATCTCCCAGAATTAGGGGGTAGGTCAAATATTCCCTTGATTTGAATTGAGTCCACAAAAATAGGTAGTCGCCTTGAATGGTTGGCGTGCAACTCTACTTTTAATATTTGCCTTTTATCTTCTTACTTGCAAGTTGAGGCCTTTTATTTGTACGAGGAATTGGAATGACAGGTGGGGTAGCATCAATACTAGTACCATAAATTTACCTTTCCATTTACCATAGCTTCCAAAGACGAGACCCACTGATGCGCATGTCTCGGTCCCATCGAAGTTGTAATATTCAAAATTGGGTATCAACATATCCCATTATTGTGTCGGAAGATCATCCAAAGTCTGTTGCATGTACCATCATTCTTGGCTCAAAGAGCACTATTGAGCTCTCGATCCATGAAGCCCATGGACTCCAAAGATTGAAGCTTCAACTCTTCCTCCATCTTGCTTTTGCCAGTATTATCTACCATCTCCTCATCAGTAAACTCCTGAGGCTTTTCCACAAGAGAGAAACCTTCCATTTCATCACTGAAGTCTGGGACAGTATCCGTGGATGTGTACGAATGGGTGGGCGTAAATGTGCGAGTGCGTATGCATGGGGGTGTACGTGTGTGTATGTGCAGATGTGTGTGCATGTGGGTGTGTGTGTGAGTGTGTATGTATGCGCGGATGTGAGGGTGTATGTGGGGGAGTGTGTGTATGTGTGTGTGTGTGTGGGCGAGGGGGCGGGGAGGGTCGCGGGAGGCATGTGGAGGGAGGAGAGTGGAGGGGGAGTGGAGGGAGAGTGGAGGGGGAGACTGGAGGGCGGGGGTGCATAGCGGGGACGGGTGGAGGAGAGCGGAGGAGGGGGTTCGCCGGAGGCATGTGGAGGGAGGAGAGTGGAGGGGGAGTGGAGGGAGAGTGGAGGGCGGGGGTGGATGGCGAGGGCGAGTGGAGGAGAGGGAAGGAGGGGGTTCGCAGGAGGCATGTGGAGGGAGGAGAGTGGAGGGGGAGTGGAGGGAGAGTGGAGGGGGAGAGTGGAGGGCGGGGGTGCATGGCGGGGGCGGGTGGAGGAGAGGGGAGGAGGGGGTTCGCGGGAGGCATGAGGAGGGAGGAGAGTGGAGGGGGAGTGGAGGGAGAGTGGAGGGGGAGAGTGGAGGGCGGGGGTGCATGGCGGGGACGGGTGGAGGAGAGGGGCGGAGGGGGTTCATGGGGGCAAGTGGAGGGAGGAGAGTGGAGGGGGAGTGGAGGGGGAGAGTGGAGGGCGGGGGTGCATGGTGGGGGCGGGTGGAGGAGAGGGGAGGAGGGGGTTCGCGGGAGGCATGTGGAGGGAGGAGAGTGGAGGGGGAGTGGAGGGAGAGTGGAGGGCGGGGGTGCATGGCGGGGGCAGGTGGAGGAGAGGGGAGGAGGGGGTTCGCGGGAGGCATGTGGAGGGAGGAGAGTGGAGGGGGAGTGGAGGGAGAGTGGAGGGGGAGAGTCGAGGGCGGGGGTGCATGGCGGGGGGGGGGGGTGGAGGAGAGGGGAGGAGGGGGTTCGCGCGAGGCATGTGGAGGGACGAGAGTGGAGGGGGAGTGGAGGGAGAGTGGAGGGGGAGAGTGGAGGGCGGGGGAGCATAGTGGGAACGGGTGGAGGAGAGGGGAGGACGGGGTTCGCGGGGGTCGGGGGCGGGTGGAGGAGAGGGGAGGAGGGGGTTCGCGGGAGGCATGTGGAGGGAGGAGAGTGGAGGGGGAGTGGAGGGAGAGTGGAGGGGGAGAGTGGAGGGCGGGGGTGCATGGCGGGGACGGGTGGAGGAGAGGGGCGGAGGGGGTTCGCGGGGGCAAGTGGAGGGAGGAGAGTGGAGGGGGAGTGGAGGGGGAGAGTGGAGGGCGGGGGTGCATGGCGGGGGCGGGTGGAGGAGAGGGTAGGAGGGGGTTTGCGGGAGCCATGTGGAGGGAGGAGAGTGGAGGGGGAGTGGAGGGAGAGTGGAGGGCGGGGGTGCATGGCGGGGGCGGGTGGAGGAGAGGGGAGGAGGGGGTTCGCGGGAGGCATGTGGAGGGAGGAGAGTGGAGGGGGAGTGGAGGGAGAGTGGAAGGGGAGAGTGAAGGGCGGGGGTGCATGGCGGGGGCGGGTGGAGGGGAGGGGAGGAGGGGGTTCGCGGGAGGCATGTGGAGGGAGGAGAGTGGAGGGGGAGTGGAGGGAGAGTGGAGGGGGAGAGTGGAGGGCAGGGGTGCATAGCGGGGACAGGTGGAGGAGAGGGGAGGAGGGGGTTCGCGGGGGTCAGGGGCGGGTGGAGGAGAGGGGAGGAGGGGGTTCGCGGGAGGCATGTGGAGGGAGGAGAGTGGAGGGGGAGTGGAGGGAGAGTGGAGGGGGAGAGTGAGGGCGGGGGTGCATAACGGGGACGGGTGGAGGAGAGGGGAGGAGGGGGTTCGCGGGGGCAAGTGGAGGGAGGAGAGTGGAGGGGGAGTGGAGGGGAAGTGGAGGGAGAGAGAAAACTAATCAACTGAAATGAAAGCAGGGGAGTGGAGGGCGAGAGAAAACTAATCAACTGAAATGAAAGCAACAATCTGCCTGGAATACTGAAAGCATCAACTGCCCAGACACAAAATACGTCCAAGAATTGGAACGGACACTCCCTGAAGCTATAGCCAAAGGCATCTGAGAACTCTCCTCTCAATCTCTTTCTCTTCTATCTTCTTCGGATTTCATGCTCAGAGTGCCCGTGGGTTCTGCCCCCTGCTCACATGCCACAAAGAGAGAAAGGGAAAAGAGAAGGAGTACTACAACCATCATCTCACAAAGTGGATAGACCTATCTCTTATGCCAGCAGATTACTCAACCAAGCTGAAAGGAATTACAGTACAACGGAAAGAGAAGGTTTGGCTATCGTATTTGCTCTTCAAAAGTTTCGACATTATCTCCTTGGTGTACATTTCATTGTTATCTCTGATCATCAGCCCTTGAAGTATCTGATAAACAAGCCTAGAGTAGCAGGAAGGATTTGGAGATGGTTACTCTTGTTTCAAGAATTTAATTTTGATATTCATATTAAGCCAGGTAAAGAGCATTACATGGCAGATCAAGTGTCCAGAATTGCAATGAGCGAAAAGGCAACAGGTATTAATGATGAACTGGTGGATAGCAATCTTTTTCTTGTAGCAATTCAGACTGGATGGTATGATGAAATTCTTCATATTCTCACTACTGGAAAGATCTCAGAGCACTTGACACCTGTAGAAAAAAGAAGATTGCTTTTGAAAACCAAAGCCTATTCTCTTATAAATGGAAATTTATATAAATACTGTCAGGATGATATATTGAGAAGGTGTGTCTATCCAGAGGAGGTAAATCTTCTGCTAGAGGCTGCACACGATGAAGGACATCTAAAGGGGGAAGAATTGGCTCATAGAATCATCCACAAAGGTTTATGGTGGCCTCATATTTTCAAGGATGCAATCAAGTTTGCTAAAGAATGCCACATCTGCCAGAGGTGTGCTCCCGCGCCAACCAGATTGAATTTCCAACCATTAGTCATATCTACTGGATGGCCTCCATTTGAACGATGGGGTCTTGATTTCATAGGACCAATTAGCCCAACTGGTCAAACTGGAGGTAAAAAGTATATTTTGATGGCTACATGTTATGCCACTAAATGGATAGAGGCTAAATCTACTGTAGACTGCACGGCTTTAACAGTAGCTAAATTTGTGTATAAACGCATTTTCTCAAGATTTGGTTGCCCACTGGAAATTACTAGTGATAGAGGCACACATTTTGTAAATCAATTGCTCCAGTTTATATTTGAGAGGTACAAAATCTTCCATAAAAAATCTTGTGCCTATTATCCGAGAGCCAATGGCCAAGCGGAGAGTTCCAATAAGATTTTGATTGGACTACTTCGCAAATTATCTTTCGATCATCAAAGCTCTTGGCCACTAGCACTAATTGGTGCAATTTGGGCTTTCAGAACCACGAAGAGGGGAACTACAGGCGAGACTCCATTTCGCTTAGTTTATGGGAAAGAGGCATTGGCACCATTTGAGTTTATCATCAGAAAAGAAATAGGAATCAAAACCATTGGAATTGAACCCCCCATTCAGAGATTGGTGGCATTAGAAGAATATAGAGAAGGGGCAATGCAGAAACTTCTGGTAACACAAAAAGAGTGCAAGAGATTGCATGACAGGTATCTGAGATCCAATGAAGTTCAGGAAGGGTCCATGGTTTTAGTGCATCAAGTCCCGACAATTTCAACTAAATTGGCACCCAAATGGATAGGACCATATAAGGTAATCAAGGTATTGCCACATGGCGCTGTGCATCTGGAAGATCTACAGGGTAAAAGGATTCCCCTGGTCAACATCTCCAGGGTAAAGAAGTATCTGAATTTATGAACAAATTCAATTGGAAGGATTTCGACCACTGTATATACCACATGTCATTCGAGTTTTGGCAGACTATTTCGTTTATTCAATAAGTGGATGAGAAGGAAATTGCACCGAGGCGGTGCAAAATCTTGATGCAGGGGTCTGTAGCACCCCTTCCGTTCTTTCTTTCTGTTCAAACAAAGCCTGTTCTTCCTTTTTGTTCAAATAGAACCTGTTCTCAGGTTCTCTAGATTCGTTCTCTCCTATTGGTCACCATCCGCTTCTCTGCGCGCACCGTGAGCTTGGGTTTTGCCCATTATCGAGCATAATAGTTGGGCTTTTCCATTTTGTCTTCTTCTCTCTCTCTCTCCCCCTCTTTCTCTTTCCCTCTCTCTCTTGGTCTCTCACTCTCTTTCTCTTTCCCTCTCTCTTTTGGCTTCTCTCTCTCTCTCTCTCTCTCTCTCTCTCTCTCTATCTATCTATCTCTCTCTCTCTCTCCCTCTCTCTCTCTCTCTCTCTCTCTCTATCTCTCTCTCTCTCTCTCTCTCTCTCTCTCTCTCTCTCTCTCTCTCTCTCTCTCTCTCTCTCTCTCTCTCTCTCTCTCTCTCTCTCTCTCTCTCTCTCTCTCTCTCTCTCTCTCTCTCTCTCACCCCTCCCTCCCCCGCAGCCCGCCACCTCCCCCGCTGACCCCCCCGCGACCCCCGCCTCTACCCGCCCGCAACCCCCCGCGAATTCCCCCCGCCACCCCCCACCATTTCCCCCCGCAACCCCCCGCCACCCCCCACCATTTCCCCCCGCAACCCTCCGCCAATTCCCCCCGCCACCCCCGCCGTTCCCCCCGCAACCCTCCGCCACCCCCCACCATTTCCACCCGCAACCCCCCGTCACCCCCAACCATTTCTCCCGGCAACCCCCCGCCACCCCCCACCATTTCCCCCCGCAACCCCCTGCCCGCCCCCACCATTTCCCCCCGCAACCCCCCGCCAATCCCCCCGCCACCCCCCACCATTTCCCCCCGCAACCCCCCGCCACCCCCCACCATTTCCCCCCGCAACCCCCCGCCACCCCCCACCATTTCCCCCCGCAACCCCCCACCATTTCCCCCCGCAACCCCCCGCCAGCCCCCACCATTTCCCCCGCAATCCCCCGCCAATCCCCCCGCCAGTCCCCCCGCCACCCCCCACCATTCCCCCCCTAGCCCCCGCCACTCCCCCCTCCAATTTCCCCCGCCCAATCCCCCTCAGTCCCCCGCGAGCTACCCTCCATCTCCCCCTCCCCTCCATCTGCCTCCGCACCCACCCCCTCACCTCCTCCCTCACCCGCCAATTTCCCCGTCCCTATCCCCCTCAGCCCCTCCCTCACCCGCCAATTTCCTCCGCCCAATCCCCCTCAGTCCCCCGTGAGCTACCCTCCATCTCCCCCTCCCTCACCCACCATTTCCCCCCACAACCCCCCGCCAATCCCCCCGCCACCCCCCACCATTTCCCCCCGCAACCCCCCGCCACCCCCCACCATTTCCCGCCGCAACCCCCCGCCACCCCCCACCATTTCCCCCCCAACCCCCCGCCACCCCCCACCATTTCCCCCCGCAACCCCCCGCCAATCCCCCCGCTAGTCCCCCCACCATTTCCCCCCTAGCCCCCGCCACTCCCCCCGCCAATCTCCCCCGGCCAATCCCCCTCAGTCCCCCGCGAGCTACCCTCCATCTCCCCCTCCCCTCCATCTGCCTCCGCACCCACCCCCTCACCTCCTCCCTCACCCTCACCTCCTCCCTCACCCGCCAATTTCCCCGCCGGCCCCCTCACTCCTCCTCGCACCCCACCCATACACACAATCCCATGCTTCACACACACACACATGCAACACACACAATCGCACACACACACCCATGAATATAGACACACACCCACACACACACACCGACACACACACACACATCCCCACACACACACATCCCCACACACGTACACACATACACTTGTTGATATATATTCAGAATGCGGATGTATCGATGGGGCTTCACATACATTTAAGCAGATTGCAATGCAAAGAATTGGTATCTTGGAGTACCTTAATCTCAGGCTATGTTAAAATCAATGATGGTTGCACTGCACTCCAATTATTGAGAAGATGCAACAGGATGATATAGAGCCAAATGAAGTCACACTTCGGTGCATGTTAAAAGCATGTGCAATAATTGGAGTGCTAGAAACTGGAAAATGATGTGATTAGCGAAAAGGTAAAAGTGGATTGTTAAAAGTAAAAGTGGAAGCAGAGAAAAGATTTTGGCCATTTGCCACCAACCCTTCATGACGACTACCTATTTTTTGGGGATCCCAATTCAAATCAAGTGGAATATTTGACTTACCCCTTCAATTTTGGGCAATCCACCGGCGCGTGATCACTGGACGTGAAACAAGGCCCTCTTGGCCTATTGAGGCCTATAAAAGCAATGGATTTTTGCTCATATGGGTACAACAATTTTAGAGATACAGTGGTTCGTGTGAACGTGCAAAAGCCCTCTCTTACACTTGGTGGTTTCAAGTCTATGGTAGGAGCTACTCTGTAGTGTGTATACAGAGGGTAGGCTTCTTAGTGGAGGGCTATGAGCACTATAGTGTAAGAGAGTAGCTTGGATTTATTTTCTTTTCTGTGAGTCAATGTGTTGATTAATCTCTATTCCCTTGAGAAATTCTACCATTTGTATTGTTTTGAGTTAGCCTGCATATCAGTGGCCCCTTATGCTGATCTGTTGTATTGGAGTTAATACATTTAGGGTGGCTTGTCAGCCCTAAGCTTGCACTTTTGAGCATCACTCTGCCCAACCTTGTAATCGTCTGATTTGACTCAAGAAATATATGGTCTTCTGTGGTCATTAGTCTATTAATATTTCTAGAGTATGTACAACTCCTCTGTCTGCTCACAGAAATGTTAAAGGGTATATTTCCCTAAAGAGAACCCCCCTTGAGTAGGCGACGTACTGGATGTGTTAATCTTTAATCTCTACTTTTGTTAAAAGTGGATACTCCAGTACCTCCTCTACACATATGCATATATGCATATGCATGCATGCATGCATGCATGCATGTGCATTCATGCATGTATGCATGTACATTCATGCATGTATGCATGTGTGTGCATGCATGTTTGCATGTATGCATGCATGCATATGCATGTATGCATGTATGCATATGCATGCATGCATGTATGCATATGCATTCATGCATGTATGCATATGCATTCATGCATGTATGCATGTGCATTCATGCATGTTTGCATATGCATGCATGTATGCATATGCATGTGTATGCATGTATGTATGCATGTATGCATATGCATGTATGCATGCATGTATGCATATGCATGCATGTATGCATATGCATGCATGCACATGCATGTATGCATATGCATGCATGCATGTATGCATATGCATTCATGCATGTATGCAGGTGCATTCATGCATGTATGCATATGCATGCATGTATGCATGTATGCATGCATGCATGCATGTATACATGTGTATTCATGCATGTGCATTCATGCATGTATGCATGTGCATTCATGCATGTATGCATGTGTGTGCATGCATGTATGCATGTATGCATGCATGCATATGCATGTATGCATGTATGCATACATGCATGTGTGTGCATGTATGCATATGCATGCATGCATGTATGCAGATGCATGCATGTATGCAGATGCATGCATGTATGCATATGCATTCATGTATGCATATGCATGCATGTATGCATATGCATTCATGTATGTACATCCATGCATATGCATGCATGCATGTATGCATATGCATGCATGCATGTATGCATGTGCATTCATGCAAGTATGCATATGCATATCCCTCTCTCTCTCTCTCGCTCTCTCTCTCTCTCAAACAAAAATAAAGAGAAGATATTAGAAAACAAAAATATAAAGAAAGATAAAAATATACAAAAATATAAAGTGATATATGTTTTACTTACATTGATGTATGTGTAGGTATTCCACTTGAAGTGCTTCTCCGTCCAATTTCCAAAGCTTTGATGCAAAATTCTCTTGCAAAACCAAACAAAGAACATATTAGCAAAACCAAAACTTTAGATCTACAAAAATAGAGGTCTGTATAAAGAGAGAGAGAGAGAGAGGGAGAGAGAAAGACAGAGGGAGAGAGAAAGAGGGAGACAGAGGAGGAGAGAGTGAGAGAGAGAGAGAGGGAGAGAGAGAGAGAGAGAGAGAGAGAGAGAGAGAGAGAGAGAGAGAGAGAGAGAGAGAGAGAGAGAGAGAGAGAGAGAGAGAGAGAGAGAGAGATAGTGAGAGAGAGGGAGGGAGAGAGAGAGAGGGAGAGAGAGAGAGAGGGAAGGGAGGGAGAGAGAGGGAGAGAGAGAGAGAGAGGGAAGGGAGGGAGAGAGGGAGAGAGAGAGAGAGAGGTAACAAACAGAGTTCTGCTCTGTTGTTGGCGCGTGCGAGCTCGAAGGGAGTTCTACGTTCGAAAATGATGAATTTTGGGTTCGGGCCTAGTTAAAAAGAGAGCGTCGGTATATGCGCCGGTATACGCGTCGGTAGTTTCAGCAAAATACCGATGCATATAGTGACGCTTATACCGACGCTTGTACCAACGCTGTGATTCCGAGCCGATGCGGCTATGATTCCGAGGCAATGCAGCTTTCCCAAATTTCCCGAGGGGTATACCGACGCCGACAGCTGCACGTCAGTACACTGACCGTCAGTATTCAGTTGATATGTTGTAGTCTCTCTCTCTCTCTCTCTCTCTCTCTCTCTCTCTCTCCCTCCCTCCCTCCCTCCCTCCCTCCCTCCCTCCCTCTCTCTCTCTCTCTCTCTCTCTCTCTCTCTCTCCCCGCAACCCTCGCCCCTGCCAGTTCCTCTCTCCCCCACGTCCCCCAGTCTTCCCCGCCCCCGAGTCTCGCCAGTGCCACTCTCTCTTCCCTTGCTATCCGCGCAAGAACTCCCCCCGCTATCTCTGTTGGCTCCTTAGCCCCCCGCCTCTATAGCCCCCCGTAGCCAACGCAGCTCCCGTAGCTCGCTCCCCCCTTACCCCCTCCTCTTTTCTCTCTCCACCCCGCGACCCCCAACGGACTATCCCCGCCATCCCCTCTCAACCCCACCCCACTATCCCCACTATCCCCGCCCACAGCGCTTCTCTTGCACTTCTCCTCCTCTCTTTTCAGTTGTTTTGTGCATGATGTGATCCCAGGGATTTGATGCAGTTTCACAGTCTGGACTCTATTGCAATCATCAAGACATTGGGCCACGCTATGATGGAGTGCTACTTGGCTTATTAAATACTAACTTTGTAATTTAGAAGAGGTATATGTGTGACCATTGATGGTTATGGATGATCAATATTGTGAGCCTATCCCTAAGATTAGGTAGGGCCTAAAATTTTGGGCCATCGGGTTGCCATTCAAGGTGAAAATAAAGTCCATATGCCATCACGGGGTTTTCCCATAGAACCTTAGTGGGGGCAGTGAAGAGGGGGCCGTGCCCCCTTTTGTGTGGTTGCGGGGGCCTATTCACCCAGCTAGTAGGGCCCAAACAATAGGACTTGTGGTCATGGAGATATTTTTGGATTGTATATTTCACGTAGTTTGTATCTTCCTTCTACATATATCTATATTGAATCCCCTCATAAAATTTGTATAAGTATGGCCTAGGTTGAGTTGTACATAGAATTATGCACTAGTAAGACCTTCATCTAGAGTCTATCTAGATCACCATCTAAGCTCCACTTTGGGAGCGTAGGGGTGGATAACACCATCGTTGTAACTTTATAATGCTTGAGAATCTAAGAATTTGAGTTCTCTATCTCTCAATCTATGCCTATCCTTGTGTGCATTTTTCTCTTAACTCTGCCTACTCATCTATTCTGCTATGCTATGATTTTCTTACATAGTTGGTGGCCAAGTCTTCTGCTCCTTGCCTTTTGTTGTCCTAGTTACATGGAGATCATGTGACAACATCATTCAAGTGTTCAGTTATTCCATATGTGATATGCATTGTGAGCTTTGCTACAAAATGGTGCCCTCCCTTCCCTTTTCTCCACAAACCAAGGGAGCTCTCTAGAGGGAGAGCTCGTCTAAGTCTTCTATCTCTTTTTTTCTCATGCAAGCTTGAAGAGAAGAACATCTAATGGGGATGCATAAGGGAACTTTTGAGGGAGGGTCTATGTAGAATTTGTCTAAGCCACTGAAGAACTTGCATATGCGATTGAAGGGGGGGGGGGGGGGGGATGCATGCTACCTAATTCTCTCATATATCGACAGGTTAGGCTCTCTATTGTTATTGCACGGGGGCACAAAATGTAGATGTTGATATTGAAGAGGTCTAACCTAAGGAGCCTAATTAAGCTTCTACATTTCTCAAGAAAATTATCATAAATATTCTCTAATTTTTTTATGACTTTCATGAAATATATCTTGAAGATCCGCCCATATTTATATACATCCAAGTTGAGGAGGGGCTCTTATTGTTTTTTCTCGGTAAGAATTCTCCTCCTTCAGAGACCATCCAATTTTCATTTTACAAAATAACAAGAACTTTGATTTTGGAAATAACAAGATCAAAAGTAAGTAGTCTGTTAGGCAAGAGAAAATAGAACTGTAAGAAGTCTGCTCGTTCAGACACGATAGAATTTTCATTTTGGAAAGTAAGAAGAGCAAAAGTAAGTGGATCGCTCGAGGGGGATGAAAAGTTCGTTAACGTTTTCTGTAATTCCCTTTGAATTGTAGGCTTCCATTCGAACTCAAGGTCTCACCTTTGTTATGCCTCACACTGTGGCAAATGCGGATCCCAAAAGCACTATGCACCTTCATTCTAGATTGATTCTTTTATTAATTTGAGCAGAGGAGACTAAGCCTCGGCCGGACTCCCAAAAGAAAAACCACAAGATGGAGAGTTGTAGAAGCTAACAGCATCAAAACTGTACCGCATTTCTTAAGTGCAGCTTACTTATCAGAGTGGAGCGACAGTAACAACGAGCGGATTATATGAAGTTTCTCAGGAAAGTTTATACTTTTGTGACACCACGAAAGCAAACGCTTTTGTTCGAGTATTATATCATGTTTTGTATCAGTCAAAAATCTAAATAGTCACATATAAGAAAACGATGTGCCTGAAGTAGCTCACAGACCTCGAAATACTACCTCAAAATCTCTTCACGTACTTAGCTTAATATCTTCACAGCAACGTAAAGTAGACCTCGAGATTCTACCTGAGAACGCCACCTGTATAGAAGCCCTCAGGTGTTTGCAGAGAAGTCCTTATGACTCTAAGGACATACGGCATACATGTTGACAAAATTTGCGCCATGAAGAATTGTTCTCATACAGCAGAGATGCTGACAAAATGGTGACAGCGTAGTCGTTGATATTATTGGCAGGAAAGCTATGATCTACAGTTACGTCATTACTAAGGAAGGAAATATGATGCAGAAGGAGGCCGCTGCAGCCTTTACGTCTTCTAAGTCTTTCGTGCTCCTCATTTCTCGTCTCGACGTGTCATAGCTGGACACGGCGTACCAGTAAAAGTGGTTGTACAGCCCATGGAGCATTTTAGTAGAATTACTTTACTTTTCATTGCGATCCCCCACTTTGAATCACATTGCGAGAGAACTACTTTTGAGGATTGATCGTAAAACTATAAGGTCATGTTTTCTTAGGAAATGTCTTCTTATCTAATCGGAGTGACCATTCTTAAGTTTCTTTTCAGGATAGTATGGCAACTTCTTTTCTTTTCTCGGAAATAGTAACAAATCGATGGAACTCATGGAAGATTATCAGAGAATGAAAGATTGATAAGCTTTGGTGGAGGAAACTTTATAAGCAAGGCAATATTACATCGAAGTGACGAGCAAATGATAAACGCCACGAGTGACCATGCTTGATTTTCTAGTTTTAAACAATAAACGAAGGAGTAACTCCATGCTGTGAATGCAATGACGGGGACGAAGGAGTAACTGCATTCTCTCTTAACTTGTTCATAGTACTTGAATTAGTAAACATGAGAAATCGAGAAGTTTGTCCTCACTTTGGAGCCAAGCTCAAATCACAATTAAGTTTAATCCTCCAAGAAGAATCCAACTGGCTCCATTCCGAAGCTCAAACGAGTTACAAATTAAAAACCCTCATTAGGGCTCCATGCAGAAGGTAATGACCATTTTATAAATACCTGAAAGGTTTTAAACGATTTTCATACTTAGAGACCCTTGACAACATTAGCATCTATGAGTGAAATCTTTACTGATCTTGAAAACTTGATATGTCTTTTGGTCATTGACGAGGTAACGTTGGGTTGAGGGTAACCTAAGAGCAATTTGATTCATCTATCGTATTCACATGAGACAAGGGGAATAGGTAGAAGAGATGAACTATATATGCATAGATGTGCATGTGGACAAATATAAAGTAACTAAATAGCTCAATGGAACATAAAATATTGGGAATTGAATGCACAACCTCCCAACTATGAGTATGATGGGCTTACCACGTGCACCGAACGTCACGGTTAACGATTGCTTCCTAGTTCCTCTCTCTTAAGTTGTGGCTCATCCACCGCTTGCTATGATTATCTGACATTCTTTTCCCCTTAGATTGAGCATAGTTCTCAATGCTCACTTATGGGCCCTCTATCTAGCTTTGTAGGCATCTTGCCAAGTTTGAGTGCATCCAATAGCACCATATTCTTGCACGTGGACCTATTTTGAAACTTTCCATCAACCCTTTGGTACGCAGGTGCCCATGCACCTGGGTTTTGATCTGCACCCAATTTCAAACTCATCCTTCATTTGTGCCTAGTTTTAGACTCATCCTTCCCTATTTCCCCACATTTTAGGCTCCTTACATCCATGTCACCCAAGTTCCTCAACTAGGCCTTGATACCAATGTTGGGGATTGATCTCACAACCACACAAACAAAAAGTATGGTGGACTAACCTGATATGAATCTGGAAAACCATTCAGAACAATCTACACAAGTGAACTGTCATGCAAGTCTTCATCATCAGAAACAGACTGCTCCTTCAAACATTTGATATTTTTCACAAAATTTTCCATGTAATCTTCTTCACTCATGTGCTCACTCTCCAAGTTTTTTTGGAGGTAAGCAACACAAGCCTCGTTTTTTGCATCATATAAAGTGGTAAGTGTATCCCAAGCATCTTTTGCTATTCAAGAGGAGTGAATGTGAGGAATAACCGCATGATTGATAGACAAGGCTATCAATGCATGTGCTTGAGCATCTCTACCATCCCAACAAAGTTTCTCTGTAGTAGGTGCAGCAACGACCACAAGACAAATAGGAGCGTGAAGAATATCACCATATTTAACACCATCTACATCAGGTTCAGTAACTACATTTGTAGGTGTAATTGCACATTTTTCAAGACCCTACACAATATTCCACAATCCGTGTAATTGCACATTTTTCAACACCCTACACAATATTCCACAATCCTTTTGCAACCAATACATGACACACCATATCAGCCCAGAATGGGTAATTGGTACCATCCAACTTATCGTCAACAACCAACATACATGATACAACACTACTTTTAGCCATGGCCACTTACTAAAATACCCTGATGAGAAAAATGATTGTAGCTCAAAAAGTTGAGCATAACTATCCTATCAAGTTTTGCTAAGCCTGTAGTAGACTTCGAGTCACTTATACTGGCAAACCAAAACCTTGTAGACATCTTTGGCACATAAAGATGAAATTGCCTATGGAGGTGCTATGTTATAATCTTTCTAGGCTGAAACAAGCTCAGATCCCTATTTTGGCACTACACACCGAAGTGTTTTTGAGCTCCTAATCACCTTGAGTATGATCAATACTTTTCGTGCGATTCTGAGACTATGAATGGAGGTGTGTTGATGATGCCATAGATGAAGCAATGACCAGCTCTAATACCACGTGTTGGAGTTTGGGGTCTACTGAAGCCGAGAATAGCAGAAGGAAGAAGAACAAGCTTGGAGCACAACACACAATACTGAATGTGTTACCAGGAGAATCTATAAAGATAAGTGACCCATTAGGGTTATAGGCATATGTACAAGCTGGGGGAAAAAACCTCCTGAAGAGAGAGAAAATTGCCTTGATGGTCCTAGTGTATCCACACACATCACTACCTAAATATATCAATAGTTTTAACACACATGAAACACCTCCATAGTTTCTCTATGATCCTCTCATGAACATGAATATGGGATTAATAGTATTACTTTTGAGAGAGGGATCTATGTAGGCTTTCCGTAAGCCTCCAAAGAGCTTGCATATGGGATTGATGGGGAGTAATGCATGCTACCTCATTTTCTCATATATCCACAAGGTAGACTCCCTATTGTTAGTGCAAAGGGGCACAAAATGTAGATGTTGATATTGAAGAGGCTTAACCTAAAGGGCCTAAACCTCTACGTTTCTCACGAAAAGTATCATGCTACCTTATTTTCTCATATGTCCACAACTTAGGCTCCCTATTGTTAGCGTAAAGGGGCACAAAATGTAGATGTTGATATTGAGGAGACCTAACTAAAGGGCCTAAACATCTACATTTCTCATGAAAAGTATCATAGATATTCATCAAATGTTTTATGATTTTCATGAAATATACCTTAAAGATACGCCCATATTTATTCTTCCGAGTTGAGGTGGTGCCTTTATTTTTTCCCTTGCTAAGAAGTCTCCTCGTTCAGACACCATAGAAATTCTATAATGAAGTACAAAATGTAATTGTACGAAGTCTCCTCGTTCAGATACCATAGAAATTTCATTTTGGAAAGTAGGAAGATCAAAAGTAAGTGGATCGTGCTTGAGCGCGGTGAAAAGTTCATTAACGTTTTCTGTACTTCTCCTTGAAATGTACGTTTCCTTTTGAATTCGAGGTCTCACCTTTGTTATGCCTTAGACTCTGGCGAATGCGGATCCCAAGATTTCTTATTTTATCAATTCGACGAGGGGAGACTAAGCTTCGGCCGGACTTCCTGTTTATGAAAAGAGAAAAACCACAAGATGGAGAGTCGTAGAAGCTAACGGCATCAAAATTGTAGCGCATTTCTTAAGTGCAGCTTCTTTATCAGAGTGGAGGGACAGCAAGGTCGAGCGGTTTATATGACTTTCTCAGGAAATTTTATTCGTTTGTGACACGACGAGAGCACACGCTTTTGTTCGAATATTATATCATGTTTTGTATCATTTACAAATCCAAAATAGTCACATATGAGAAAAGGATGTGCCTAAAGTAGGCTCACAGATCTCGAAATACCACCTCGCTTCACATACTTAGCTCAATATCTTCACAGCAACGTAAAGTAGACCTCGAAATCCTACCTGAGAAGGCCACCTGTAGTACGGAATTCCATTGAGATGCATGACTCTAAGAACACACGCCATACATGTTGACAAAATTGGGGTCATGAAGAATCGTCCTCATACAGCAGAGATGTGGACAAAATGCTGACAGCGTAGTCTTTGATATTACTCGTAGGAAAGCTATCATTTACAGTTTTGTCGTAACTAAAAAAGAAAATATGATGCAGAAGAGAGGACGCGTCCAAGGAGGCGCCTGCAGCGTTTACGTCTTCTAAGTCTTTCGTGCATAACATTATCAGCACGCAGCGCACTTGTTCACCTCCTCATTTCGCCTCTCGACGTGCCATAGCTGGACACGGAAAACCATGCGAGAAAGAAGTGTCGAAGTATTGCAGAGGAAGAGCAAATGAAAAACGCCACAAGTGACCATGCTTGATTTTCTAGTCTTGACGGGGATGAAGGAGTATTTTTAAATGCATTATAAGTGATGTAAAGTTTGTTTTCCTACATAATAATAATGCATGTTTGTATGAATATGATTATAGTCACCAAATATGAATGTGATTTTCTTATTCAAGCACAGCCTATATTTTCCTACATGATGACGTCTAGTCAATCCAAAGCTTTTGATTTTGTTGAGTTTAAGAAATTGACACCAAACTTTTGGAATTGCTCTATAACTCTTTCTACTCACTATAACACCACAATAAACCTTCTCAATTTGAGATGGCTCTAACAACAAACGCATTTCTTTTTTGAGTTTTTTTTCGAACACACTTAGGAGTGCCGAGGCATTTCTTTTCCTCTTCAGATAGGTAATTTCCCCCAACTTGTATATATGCCTATAATCCTAACTGGTTACTTATCTTTATATATTCATTTCGTAATATGTTCCATACTCTATGCTAGGCTCCAAACTTTTTCTTCTTCCCTGTGTTGTTCATGTGCCCTCATAGGCCTCAAACTCCAAAGAAATGGTATCACAACAAGTCATCGCTTCATCTAGGGTGTCGTTGATAGTGTTTGATTAGAGTCTTAGGATTGCATGAAACTTAGTGAGCATACTTAGGGTCAAAATTTTGATATCAACTTGTTTTGGCATCTAAAGGCACTATTGTTGCACTTGTCGAGACAAGTAAGTTATAGGTTAAGCATAACTTGATAGGGTAGTTCTATTCAATTTTATTGAGATAAATTCACTTTTTGCATAAGGGTATTTTAGTTAGTGGCATTGGCCAAAAGCAAGGAGGGATTCATTATGTTAGTTGTTGAGGACAAGTTGGATGGTACAAATTACCCATTATGGGCACATATTATATGTCATCTATTGTAAGCAAAAGGACACTATAATATTGTCTAGGGTGTTGAAAAATGCCCTACTACACCTGCAAATGGAGTTATTGAACGTGATACTAATGGCATTGAACATGGGGATCCTCGAATTCCTACTTCTACTATGGTTCGTGCTATAACTATTGCAGAGCAACTTTATTAGGATAGCATCCATGCTCAAGCACATGCATTGATAGCTTTGTCTGAAAAACGTGCCATTATCCTTCACATTCACTCTAGCAAAACACCAAAATATGCTTGGGATACACTTACCACTTTGTAACACGAAAAAAAGAACAAGGCTTTTGTTCTTTTCCTCCAAAAATAGCTAGAAAGTGACCATATGAATGAAGGAGATTCCATGGATACTTTTTTGACAAAGATCAAAGACTTAAGGGAGCAATTGATTTCTGTGGATGGTCTTGCCACATTGTTCACTTGTGCAGACCGTTCTTAATGGTCTTCAAGATTCATATCATAGCTCTACTTCTACTCTTCCATCGATGATGAAAGGTAATCCAAATGCCTTAACATTCGAGGATTTACTCTTTGTTTTGTTGTAGGACTATTTTTCCAAGCAGAACACCTCCAACATTATTGCTAGAGATTAAGATTTTTTTAGCTAGTCAGAAGGCAAATGAGCTTATGTACTAGTAAGTAGAAATATGCTAATGCTACATAATTGAGGAAGGTAGACAAGGATGAGAAGAAAGGAAAAAATTAGAAACATATTTCCAAATACTATAAATGTAAGATCATGTCACAAAGAGTTCGCCATAACCGGCTAAAAAAGAAGAAAATGAAAAGGAGGTCGGAATCGTTATTCAAGAAGCCGCTACACCAATGACAAAGTCTTCTATCTTATGCAAAATGAAGAATCGGTGTTTACTATTGTTCACAATCATGAACCATCTTCTGATGAGCAATGTATGTATTTAATAAACTTAGATGTTTGGTACTTTGATAGTGGACTATCCAAACATATTATATTGTTGCATAATTTCTTCAGTTCACCTGAGCCTGGCCGTATAGGGAATACTCTCACATGCACCAACAACTCATCTTGTCCTACCATAGTAGTTGATTAGACCATTTTGACTACTACTAATGGTGGTTCTTTTAAATTCTTAGATCCTTCTTTTGTGACAAGGATCGAGAAAAAACTTTCTTCTTTTGAGCATTAGCCAAGATTGGATTGGTTGTCAAATTTAATGATGATAGATATATAGTTTGTGACGTCCTCCAATGGCAATGTCTTACTTTTTATGGCATTTTATGTCCTGGGCTGTATAAGTTCATAGACTATGCGAAATCTATCAATGATTTAGCATGTGAAGTTCACGATTCTCATGCTATTGGAGACATCAAGCTTTTGGCATGCACACTGTGGTCATCTGAATTTTTTTTGAGAAAATTGGAAGATTTAAATATTGATGGTCATTTGAATTTTGCTAGTTTGCTATGCGTGCAGAAATCTAAAATGGTGTCTTCTCTACCCAAACTTGAGGAACCTGGTAAACATGTTTGTGAACACTATATTTTGGAAAAAATGCAGCATTGCTCCTTCCCAAAATATGGTTCAGTTTGAGATACTCGAAAATTGGAGCTTGTTCATAGTGATGTCTGTGGTCCTATGCCGACATCTTCTTTTGGGAACTACCTATAATTTATGCTTTTTATTGATGATTTTTAAAAGCATGCATGGTTGTATCCATCAAAAGCAAAATCTGAAGGATTTATATGCTTCAAACAATTTTTGGTTTTGGTTAAAAATTTGTCAACAAATAAAATGGGCACCCGCCATTCTAATCGAGAGGAGAATACATGTCTTCTGATTTTAATGCATTTTTTGTTTGAACATGGGATAACACATTAATGTAGAGAGCCATATACACCAAAAAAGGAACGGACATTTTGAAAGAGAGAATAGGTCTCTCATGGAGATGGCAAGGTGTATGGTAAAAAAGCACGCTTTACCACATAGCTTTTGGATGGAGGCGATTGTGTATGAAACATATGTACTAAATAGGTGTCCCATGAAAGCACTGAAGTCTATAACTCCACATGAGGCTTGGGATCGTCTCAAGCCATCTTTCTCTCATTTGTATGTCTTTTTTTGTCTAGTGTATGCATTAATGCCTAAATAATAATGCAAAAAGTTTGATGATAAAGTAGTAAAATGTATTTTTGTTGGGTATAGTCTTGAAAGAAAACGCCATTATCTGTATCATCCACATACTAAATGCATATTAGTTATCCATGATGTTGTTTCTTGTGGAAGATGCCATTCATCCATTACTTTCGTGTACTAAGGAAACATCAGTTAGATCCAATGATATTTTTGACACTTTGCTGCCTCTTTTTATAGGTGGAAAGACAAGTGTTGGTCCAAATGAGGTAATTTTTGAAACTTTACAAGTGTCACATGATGATCCTGATAATGCCATTTTTTATGCAAATTTACATGATACAGTTGTGGATGAGAGGACCGATATAGAGGAGGAAAAAACTTTCCACAAATGGCTTGCACAAAACTTACGAGATAGAAAATTACATGTAACTCTATCTTATTGTGCACGTTCAGGCTCTTATACTACTTCTTTTGCATCACATTTCTATGGAATGGCTGCCTCTATTCTCTATGATTGGAATGTGTGTGTTTCCTTTGAAGAAGCACAACATATAGAAAATTGGATGGGTGCTATGCAATTAGAATATTATACTACTATGAGGAATGGTACCTCATATTTATGTAATTTGCTTGAATATTTTAAAGGTATGAGGCAAAGCTAGTTACAAAAGGTTATGCTTAAGAAAGAGGCATTGATATTGGCAAGACCGTTTCGTCCACATGCCAAATGACCATAGTTTGTAGCATCGGTGTACTTGCAAGTCATCGTTTTTGGAATGTACATCAATTGGACAATAGAACTACATTTCTAAATGGTGAGGTACGTGAAAGAGTGTGTGTTTTTCAGCCCATTGGTTTTGTGCAAAAAGGGCATGAAAACAAAGTGCCCAAGTTGAGAAAGGCATTATATGGTTTGGAGCAAGCACCACATTCTAGGTATGATAAGACACATGCCTACTTGATTCCACATGCTTTTCAGAATAACATAGCTAAGATCACCATATATATTGAGTAGATATAAAGGAACAAGAAATAAAAAATAAAATAAAGATAGATAAATTAAAGCATGATTTTCTTCACATGAGTGTTTGCGTCATTTCTAATGGCATTACTAGATTGTTTTTTGTTTCGTAATTCGTTTGCACCCATATTAAACAAAAGTAAACCCTTTTGATTTTCCTTCTAGTAGCATTCCTAGAGTAGAAGAATTCGAGACTCGACCTTCTTGTAATAGGAAATGAAGTGAACCTTGCATCAAGCAAACCTGCAGCTAAACTAGTGCTGAGATCATGACCCATCAAGGATTCTATCTATCTATCTATCTAGATCAGTGAGGCCTTCTACTAGCATCCATTCTTCTTTTTCTACGTGTTTACACTCACTTCCTTGTACATCCCAACAAGTTTTAATTGTAGCATCAATGGATACTGATCATGTACTTTCTTCCCCATGTACATGTGTATATTCCCCATGTAAATGTGGAATATATATATATATATATATATATATATATATATATATATATATATATATATATATATATATATATATATATATATATATATATATATATATATATATATATATATATATATATATATATATATATATATATATATATATATATATATATATATATATATAAGAGTGTATATTCCCATGTAAACGTGTATATTCCCATGTATATAAGAGTGTATATTCCCATGTAAACTTGTTTTGGCATCTAAAGGCACTATTGTTGCACTTGTCGAGACAAGTAAGTTATAGGTTAAGCATAACTTGATAGGGTAGTTCTATTCAATTTTATTGAGATAAATTCACTTTTTGCATAAGGGTATTTTAGTTAGTGGCATTGGCCAAAAGCAAGGAGGGATTCATTATGTTAGTTGTTGAGGACAAGTTGGATGGTACAAATTACCCATTATGGGCACATATTATATGTCATCTATTGTAAGCAAAAGGACACTATAATATTGTCTAGGGTGTTGAAAAATGCCCTACTACACCTGCAAATGGAGTTATTGAACGTGATACTAATGGCATTGAACATGGGGATCCTCGAATTCCTACTTCTACTATGGTTCGTGCTATAACTATTGCAGAGCAACTTTATTAGGATAGCATCCATGCTCAAGCACATGCATTGATAGCTTTGTCTGAAAAACGTGCCATTATCCTTCACATTCACTCTAGCAAAACACCAAAATATGCTTGGGATACACTTACCACTTTGTAACACGAAAAAAAGAACAAGGCTTTTGTTCTTTTCCTCCAAAAATAGCTAGAAAGTGACCATATGAATGAAGGAGATTCCATGGATACTTTTTTGACAAAGATCAAAGACTTAAGGGAGCAATTGATTTCTGTGGATGGTCTTGCCACATTGTTCACTTGTGCAGACCGTTCTTAATGGTCTTCAAGATTCATATCATAGCTCTACTTCTACTCTTCCATCGATGATGAAAGGTAATCCAAATGCCTTAACATTCGAGGATTTACTCTTTGTTTTGTTGTAGGACTATTTTTCCAAGCAGAACACCTCCAACATTATTGCTAGAGATTAAGATTTTTTTAGCTAGTCAGAAGGCAAATGAGCTTATGTACTAGTAAGTAGAAATATGCTAATGCTACATAATTGAGGAAGGTAGACAAGGATGAGAAGAAAGGAAAAAATTAGAAACATATTTCCAAATACTATAAATGTAAGATCATGTCACAAAGAGTTCGCCATAACCGGCTAAAAAAGAAGAAAATGAAAAGGAGGTTGGAATCGTTATTCAAGAAGCCGCTACACCAATGACAAAGTCTTCTATCTTATGCAAAATGAAGAATCGGTGTTTACTATTGTTCACAATCATGAACCATCTTCTTATGAGCAATGTATGTATTTAATAAACTTAGATGTTTGGTACTTTGATAGTGGACTATCCAAACATATTATATTGTTGCATAATTTCTTCAGTTCACCTGAGCCTGGCCGTATAGGGAATACTCTCACATGCACCAACAACTCATCTTGTCCTACCATAGTAGTTGATTAGACCATTTTGACTACTACTAATGGTGGTTCTTTTAAATTCTTAGATCCTTCTTTTGTGACAAGGATCGAGAAAAAACTTTCTTCTTTTGAGCATTAGCCAAGATTGGATTGGTTGTCAAATTTAATGATGATAGATATATAGTTTGTGACGTCCTCCAATGGCAATGTCTTACTTTTTATGGCATTTTATGTCCTGGGCTGTATAAGTTCATAGACTATGCGAAATCTATCAATGATTTAGCATGTGAAGTTCACGATTCTCATGCTATTGGAGACATCAAGCTTTTGGCATGCACACTGTGGTCATTTTAATTTTTTTTTGAGAAAATTGGAAGATTTAAATATTGATGGTCATTTGAATTTTGCGAGTTTGCTATGCCTGTAGAAATCTAAAATGGTGTCTTCTCTACCCAAACTTGAGGAACCTGGTAAACATGTTTGTGAACACTATATTTTGGAAAAAATGCAGCATTGCTCCTTCCCAAAATATGGTTCAATTTGAGATACTCGAAAATTGGAGCTTGTTCATAGTGATGTCTGTGGTCCTATGCCGACATCTTCTTTTGGGAACTACCTATAATTTATGCTTTTTATTGATGATTTTTCAAAGCATGCATGGTTGTATCCATCAAAAGCGAAATCTGAAGGATTTATATGCTTCAAACAATTTTTGGTTTTGGTTAAAAATTTGTCAAAGTATAAAATGGGCACCCGCCATTCTAATCGAGAGGAGAATACATGTCTTCTGATTTTAATGCATTTTTTGCTTGAACATGGGATAACACATTAATGTAGAGAGCCATATACACCAAAAAAGGAACGAACTTTTTGAAAGAGAGAATAGGTCTCTCATGGAGATGGCAAGGTGTATGGTAAAAAAGCACGCTTTACCACATAGCTTTTGGATGGAGGCGATTGTGTATGAAACATATGTACTAAATAGGTGTCCCATGAAAGCACTGAAGTCCATAACTCCACATGAGGCTTGGGATCGTCTCAAGCCATCTTTCTCTCATTTGTATGTCTTTTTTTGTCTAGTGTATGCATTAATGCCTAAATAATAATGCAAAAAGTTTGATGATAAAGTAGTAAAATGTATTTTTGTTGGGTATAGTCTTGAAAGAAAACGCCATTATCATCCACATACTAAATGCATATTAGTTATCCATGATGTTGTTTTTTGTGGAAGATGCCATTCATCCATTACTTCCGTGTACTAAGGAGACATCAGTTAGATCCAATGATATTTTTGACACTTTGCTGCCTCTTTTTATAGGTGGAAAGACAAGTGTTGGTCCAAATGAGGTAATTTTTGAAACTTTACAAGTGTCACATGATGATCCTGATAATGCCATTTTTTATGCAAATTTACATGATACAGTTGTGGATGAGAGGACCGATATAGAGGAGGAAAAAACTTTCCACAAATGGCTTGCACAAAACTTACGAGATAGAAAATTACATGTAACTCTATCTTATTGTGCACGTTCAGGCTCTTATACTACTTCTTTTGCATCACATTTCTATGGAATGGCTGCCTCTATTCTCTATGATTGGAATGTGTGTGTTTCCTTTGAAGAAGCACAACATATAGAAAATTGGATGGGTGCTATGCAATTAGAATATTATACTACTATGAGGAATGGTACCTCATATTTATGTAATTTGCTTGAATATTTTAAAGGTATGAGGCAAAGCTAGTTACAAAAGGTTATGCTTAAGAAAGAGGCATTGATATTGGCAAGACCGTTTCGTCCACATGCCAAATGACCATAGTTTGTAGCATCGGTGTACTTGCAAGTCATCGTTTTTGGAATGTACATCAATTGGACAATAGAACTACATTTCTAAATGGTGAGGTACGTGAAAGAGTGTGTGTTTTTCAGCCCATTGGTTTTGTGCAAAAAGGGCATGAAAACAAAGTGCCCAAGTTGAGAAAGGCATTATATGGTTTGGAGCAAGCACCACATTCTAGGTATGATAAGACACATGCCTACTTGATTCCACATGCTTTTCAGAATAACATAGCTAAGATCACCATATATATTGAGTAGATATAAAGGAACAACAAATAAAAAATAAAATAAAGATAGATAAATTAAAGCATGATTTTCTTCACATGAGTGTTTGCGTCATTTCTAATGGCATTACTAGATTGTTTTTTGTTTCGTAATTCATTTGCACCCATATTAAACAAAAGTAAACCCTTTTGATTTTCCTTCTAGTAGCATTCCTAGAGTAGAAGAATTCGAGACTCGACCTTCTTGTAATAGGAAATGAAGTGAACCTTGCATCAAGCAAACCTGCAGCTAAACTAGTGCTGAGATCATGACCCATCAAGGATTCTATCTATCTATCTATCTAGATCAGTGAGGCCTTCTACTAGCATCCATTCTTCTTTTTCTACCTGTTTACACTCACTTCCTTGTACATCCCAACAAGTTTTAATTGTAGCATCAATGGATACTGATCATGTACTTTCTTCCCCATGTACATGTGTATATTCCCCATGTAAATGTGGAATATATATATATATATATATATATATATATATATATATATATATATATATATATATAAGAGTGTATATTCCCATGTAAACGTGTATATCCTGTGTCCAAATGCTTAGAATCCTAATGTGTATGTATACCAATTGTAATTGAGTGTTTGAATAAAACCCCATGTGTGTGTATACACTCTTTGGAAATCCTAATTACCCTAAAACTGCATGCGCAAAACCTGATACCCATGTGCATATGAGTTTCTCTATGTGTGTGTGGAAACCGTAGATGAAAACCCTTATTGTGTGTGAGGACCCATGTAATGTATGTGTGAAAGCTAGCTTTTTTGGGAATCCGAAAGACCCTAGAAGTATGAAAACCCTAATGTGCATTTTTTTTCTAAATTAGAGGACGGAAATTAGTTGGTTTTCGACAGGGAAAGTTTGAACATATGACTTTGAAAGGAGTCGCAGCTTCGATCACACGTAGCACGCCACTTCGACCGACGAAAAGATCATCCTTTGAAACTCAACTTCCAAAGACGTTCTTCGCGAGTTGCTGTCCGTTTTGTAGCGGTTTCACATTCGTATGACACTTGCGTGACAAATTCGTCCATCCCACCTTACTTAAGAGCGAGTAGTGTGATCGTATGATCTACCAGTGCTTACCATCTTCAGCATTCAGACACACTTATCGTAGCCTCGCCCCTCCATCTACCAGCTTGAGCTTTGAGCTATGGCATTTGGTAAAGCAGGAGTCATCGCCTTTAGCTGTCTACTGCTTACAACCGGAGCATTCCTTGTACATGCGGTAAGGGTTTACTCTCTCTTCGCCGTCCCCTTCTCCGTATGCATTTTTATGGTTGTATGGATTCCTGTTCTTCCGCTTGCAGTGCAATTATGCAGCGTCCTGCGGCGACGAGACACTTAGCGGGACGACTCTATCGGCTAGCTGTGCGGATATCAGCGGAAACCCTGTGACATCATCGCTTGACCTCAATGCCAAGATCAGCAACAACGATGGGCAGCTCGTCTGTCCCGGAGCCGATTTCGCTGCCTCATGCTCTAATGTTGGGCTGAGCGGCGGCCACACCCTTGTCGCTAACTGCAAAAACGTCAATGGTGCTGTAATCCAGACGAGCCTCGACCTGAACAACTGCATCAGCAACAATGACGGGTACCTGCAGTTCTGCGTGTAGATTCATCTCTGCCCCGCGTAGGAGGCTGCCGGATGCTCTTCGTTGCCACATACTCGATTCAAATATGTGACTCCTTCCCCCCCTTTGGTTTGAGGACGGAACCGAATAAAGATGAGGCATTCCAACGCCGAAATTTGTATGCAGCCAGTAATAAGCATCTGTATCAATAAAGAATCCTCTATGCTTTGAATATATCAATATATAACTATTACAATTTCTGTGTGGCTTCACAATGACTCGTAACAGCTTATGTTTATTACTTCCATATAAGCATTCGGAAAGAAAGCGCCGGTATGGCGCCGATATAAACGTCGGTATGAGCGCCGGTATATGCGTCGGTATACGCGTCGAAAATACCGACGGTTATACCGACGTATATACCGACGTCCCAGCTGGGTGTACCGGCGCATATACTGATGACCATACTGGAATTACCGACGCGTATATCGACGACCAAATCTGCACAAAACTTTTTGGGCAGAGTGTGTTGTCTTTTGCTACAGCATGATGTTGTTTAGCAAAAGACAATACACTCTGCCCAACTGAGTACATGTGTTATGTACTCTAATGGCAACCAAAACGTAAACTTATATGAACAAAAATTAACAATGATTCATGTACAGAAAGTCGTATATTCCATAAATGGCACTTACATATAGGAATCGAATACAAAATTATGGTACATCATTGAAACATAGGAGTGTAATACAAAATTGTGGCAATGTGACAAAACACTTCCATATAGGAATCGAATACAAAATCATGGTTCATGATTGTCGTATGGGAGTGTGATACAAAATTGTGGCATTGATCAAAATATTTACACCTACAATCCTGCAACAAAACATATGTATAAAATAAAACCAATTAACATGACATTTATAAACAACAACTAGAAACACGAAACCAAGATATAACTTTACCTAATCAAGAATATTCTCCCATGAGACGATTGCACCGCGCCCCTCTATGTCTTGTAACAGTGCAGTCAATCCATGTCGATATCCATATGATTCTTCTGCTCGTGTTGGAGGAGGACCCACTGCCAACTCCTATAGTAAATATGCAAAATGTTAGATGAATATACATAATATACTTAACACAAACAACTTCAATAATTAACATCATACTTACAAATTGGTAGCGCATACTGTCGTATCCGTCACTACCTAAATGCGAGGTTCCAACCGTATCTAACCGAGTGGCCGCCGCATCTCTTTGTTGTCGATACCGATCAGGAGTATGTTGATGCTCATCCTGAATCGATTCCCATTCTTCGGTGTCTAGCCATACAGGCTTTGGTAAGCCTGCTTTGAAAGCATCGCGAGCTTCCGATCGTCGATGCGACATCACCTCACGTGCTGTATGTTGTATCCAATCGGAACTCACAACTGGATTGCCAGGTGTTGGCCGGTACTCTTCATATATGCATTGTGTGATATGATTTTTAGAGTCTCTATCCTGTTCGGTTCATTTTAACATTACTGAATGACCGAATTCGATCGAGCAGAGTTGTCGTATACGTTGCCACATTGACTTCCCCGCCGCATTGACTTCCCCGCCGCATCCATAACGGGAGCTCCATTACGGATATGATATATCTTTGATTCATCGTGATCGTGCACCCCATGGTGTATGTGGAGATCCCATTTGATGCAATATGTGATCTCATCTCATCCAATGTATATATATGCATGCTTAAGCTTGTATACATATACATTCATGTATACATATGCTTGTATACATATGCATTTGGAACACAAATTATTATTATTCTTGATTCTTTTTATTAATATAATGTGTCTCATGCTTTTTCTTGTTAGTTGTTACCACTTGCATTTATTCGTTCGAATCCTACAATTTTACATAAGTATTCAACCTAATTCACAATTTCTTTTGTTTTCTACACTAAGAATTCTTTCTTGCGTTTTTTGATCCGGAGATTTTGGATCCAGAGATTAAGGGTGTAGATTAAAATGATCTCATCCGAAAGGTTCGATCAACCTCCTAATGTTTCGATCAAATTTTTCGTTCACATCAGAAATAGATTAACATGCAACACCAAAAAGACATAAAAATGCAACATCAAAGAGAAATGAATAATGTTTTCCTTTTCATTTTTTTCAACTTAAACAATATGTTCTTCGTAAATGTGTAATCCTATACTTCAATGAGAGGGTGATTTATACGCATAACTCGTGAAATTTATTAGTCTAGAGTTTAAAATGTAATTTGATGGAATTTCTATCCATCCATGATCTTCAGAATTTGTATGCACGCATATGCCGGTCTCCACAAGGACATTCTCCACAAGAACTTAGACACTCTTTTGGTGAGCATTCAGAACTTCGAATTGAATCCTATAAATATCCGAAAGAGTTGAAATCATGTCTCTTGGTAAATAATATCTGTTGAAAAGACGGTTTAGGAATATGCCTACAATTTTATCCGAAGACAATATCTTTATTGGTAACTTCTATATAAAATTGAAAAACGTGGAGATCCAATGCAATATAAACACACAAGATAACATGAATGAAAATCAATATTTTAGAGATTGGATCTCTGGTGTCAACATTGTAGTTTTTGTGGATACCAATGCCCTGCACATTGTACATAAAAGAAATCATGTTATCTCACACTTTGGAGACGAATCCATATTTGATACCTCTTTGATGTGTTGCTTTGAAGATTTCTTCTTAGAAATCCTTTCTTATTTCCAAACATGCGACATGGGAGAAACCACTTATCTAAATATCCATGGAAAATCAAAATCCTTCCTCACAACTCTTGATCGAATCATAGAATTCTTTAATAGCTTTGTTTCTACCTTTAATACCTCACCATGAATGGTGTCCTTTTTCGGAGAATCATAAACACATAATCAACATCTTGATCATGAGTCAACTCCTTGGCGTGTAGAATATGGTATCCTAAGCATACAATACGTTCTGATGAAGCCTCATCATTCTTGCATATGAATATCTAAAACCCCATGGCGATTGAGCTGTTCAATACTTTCCTCAAATTTTCTTTACACGGTAAATGATTTCTCATGCTAATTTTAAGTTTGACTCATGAGGCATATGTGATACTTTCACATTTCTTCATGAGTCCATTTGTAAGATCTTGATTGAGGTTAGAATCAAATCACATGTTAATCATATGCTAATTGTGATATGTTCAATGGACTATATGCGACTCCAAATTCAATGACGTGTTAATAGTGACAGCTCAATGGACGGTGTGCGATTCAAAATTGGATAAGAATCAATAAAAATGGATGCATTATGGTTCAAATGAAAGAAAATAATAACATAGTTGAATAAAGATGTACAAAAAGTGGAGAGAAAATCACAAACAAAGATAGATGCAGATTGAGAGATAGAGAGCTTAAATTCTCACATTGCCAAGAGGAATGCACTTGCAATGATGGTGTTGTCCACCTCTCCGGTCCCAACGTGGAGTGTAGAGGAGATAGTGGGGCATTCACCTTGGCAAGTTCCAAATTGTAAGGGAAAACAAGCACTCACACTTCTAATATGTCTTCTTCTCAAGGCTCCTTAGGGAAGTATACCCTGTAATATTTCTTTATGCAGGTACACTCAACTACAAAAGAAAAACTATATCGTCACAAAGTAAAGAAAATGACAAGTGCACACATGCGAGAAAACCCCAATTTTACTTCTTTGCTCACTAAATAAACACAAAGAATAGGAAATCTCCAAATGAGTAATAAAAAGGGCTAGCATGACATTCGAGAAAATAGACAGAATCAAGACAAGAACTACAAATCAAATCACATATGGATTATTGCACGGATGAAGACCCTTATCCAAGAGAAATGCAATAAAATCACACTTAGAGACTATCTCCAAGCCACTCAATCACTTTATAAAGCTAATAGCAAACCCCACAAGGAGACCCATGCTCTGTGTAACCATCACAGAGTGACCTCCAATAGTGCACATGTCGTAACAGAATGCAATGAGTGCTCCCCAAAAATGGTGCTACATCCTAATGCGGATCCCAATGCCAAAAGAATGATCATTCATATCATGTTTGTAGGCATCTCCTAATGAGTGCAAGTCATCTACTTATATAGACCCCAAGAGGTAAGAAGGGGACTTGTCCAGTCCCAACGTTCAATGAATACGTGCCAAAGTGGTTGCGAAACAATGATATGGCTAAATATGGCTATGGAAGCCCACCCTAATGAGGCTCTCAAATTATCTTTTGCCATCGTTAGGGCTTGGCGGCCTTCATTGGTTCTCAATATGTCACTTGCCTCACAACAACATGCCATGCTCCTCATTTTCCTCTTATAAAACAACAATTACAAAGCACCTTGTGAAATCCTCATTGCTCCTACCACTGATACTATAGCATTATCATAACCAACCATTGCTTTTGGGTGTGCAATATGGCCTTTGTAATGACCATTCCCATGGTGGGTAACAAGCCACCAGCTTGTAATTATGTGACTCAATCCCAAAGGTTTGTGTTGCCAGAAGATCACAACCCACGGAAAGATTAAGAGGAAAGTGAACCATCTTGTGCAGCTTGCTACTGCCTTGTGCTCCATAGCTAAATCTCTTCACTTTAAGTATGAATATCTGAGGCAATGATTGGATCTTCACAAACTTACTTGCACTAATAGCTCTAGCCTTTCAAAAAGGAGCCTTATAACCATCTAGTGTCTCTCTTCTCTTGATGACACTGTCCTTCCCAAAAGTGTAACCAAGAATAATGTAAAAGGAATAAATTATATCAAGTAAAAGAAGAAAATTTTGGGTCCTAGTGGATTGAGAGAGCATACAAATGAATGAAGAAAAGAATCTCGGCCTAGGCACATGCCAAATGAAGGAAGCAAAGGCATACCGAATGAATGTAGCAAGGGCATCAAATCTTAGCACAAGCATTGGGAACGAAAATAATGAGCAAGAGGTACTTGGTTTGGATGATTGGACGCAAACAAGGGCCACTAGACCTCACGAACACACTCACCTTATAAGGGCATGACAAAAGATCTTTCCTCTTGACCAGAAAGGGCGAGGTCTCCTCCATCACTTCACCCCACCATAGGGAGTGCAAGGGAACTACATCAACCCGTTCTCAGTTGATTTACAAAGGTGACTATCCAAAAAATATTTTCAAATGCCACCTCCGCTTTGGCCGCCATGGACAAGTACAATCCCTACCTCCCAAGCACACCTCCTATGGACCACCACCTAGGGTGACGCCTTTCTCATGAGGTTAAGTTTCACTTTGAAGGCATAGCAAAGGTGATTTTTGAAAATTCTACAGCACCCATTGTGCACCATCGAGGGCAACTATACTACCTCTTTCTTCCACATATATTCTAAATGCAACTTCTACATGTAGACATAGACACTATGAGTGCAAGGTCTCTACCATTTTACCTCCATGACTCCTCTAGGGTGAGGCCACCAGTTCTCTACATCATTATAGTTCAGGTGGGCAATGTGCCTATTGCATTGCACAAGGGAGACTTCATGGATTCCCTAGGTACGTCTTGCCCACATGGGTGGCCATTCATCCTAATCAAGGAAACTTTGGGTTAAAGTGTGAGTTAATGTAGTGAATATAGTTGCAAAGATCTGGCGCTATCAAAAGATCTGATTGGAGGACCTAAACATGGTTGGCTATGAGTACCAAAGTTAGCCCAGTCCTCGGCCAATCATGTGAGTTCAGCACATGTGATAGTAAAGGCTTGGACTTTGGCAAGTCCACTACTTTGGACTCTAAATTCTATATAAACAAAGGCTTGGAAAGCATTTTGGCTATCCTATCTATCCTATGTCTAACGATCATCTTAAAGCACAAGATAGGTTGTTATGAATATAACTAAAAGGCACTCAATGTGTATCCCCATGCAAAAGGGACACATGGTTGAACTCGTACACCCTACCATCACATAGGAACTCCCCTTCTTCCTAAAGGTGGCGAGTACGGAGACAAATCAAATAGGTGCTCTCACACTACTAGAAATCGGGGGTGTTAGTGACACCCCCCATTCAAACAAAATGCAAGTTTCGTTGCTTATGCAACGCTTAATCTATAGAGCATCACATAAGTGATGATGATTGTTTTTATTAGAAAAAAAAAGAAGAACCATTGCATAAGTGATGCAAAGCATCCTTATGCGGTGCTAGTGTCCATCATCTCAAATAGTGATGCTAATAATCGATGCTAGTAGCGACATTGGCACACTACTAGGGAGGCTTAAGCGTCGCATAAGTAGGCTTTGAAATCATAAAAAATTTGATTTCTCTTGGCACATTTGTGCCTGGATTTAGACGAGAGAGAGAGAGGGAGAGAGAGCGAGAGAGAGACACATCCAGTAGGATTGTCGAAGAGAGAGGCTAAGGTATAGACACACACATACACACATATTTACACACACACAGATTTACACACACACATACACATGCATACATATATATACACACATAGACACACATATACACACATAGACACACACATATACACACATACACACACACACATACACACACATACACACACACATACACACACACATACACACATAGGCACATACACACATACACACACATTTACACACACACATACACATGCATACACATACATATATACACATACACACATATATATGCACATAGACACACACACATTCACACATAGACACACACAAATACACACACATACACACACACATACACACACATACACACACATACACACACATACACACACATACACACACATACACACACATACACACAGATACATACGTACACATACACAATGATAGACACTGTAAGGTTGTTAGAATATTTTTTAGCCAAATCCTTGTAATTAGAAACGTTGCGCACCGAAAGGGTGCAGCGAAAACATTGTATCGTTTCTTTCTAATTAATAGAAGATGCGCATAAGAGATGACAAAGAATCACCAGCTTGTTCGCTCTAGATGATGCGCTGGAGCGGATTTCGGATTAAAGTTATATTAATTGTTGAATTGTGTGTACGAATCTCTATTCAAAGTTGAAGTAAATCAGGTACTATGTTAATGTTACTGTTGTGAAGTGAAGTGTGGCGCTATTGTAAAGAAGAGGTGAAGGTGTTGCATATAAAATTACAATAATCATTAAGACTGTTATGTGCTGAAGTGTAATTGCATCTTCTATAATTGTTCTGGATGAATCAATGAAAGTGATAGTCTGAAATTAAGTAGTGAATTGGGAAAATACATATAGGGCCTTTGAGTTATCAGACCCCTGACCATCCCAAGAACCCACAAATAAGAATAACTATAACAATTTAACACTGGCACCGGCCATGGGGCATGGAGTCGCCAGTCGATGCATAGACTAAGAGTTGAGAAGAATCCGATGATATATGCCTGTAACACGTTCTCGAGAATCGTACCCCATGTATAGAAGGGATCAGCATCCCTGGAAAATTCCTAGCACATTGGGCACACCTCCAAGTAGTAGTGGTGATGGACAAACGTTGGAAGGAAAGCGCAAAATTTGCGCCAGTGGAGTACCACTTCCGCTTTTCCTTATGCAAGGACCATAGGGTATACCAGAAGTGCAACCAACCCTCTCTACGAAAAGTAAGGTTGAAGAAGTAAGCAATGGTTCTAGTGACAGTATGTGTAATAAAGTAAGTCTATGATCCAAGGGTCTGGCCGGTTCAGACAGATCTGAAATCGGACACCGTTTGGTCATCTGTGTGTATGACCAAAGATCTCGAGTTTAGACTTACTAGGAGGTCTTGTGCTCTTGTGAACAAGTGAACCACTTAGCTTAGTGGTTAAGTCTCAAGGATGTGAAGGACGAGGTCTTGGGTTCAATCCCCATGAGGTACATGGGAAGAGTATTTTGCCCAAAGAGCTCTAGAACCTTCTAGAAGCATCCACTGGACACTTGGCGCACATGTAGTTACATGGCTGACACTTGGATGATTAGTATCCACCTGCCCAAGAAGGCAGTCCCCTGGAGAGAGCTATATATAGAGGCATTTGGTTGGGAGGAGAGTCATCTCTCTAGCATGTGGTGGTCGTAATCCTCGTTCTCTTGCATTGGTATCAGAGCTAAGCCCATGCACCAGTTATGCCTAGAAATGGACTAGTAATTTGAATCCACCTAATTCACATGTTTTTGCCTAGATCGCACATCCAGAAACTGTGAATTAGCCAGGGATGTCATTAGATCCACCCTTATTATTCTTCACTAGTTTGTACTTTGTCCCGTTTATCAAAGTGCAAACCTGGATAGTGTTTTGAATCATTTGGGCAGGGATGCCACCACAGAGATGAGACATGTTCTTCCAGTTCTAGAACATGATCATGTTCTTCCAGTTTTAGAACATGAGGCTCGGGGGTTGCCTACAGTATGTATATAGCTCTATTTTCGAGGACGAAAATCTTTTCCAAGGGGGGAAGAATGTAATAAAGTAAGTCTATGATCCAAGGGTCTGGCCGGTTCAGACAGATCTGAAATCGGACACCATTTGGTCATCCGTGTGTATGACCAAAGATCTCGAGTTTAGACTTACTAGGAGGTCTTGTGCTCTTGTGAACAAGTGAACCACTTAGCTTAGTGGTTAAGTCTCAAGGATGTGAAGGATGAGGTCTTGGGTTCAATCCCCATGAGGTACATGGGAAGAGTATTTTGCCCAAAGAGCTCTAGAACCTTCTAGAAGCATCCACTGGACACTTGGCGCACATGTAGTTACATGGCTGACACTTGGATGATTAGTATCCACCTGCCCAAGAAGGCAGTCCCCTGGAGAGAGCTATATATAGAGGCATTTGGTTGGGAGGAGAGTCATCTCTCTAGCATGTGGTGGTCGTAATCCTCGTTCTCTTGCAGTATGGAATTTTCCAGTAACAGTTTGTGGAATTCCAATGGGACGTCGGATAATTTTAGGGCCAGGTTGCTGAATTTTGGTGAAAGTTCCATTCTTGGTTCTGATTTTGAGGGAACTAGTGTATTATGGAATGAAAATTTTGGTGAAAAGCTCACCACAGAAGTCCATTATGATGAAGGGAAGTTGGCTGAAGGTGTGAGGGAATGTAGAGGAGGTACTAGGGTATCCACTTTTATCAAAAGTAGAGAATAAAGATTAAACTCATCCAGTACGTCACCTACTCAAGGGAGGTTCTCTTTAGGGAAGTATACCCTTTAACATTTCTGTGAGCAGGCAGGGGTAAATAATAGCACAGAGTTGTACATACTCTAGGAATATTAATCAACAAATGACTACAGAAGACCGTATATTTTTTGATTCGAATCAGATGATTACAAGGTTGGGCAGAGTGATGCTCAAATGTGCAAGCTTAGGGCTAACATGCCACCTTAAAAGTGAATAACCTCAATGCAACAGAGTCTTCTCATCAACTTAAGGGGTCAATTATATGCAGACTAACTCAGAACAATACGAATGGTAAAGAATTTCTCAAGAGAATAGAGCTTAACAACAACACTGACTCATAGAAAAGAAAAGAATCCAAGCCACTCTCTTACACTATAGTGCTCATAGCCCTCCACTGAGAAGCCTACCCTCTGTATCCACACTACAGAGTAGCTCCTACAATAGGCTTGAAACCACAAAGTGCAAGAGAGGACTTCTGCACGTACGTGCACGTATGTACGCGTATCTGAACCGCTGTATCTCTAAAAAAAATTGTACATCTCAATGAGCCCAAATCCATTGTTTTTATAGACCCAAATAGGCCAAGAGGGCCTTGCCGATTCTTCACGTCCATTGATCACGCGCCGATTAATCACCCAAAATTGAAGGGGTAGGTCAAATATTCCACTTCATTTGAATTGGATCCACAGAAATAGGTAGTCGCCGTGAATGGTTGGCGGAAACATTTGTTTATCCACTTTCACTTTTAATAGTTTCCTTTTTACATTTTCACAAAAAGAGCTTCCATAATTTAGGAGCCCTTTAGAGAGTCATGAATTTGGACCAGAAAACTGATTTCTAAATGGGTGAGACATTGAATTCCCTTGGACGGAAGGTTCTGCAACTCAAGCCTTTTGTGCTTCCGCCATATGTTCTTCTTTGTTATCTCACCTCCAAGGGCTCTTACCACCGCAGCCCAGCACAACACCAACCTTGCAGCAATCTTCTAGGGATAACAGGTTCAACATTCCATAAAGGAATCCACTTGCAAACAGGCTACCTGCCCTTTTGTGTCTGCAACTTCCCCAACCTCAATGGCCGAGACCCTGAAAATCTCATCTTTAAGAGATGCAATGCATCCTTTAGAACCAAGCATCACCATACCCAGGAGCACTATTTGGCCAAAAATGCCAGTCCATCTTGAGAAATGAAATCTGTTGACCCACACGTGCTTCATCTTCATTGGCAAAACACAAGTCTATCTGCTTAGGTGCCAAACGTTTTGCATGTGTGGGCGTGTGTGTGTATGTGTGGGTGTATGTGTATGTGTGGGGGTGTGTGTGTGTGTGGGTGTGTGTGTGGGTGTGTGGGTGTGAGTGAGAATGTGCAGGTGTGTATGTATGTGTGGGTGTGCATGTGTGTACGTGAGGGTGTGTGTGTGTATGTGAGGATGCGTGTGAGTGTGTTGGTATGCGGGTGTGTGTGTGTGTATGTGAGAGTGTGTGTGTGTTTGTATGTGGGTGCATGAGGGTGTGTGCATGTGTGGGGCTGTGAGTGTGTGGGTGTGGGTGCGTGAGGGGGCGGGGATGCGGGAGGCTGAGGGGAGGGAGCTGCGGGGTGAGGGGGCGGGTGTAGGCGGGGGTGGTGCGCGGAGGGGTGCGGGGTGAGGGGGCAGGTGTAGGCGGGGGTGGTGGGCGGGGGGCTGCCGGGTGAGGGGGCGGGTGTAGGCGGGGGTGGTGGGCGGAGGGCTGCGGGGCGAGGCGGCGGGTGTAGGCGGGGGTGGTGGGCGGAGGGCTGCGGGGTGAGGGGGCGGGTGTAGGCGGGGGGCTGCGGGGTGAGGGGGCGGTTTTAGGCAGGGGTGGTGGGCGGAGGGCTGCGGGGTGAGGGGAGAGAGAGAGTGAGAGGGAGAGAGGGAAGAGAGAGAGAGAGAGAGAGAGAGAGAGAGAGAGAGAGAGAGAGAGAGAGAGAGAGAGAGAGAGAGAGAGAGAGAGAGAGAGAGAGAGAGAGAGAGAGAGAGAGAGGTCACGCGGGCAGCGGGGAGAGAGGGAAGAGAGAGAGAGAGAGAGAGAGAGAGAGAGAGAGAGAGAGAGAGAGAGAGAGAGAGAGAGAGAGAGAGAGAGAGAGAGAGAGAGAGAGAGAGAGAGAGAGAGAGAGAGAGAGAGAGAGAGAGAGAGAGAGAGAGAGAGAGAGAGAGAGAGAGAGAGAGAGAGAGAGAGAGAGAGAGAAAGAGATAGAGAAAGAAAGAGAGATAGAGAAAGAGGGAGAGAGAGAGAGAGAGAGAGAGAGAGAGAGAGAGAGAGAGAGAGAGAGAGAGAGAGAGAGAGAGAGAGAGAGAGAGAGAGAGAGAGAGAGAGAGAGAGAGAGAGAGGCAGCGGGGAGAGAGGGAAGAGAAAGAGTGAGAGGGAGAGAGAGAAAGAGAGATAGAGAAAGAAAGAGAGATAGAGAAAGAGGGAGAGAGAGAGAGAGAGAGAGAGAGAGAGAGAGGCAGCGGGGAGAGAGGGAAGAGAGAGAGTGAGAGGGAGAGAGAGAGAGAGAGAGAGAGAGAGAGAGAGAGAGAGAGAGAGAGAGAGAGAGAGAGAGAGAGAGAGAGAGAGAGAGAGAGAGAGAGAGAGAGAGAGAGAGAGAGAGAGGGAGAGAGAGATAGAAAAAGAGGAAGAAAGAGGGAAAGAAGGAAATCGGGGAAAAAGGGAGAGGGAGAGAGAGGAAAGAGAGAGACGGACAAAGCTACCAAGAATGATGCTCTCCAATCTTGAGTATTGAATAAAGGTCAAAATGTGGCAGACCCGCTCAGGCCCCAGATTCGAACCCGACACCTATGGGAAGACAAGCTCCCATGTTAACTGTTGAGTAGTGGCCATATGATGTTCACCAAGTCGTGCTTAACAATGCTCTACTTCTCGAACAGTTGGTGTGAAAAAAGGAAGGGATGGTGTATGTCCGCACTACAGACCCCCACATCAAGTCTTTGCACCGTCCCGGTGCACTCTTCTTATTGAAGGAAATAACTTGAATGACGGAGTAACTGCAAATACTCAACTGATGAAAAACTGCTAATACTCGAATGACACGTGGTATGTATAGTGGTTGAAATTCTTCCAAGTCGAATTAGTTTAGATACTTCTTCACCCTGGAGATGTTGACCAGGGGAATCCTTTTACCCTACAGATCTTCTAGATGTACTGCACCATGTGGTAACACCTTGATAACCTTATATGGTCCTGCCCATTTGGGTGCCAATTTAGTTTGAATTGGTGGAATTTGATGCACTAAAACCATGGACCCTTCCTGAACTTCATTGGATCTCAGAAACCTGTCATGCAATCTCTTGCGCCCTTCTTGTGTTACCAGAAGTTTCTGCATTGCCCCTTCTCTGTATTCTTCTAATGCCACCAATCTCTGAATGGGGGATTCAATTGCAATGGTTTTGATTCCTATTTCCTTTCTCATAATGAACTCGAATGGTGCCAATGCCTCTTTCCCATATACTAACCTAAATGGAGTCTCGCCTCTAGTTCCCTTTTTCCTGGTTCTGAAAGCCCAAATTGCACCGATCAATGCTAGTGGCCAGGAGCTTTGATGATCGAAAGATAATTTGCCAAGCAATCCAATCAAAATCTTATTCGAGCTTTCTGCTTGGACATTTGCCCTTGGGTAGTAGGCACAAGATTTTTTATGGAAGATTTTGTACCTGTCAAATATAAATTGGAGCAATTGATTTACAAAATGTCTGCCCCTATCACTAGTAATTTCCAGTGGGCAACCAAATCTTGAGAAAATACGTTTATACACAAATTTAGCCACTGTTAGAGTCGTGCAGTCCATAGTGGCTTTAGCCTCTATCCATTTAGTGGCATAACCTGTGGCCATCAAAATATACCTTTTACCTCCTGGTTGACCAGTTGGACTAATTGGTCCTATGAAATCAAGACCCCATCGTTCAAATGGGAGACATCCAGTAGATATGACTAATGGTTGGAAATTCAATCTGGTTGGTGCGGGAGCACACCTCTGGCAGATGTGGCATTCCTTAGCAAACTTGATTACATCCTTGAAAATATGAGGCCACCATTAACCTTTGTGGATGATTCTATGAGCCAATTCTTCCCCGTTTAGGTGTCCTTCATTGTGTGCAGCCTCTAGCAGAGGATTTACCTCTTCTGGATAGACACACCTTCTCAATATATCATCCTGACAGTATTTATATAAATTTCCATTTATAAGAGAATATGCTTTGGTTTTCAAGAGCAATCTTCTCTTTTCTACAGGTGTCAAGTGTTCTGGGATCTTTCCAGTAGTAAGAACATGGAGAATTTCATCATACCAATTGCTACTAGAAAGAGATTGCTATCCACCAATTCATCATTAATACCTGTTGCCTTTTCGCTCATTGCCGTCCTCGACACTTGATCTGCCATGTAGTGCTCTTTTCCTTGCTTAATATGAATATCAAAATTAAATTCTTGAAATAAGAGTAACCATCTCCAAATCCTTCCAGCTACTCTTGGTTTGTTTATCAAATACTTCAAAGGTTGATGATCAAAGATAACAATGAAATGTATACCAAGGAGATAATGTCGAAACTTCTGAAGAGCAAATACGATAGCCAAACCTTCTCTTTCCGTTGTACTGTAATTCCTTTCAGCTTGGTTGAGTAGTCCGCTAGCATAAGAGATAGGTCTATCCACTTTGTGAGATGATGGTTGAGCTAAAACTGCACCAACAGCATGAAGACTAGCATCTACATGCACATGAAATTCCAATGACCAATTAGGAACACTTAAAAGTGGAGCAGTACATAGCCTCAATTTTAGTTCACAAAATGCTTTGTCAGCTTCAGCACTCCATGAAAAAGGGATCTTTTTACTGGTAAGCCTTGACAAGGGCTTAGCAATTTCTGAATACATCCTAATGAATCTTTGTGATACCCTGCATGGCCCAAGAAACTTTGCACTTCCTTTGGGCTTTGTAGAATTGGCATGGAAAGAATAGCTGTAACCTTTGCAGGATCAACACTTATACCTTCAACAGATACTATGTGACCAAGAAGAGTACCCTTGGTGACCAAAAAGTGACATTTATCACGATTCAATTTCAAACCTATTTTGAGACATTGCTCAAAAATTTCTTTTAGATTTTCCAAATGGTCCTGGAAATCTTGAACTGCTGCTCTTTTATCTGTACCTGAAAATACTGAAAAGTCATCCATGAAAATGCGTAGAAATGTTGTTAACCATTTGCCCAATATCAGATACATCGTTCTATTAAATGAAGCTGGTGCATTCTTCAAACCAAAAGCCATTTGAGTATAGACATAAGTGCCCCAGGGAGTGACAAAGGCTGTTTTGTCCCTATCATGAGGATGAATTACTATCTGATTGTAGCCACTAAACCCATCCAAGAAACTATACAAAGTGTGACCAGCTACTTCCTCAAGCAGTTGCTCTGTGAAGGGCTGAGGAAATCCATCTTGAATAGTCACTTTATTCAATGCACAGAAATCAACACATACTCTTATTTTTCCACTATTTTTCTTAGGCACAATAACCATAGAAGAAAGCCACCTGGAATGTTCTACTGGCACAATTATACCTGCTTCTTCTAGTTTTGTAATCTCTGCTTTTACCGCCTCTGCATACTTCGGATTGAGTCGATATGGCCTACTTCTTACAGGTGCGGCTCCCTCAACTAAGGGTATCCGATGTAACCCAAGCTCTTCTGGTATCCCTGTTAGATCTTTGTAGGACCATGCGAAGACACGTTTGTAAGTAAAAAGCAAAGAAGTTACCTTTTGCAGCAAAGGAGGATAATGCCACAACCAGGATGCCAAATGGACTACCTGAGGGTTCTCTTCATCCCCTAAATTTACTTCTTGAACCAATGTTTCAGGACTACTCTTGCTTGAGAAATCATCTCCACTATATGCAGGAGTGGATTTTAATTTATATTCTGCAACATGTTCTTCCATCCATCCTTGAGGTATATCTGCAAAAGGAAGATCTTCTCCGCTCTTAGGTTCATAACCTTCCACCTCCGATACTTTTAAATTGGTTGCCTCTTCGAAGCTTGTATTATCCTTCAATTGCTCATTCGCCAACACCTTGTGGTCTTCGTTGCCCTGTCCTGTAATTACCTTATCTGCAACTTCTTCCTCAATTTCATTGATCTCCACTGTGCAACACTCTGCACTTCCCATCATCCAATTTAACAATGTATCATCTTCTTGGGGTAGAGAGGGCATTACCTGAGTATCCACAGTATATCCAGTAGTTTTCTCTGAGTCAAATCCTTCCTCCAAGTATAGTTGCAGTTGGCTATTGGTGCTTGTTGAAATCCATAGTTTATTTTTTCCCCAATCTTGCAAAGCTTTCGCTTGTCTCAGCCAGGGTCTCCCCAGGAGTAAAGGGTAAGAAGTCTCCTGTGGAACTGCAATAACAACAAAATCTAGAACAAAGTGGCAGCCTTATACTACCATCAATACCTTTTCAATGATGCCAAGAGGCGCTACCCGATATTGATCTGCTAGTGTAATTGTAAATGGTGCCATTTTAGTGGGGTTCAAATTCAATTTCTTCATTGTAAAATCTCGCATCAAATTGATACCAAAGCCTCCATCTATGATCACACCTGTGAGAGTTTCATCCTTTATACAAACAGATAATCTTGAGCTTTGGTAGTCTGCTAAGGGTGCAGGAGGAAAATCAACCATGAAACCATCTATACTAGGTGATTGGACCAAGTGAGCAGAGTGTATAATCTTCAGTAAGTCACTTCTTATTTTTGAATCCATCCTTATAAGTTCATATAAACTAACCTTGTGATGAATACCTTTCAAGATCTGCTCAATGTCTACCTTATGAACATCTTCTTTCAAACTTGTTGATTGGTCCCTCATAGTAGTAGCCATCTTTTCATAAGCTCCTTCAATTTCTACTTGGTACTTCCATCCAGACTTCTTTTCTTCCTCTTTATCCTGAAATCCTTGTTGTTTTTCCTTATGAAATCCTTGTTGCTCCTCCCTATGGATTGCTGCTGCTTGTCTAGCTCTAGTCATCATGGGCATTGCAGAGGATGAAACAGCATAAGACTGAGTGGTTTTCCCTTCTTCATGTGGAGAGACTGCAATCATGTGGATTGGAGCAGGACGACCTCTTGGGCAATCTTTGGTATAATGATCCTTTGCCTCTGGACAATGTTGACAAGGAGGTGCATCTTCTGGAAGAGAGCACCTATTTTGCATGTGGTCGTACTCACCACAACGATAGCACATCAAAGGTCTATTATATCTAGGCTTTGCAGGCCGATTCTCCTCTCTATTTGATGTATTTGAAGTACTAGCATAATATGAATCCAAATTTTGAGGGTTACTTCTCTGCTGTGTACCCTTGAGGTAGTAGCAATCCCTTGCTTCATGACCGTCCTTTCCACAAAATTGACAACTTACCTTAATAGGGCAATTAGCATTGGAATGTCCATTGTTGTTATAGATTGTACACCAAATTTGTCTCCTTATATCTTGTGTGGTCTTCAAATCTTCTAACTCTCGGCGAAGTTGGGCTACTTCATCATCAGTGCGTCGCAGTGGTGGCAAGACCTTCTCTTCTTATTGATTTTGTTGCATCTTCAATGCTTCCAGTTCCCTTCTCAGTTGCTCAATCGGATCCAGGTCTGCAGCATACTTTGGTTGTGTATCCCCTTCAAAATGTTGCCTTGCTTCTTCAATGCGTCATGGCGCTGCAACAAAATCATTGAGGGTCGCATCCAATCTAAGAGATTCACGAAGCTTCTGCTGAGATGACCTGGGCAGAGCCTTTTCAATCCACTTTTTAACCAAGAAGTCACCGGGAGCATGTGGTAGACGTGCAACAAGTGCTTTTGTTCTAGTGTGAAGTTCATGAAAAGATTCACCTGGCCTTAGCTTCAAAGTCTCTAGCTGATCTAGAGCTCTTTCCGAAGAATCACTTGGTCTGAATGTTTGTGAGAAAGCCGCCTTCAGAGCCTCCCAAGTAGTAAAATGGCCATCTGCATATTGACTATACCATTTATCTGCAAGACCCTCCAATGTGGATGGAAAAAGTGCCAACATTGCATCCTCTCTATTCTGCAGACCTCGTCCACGGCATAAAGAGATGAATCTCCTCACATGATCATCAGCATCCTCATAAGCTTGTCCCTTGAAGGTAGGGAATTTGATGTTTAATCTGGAGAGTAAATGAGAGAGATCCTCCATTTTTACTGGTGTTTCTTTGGACGTATCTGAGGAGAAGTCTAGAGTTCTCCTATACCCCTCTTTTGACAATGGTGTCGCACCCAAATCAATAGATAAATTTAGGGAAGGTAGAGGGGAGGTAGGCTCACTATTCGTGGTTATGGATAACTTGTTGTGGCTCCTCGAAACGCGTAGAGACTCCTTATCTGCTCGTGTATGGGTCATGTACCTACTCGCAAATGTAATAGGGCAAAACTACCTCATAGAAATGCAAAGGTCCCATCGGGCGTGCCAAACTGTACAGGAGGTACTGGGGTATCCACTTTTATCAAAAGTAGAGAATAAAGATTAAACTCATCCGAATGCACATGTAAGAACTTTTGAAATTAATTATGGAGTACTCAACTACCCATCACATCCGGCACATAAGGCTATAGTGTTCCAGTCCACACTGGTTAAGCACGCTGCTCGGTGGTTAACTGAATATGACATTAACCATTTCGGCCAGTACGATGATGTTAAGGATGCCTTCTTACAATGATTCCGGTTGAAGAAAAACGCGGCTGAAGATCCTTGATTATCTACAAAACAATAGACAAAAACTGCTGCTGTCGGTGCATGCCAACCTACTGGATGATGTGATCACCTAGTGGTTTATTAAGGCGTTAAACCCTCATCTTAAATAAGTAATGATCATATGATTTGTGGGTGGTATGACCCTAGATGCGGTTATATCTATGGCCTTACAACTGCAACATAAGCTGGCTGGATTCTCTGAAGATTTGGACTAGTTGAAGGCAACCAAGGGTACGAGTGAAGATTCATTGAAACAAGTGCATTGCACAAAATGTAAGAACCGGGGACACACTGCTTCTGCATGTGCATTGAACCAAATGTACTGTGCTATTTATAATATGGCGAGTCACACCACCGAAACATGTCCATATAATGCCAAAGTACAGGCAAGGCCAACTGTAAACGCTATAATACAAGAGTAAGAACAACCGGCTGCTCACTATGTACCACTAGAGTTGAGGAATACTTCCTACCAAAGTTATAGAACCTATCAGGGAACATGAGCAAACAATTTCCGTCAAACTCGGTGGAATTCTGATCAATAAGGTGAAGGCACATCCCTCCCACCACCCAAATGCCATTTCTGCAGTGAGATTGGGCATATCAAAAGATATTTTAAAGAGGCAGTCGAGTATGATAAACGAAGAAAAGAGTGACAGATTCCAATGGCCAACATGGTATATATTTCAACTATAGATACTCAAGCGGTAGTAATCCAAACCCGTATTGGCAAAAAATTACAACCAGCTCCTGAGATTTTTGAGCCTGGCATTCGAGAACAACAGAGAGTTTCTACCAAAACTAGCACGTGGGCCAGTCAAAAACCAATAGTTTTTCCGGATTCAGTACCGATGGCTCAACAGACAGTACTGAATCCACCACCGGAAGCACCCAGTCCGATGAAAGCACCACCGGAGAATCCACTAAATGCGGTAAGGAGTACATCGAATTTTGACTCTGTGTGGAATATTCTTTCGTAGGCCTCCATTACAATACCATTGGGGCAACTGTTAGCCTTGGTTCTGGGTGTACGACAACAATTTTAGGAACAAGTTTATCTCGAATCTCCTTGTACACATACTACGACTACTATTAGTCAAGAAACCATGTTGCTCCTTTAATTATGGTATGGTATAAAAACCATAAAATCAACCAAGTGTTAATTGATGGAGGCTCTCCTGTAAATATTGTGATAGCTGCCCTTTGTAAACGGTTAGGATGGACTCAAATTGAACGAGGATGGCAGATCAGTCTAGGGTGTATCCGGTGGGTTTGGTACGTGATATACCCATTACTCTTCAGGGACCGGTGTTCAAAATGACTTTTGTTATTCTAGAATTATCTAATTCAATGTTGGACTACAACTTGTTGTTTGCTAGGCCTTGGCTGAAAGAAGCGAAAGTATTGCTCGACTGGTCAGCACACGAACTTATTTTCAAAAGCAACCACCGGAAGTATGTTGTTCCATTAAATGAGATGAAACCATGCGACCTTCATGCTCGACCTTAGTGGCCGAACCTCTGCATATGTTGGATGGACTTTCAGATGATGAACAAGAAGCTTTTCTTAAGGCTAACCAAGAGTTGCTCGCCTTGGGGACAGTTGAATTACAAGCGGTTTCAGATAATTGGAATCCGCTCGTCTCTTCAGCCGTTTGGATTCTAGAAGAAGGGGCCCTAGCTATGGATCCAGCTTTGAATGCCTAGAGTTTCTAGCATTTATTCCCATCACGGGAGGATGTACCCATGCCACAATAGTTTTATGTACCGGAAGATCAACTTATCACCTGTGATTTGCGAAATCAGGAAACACCATGGTCGGTCAAGATTAAGGCAGGATTACCGAAAACTTTTCAAAATAGTCTACTATAGTTGCTAACAGCGTTCCAAGATATATTGGCATGCGACTATCGAGATATGAAAGGGTTGGACCCTCTCTCTCTCTCTCTCTGTCTGTCTCTCTCTATCCCTCCCTCCCTCCCTCCCTCCCTCCCTCCCTCCCTCCCTCCCTCCCTCCCTCCCTCCCTCCCTCCCTCCCTCTCTCTCTCTCTCTCTCTCTCTCTCTCTCTCTCTCTCTCTCTCTCTCTCTCTCTCTCTCTCTCTCTCTCTCTCTCTCTCTCTCTCTCTCTCTCTCTCTCTCTCTCTCTCTCTCTCTCTCTCTCTCTCTCTCTCTCTCTCTCTCTCTCTCTCTCTCTCTCTCTCTCTCTCTCTCTCTCTCTCTCTCCCTCCCTCCCTCCCTCCCTCCCTCTCTCTCTCTCTCTCTCTCTCTCTCTCTCTCTCTCTCTCTCTCTCTCTCTCTCTCTCTCTCTCTCTCTCTCTCTCTCTCTCTCTCTCTCTCTCTCTCTCTCTCTCTCTCTCTCTCTCTCTCTCTCTCTCTCTCTCTCTCTCTCTCTCTCTCTCTCTCTCTCTCTCTCTCTCTCTCTCTCTCTCTCTCTCTCTCTCTCTCTCTCTCTCTCCCCCCCCCGCAACCCCCGCCCCTGCCAGATCCTATCTCCCCCACGTCCCCCAGTCTCCCCCGCCTCCGAGTCGTGCCAGTGCCACTCTCTCTTCCCCGCCTATCCCCGCCTATCCCCGCAAGAGCTCCCCCCGCTATCTCCGCTGGCTCCTTAGCCCCCCGCCTCTATAGCCCCCCGTAGCCAATGCAGCTCCCACAGCTCGCTCCCCCCTTCACCCCCTCCTCTTTTCTCTCTCCACCCCGCGACCCCGAACCGACTATCCCCGCAATCCCCTTTCAACCCCACCCCACTATCCCCACTATCCCCGCCCACAGCGCTTCTCTTGCACTTCTCCTCCTCCCTTTTCAACTGTTTTGTGCATGATGTGATCCCACGGATTTGATGCATTTTCATAGTCTGGACTCTATTGCAATCATCAAGACATTGGGCCACGCTATGCTGGAGTACTACTTGGCTTATCAAATACTGATGGAGTTCTTGCATGTGTTCTTGACATAGCAGCTACTGGTTATATTCTCCAGCATGACTCCTAGGATGATATTTTCAAGGTGGTAGTTGGACTTTATCTCTATGGAACTCTATTATGGAACCTGTTTGCGACTGGAGAACAGATTTTTTATTGCAAATATTTGAGCAGCTTCATCCCACTGAGAGGCCATCCATTTCTTTTGTAATGATTGAAAGAGTTACACCGCCCCTCCCTGTTCATCAAGAGCCCAATCGAATTATACAGTGCATAATGTATACATACATGTCTTTCACAGCCGAGTCATGTTACCACCCACCCCTACCACCATCTCTACCACCCCCTCCACCCCCTCATCTTTTCCCCCACTACCCCCACACCCACCTCCATCACCATGTCCACGTCCCCCTCCATCCCCCCTCATCTTTTTCCCCTCAACCCCCACACCCACCCCCACCACCACCTCCACCACCCCCTCCACCCCCTCATCTTTTCCCCCACTACCCCCACACCCACCACCACCACCATCTCCACTATCCCCCTCCACCCCTTCATCGTTTCCCCGACAACCCCCATACCCACCCCCTCCACCCCTTCATCGTTTCCCCCACTAACCCCACACCCACCCCCACCACCATCTCCACATTCCCCCTCCACCCCCTCATCTTTTTCCCCACAACCACCACACCCACCCCCATCTCCACCGTCCCCCTCCACCCCCTCATCTTTTCCCCCACAAACCCCACACCCACCCCCACCACTATCTCCACCACCCCTTCCACCTCCTCATCTTTTCCCCCACTAGCCCCACACCCACCCCCACCACCATCTCCACCGTCCCCCTCCACCCCCTCATCTTTTTCCCCACAACCACCACACCCACCCCCACCACCATCTCCACCACCCCCTCCACCCCTTCATCTTTTTCCCCACAACCCCCACACCCACGCCCACCACCATCTCCACCACCCCCTCATCGTTTCCCCCACTACCCCCACACCCACCCCCACGACCATCTCCACTGTCCCCCTCCACCCCCTCATCTTTTCCCCCACTACCCCCACACCCAGCCCCACCACCATCTTCACCGTCCCCCTCCATCCCCCTCGTCTTTTCCCCCACAACCCCCACACCCACCCCCACCACCATCTCCTCCACCCCCTCAGTTTTTCCCTACAACCCCCACACCCACCCCCACCACCATCTCCACCACCCCCTCTAGCCCCTCATCTTTTTCCCCACAACCCCCACACCCACCCCCACCAACATCTCCACCACCCCCTCCTCCCCCCTCATCTTTTTCCCCACAACCTCCACACCCACCCCCACCACCATCTCCACGTCCCCCTCCATCCCCCCTCATCTTTTTCCCCACATTCCCCACACCCACCCCCTCCACCCCCTCATTCTTTTCGCCCACCACCATCTCCACCTCCCCCTTTATCCCCCTCATCTTTTCCCCCACAACCCCCACACGCACCCCCACCACCATCTCCACCACCCCCTCATCTTTTTCCCCACAACCCCCACACCCACCTCCACCACTATCTCCACCACCCCCTCCACCCCTTCATCTTTTCCCCCACAACCCCCACACCCACCCCTTGTGTCCCCCCTCCATCTCCACTACCTCCACTCCCATCCTCTCTCCACACCCATGCTTGATAAAGTTCAGATGACTATCCCAAGAGAATTCAATTGGCTCTTCATGTGTCAGATATCCAAAGACATAAATTAGCTCCCTCATTATGCCTTTCATATCGAACATGCTTTGGCAAAAGTTCTTGATGTTGATACGTTGGTCCTTTTTGAGTATGAAGAAGATGAATCTTCCAAATAAGGAATCCATTGGGCTCTTAGATTGGTGGAGTTAGACCCTCCATCCCACCATCCCTCCATCCACATCACCATCTCTCACCCTCAATAGGTAAAAGTCAAAAGCTATTACAAGAATTATGTGAAGAATTATGTGAAGGATGTGCTTCTAAGAGTCATTCAAATATCACGAGCGGTATGTAAATGAGCATCTCAACTTGAATGCAAAAGTGACACTAAAAGTGTAAGTGGTAAAAGTGAAAGTGGAGAAATGACTATTGCCGCCAACCATTCGTGACGGTTGCCTATTTTTGAGGATCCAATTCAAATCTAGTGACATATTTGATCTACCCCTCCAATTTTGGGCAATCAATGGACGGTTGATCACTAGACTTGAGGAATCGGCAAGGCCCTCTTGGCCTACAGGAGCCTATATAAGCAATGGACTTGTGTTCCTTTGGGATACACATATACATACGTACGTACACAGGTCCTCTCTTTGCACTCTATGGCTAAAAGCCTAGTGTAGGAAGTCACTCTGTGGTGAGGATACAGAGCATGGGCTTCCTAGTGGAGGGCTAATAGTACTACAGTGTGAAGGAAGTGGCTTGGTTTTGTCATTCATTGTGAGTCAGTGGTATTTTTGGTGTTAGTGGTATTTTTGTGCTCTTCCCCTTGAAACAAGTCTTCACACTTTGTACTGATCAATACCACTCTGCAACTAGTTGTGTTCATTGTATGGATTGAATGAATCTCTTGTATTGATGTTGTTTAGTTCTGAGTGGCATGTTCGTACAGAGCATCAACTTTTGAGCATTTCTTTTGCCTAAATTGTAATCATTTGTGTGAACTACGGAGTGGTCTCGTCGCTTACTATGGCCATGGTCATTGATCTTCTCTCTGAGTGTCTCTACAACTATTACGATCTGCCTGCTCACAGAAATGTTAAAGGGTATACTTCGCTAAGGAGAACCTCCTTTGAGTAGAGGAAGTACTGGAAGAGCATATTTTTTATTTGAGCAGAGGAAACTAAGCCTCGGCGAGACTTCCAAAAGAAAAACCACAAGATGGAGAGTCGTAGAAGCTAACAGCATCAAAACTGTAGCGCATTTCGTAAGTGGAGCTTACTTATCAGAGTGGAGCGACAGCAACGTCGAGCGGATTATATGACGTTTCTCAGGAAAGTTTATACTTTTGTGACACCACGAAAGCAAACGCTTTTGTTCGAGTATTATATCATGTTTTGAATCAGTTAAAAATCTAAATAGTCACATATAAGAAAACGATGTGCCTAAAGTAGCTCACAGACCTCGAAATACTACCTCAAAATCTCCTCACGTACTTAGCTTAATATCTTCACAGCAACGTAAAGTAGACCTCGAGATTCTACCTGAGAACGCCACCTGTATAGGAGTCGTCAGGTGTTTGCAGAGAAGTCCTTATGACTCTTAGAACATACGGCATACATGTTGACAAAATTGGCGCCATGAAGAATTGTTCTCATACAGCAGAGATGCTGACAAAATGGTGACAGCGTAGTCGTTGATATTATTGGCAGGAAAGCTATGATCTACAGTTTAGTCATTACTAAGGAAAAAAATATGATGCAGAAGGAGGCCGCTGCAGCCTTTACGTCTTCTAAGTCTTTCGTGCTCCTCATTTCTCGTCTCGACGTGCCAACTGTAAACACTATAATACTAGAGCAAGAACAACCAGCTGCTCACTATGTACCACTAGAGTTGAGGAATACTTCCTACCAAAGTTATAGAACCTATCGGGGAACATGAGCAAACAATTTCCGTCAGACTCGGTGGGATTCCGGTCAATCAGGTGAAGGCACATCCCTCCCACCACCCAAATGCCATTTCTACGGTGAGATTGGGCATATCCAAAGATATTTTAAAGAGGCAGTCGAGTATGATAAACGAAGAAAAGAGCGACAGATTCCAATGGCCAACATGGTATATATTTCAACTGTAGATTCTCAAGCGGTAGTAATCCAAACCCGTATCGGCAACAAATTACAAGCAGCTCCTGAGAATTTTGAGCCTGGCATTCGAGAACAACAGAGAGTTTTTACCAAAGCTAGCATGTGGGCCAGTCAAAAACCAATAGTTTTTCTGGATTTAGTACCGATGGTTCAACAGACAGTACTGAATCCACCACCGGAAGCACCGAGTCCGATGAAAGCGCCACCGGAGAGTGCACTGAATGCGGTAAGGAGTACATCGAATTTTGACTCTCTATGGAATATTCTTTTGTAGGCCTCCATTACAATACCGTTGGGGCAACTGTTAGCACTACAACATATCAATTGAATACGGATGATCAGTGTACCGACGTGCAGCTGTCGCATCGGTATAACCCTCGGAAGATTTGGGAAAGCTGCATTGCCTCGGAATCATAGCTGCGTCGGTTCGGAATGACAACGCCGGTATAAGCGTCGATATACGCGTCGGAAATTACCGGCGCATATACCGACGCATATACCGACGCTCCCTTTTTAACTAGGGCCGAACCCGAAATTCGTCATTTTCGAATGTAGAACTCCCTTCGAGCTCGCGCACACCAACATCAGAGCAGAACTCTTTTTGTTACCTATCTCTCTCTCTCTCTCTCTCTCTCTCTCTCTTTCTCTCCCTCTCTCCCTCCCTTCCCTCTCTCTCTCTCTCTCCCTCCCTTCCCTCTCTCTCTCTCTCTCCCTCCCTTCCCTCTCTCTCTCTCCCTCTCTCTCTCTCTCCCTCCCTCTCTCTCACTATCTCTCTCTCTCTCTCTCCCTCTCTCTCTCTCACTCTCTCCTCCTCTCTCTCCCTCTTTCTCTCTCCCTCTCTCTCTCTCTTAATACATACCTCTATTTTTGTAGATCTGAAGTTTTGTTTTTGCTACTATGGTTGATTTTGCAGGAGAATTTTGCATCAAAGCTTTGGAAATTCGACGAAGAAGCACTTCAAGTGGAATACCTGCACATACATCAATGTAAGTAAAACATATATCACTTTATATTTTTGTATATTTTTATCTTTCTTTATATTTTTGTTTTCTAATATCTTCTCTTTATTTTTGTTTGTTTGAGAGAGAGAGAGCGACAGAGAGAGAGAGAGGGATATGCATACGCATACATGCATGCATATGCATACATGCATGCATATGCATACATGCATGAATGCACATGCATACATGCATGAATGCACATGCATACATGCATGAATGCACATGCATACATGCATGCATGCATATGCATGCATGCATATGCATACATGCATGCATGCATATGCATACATGCATGCATGCATATGCATTCATGTGCATACATGCATGCATATGCATACATGCATATGCATGCATGCATACATGCATGCACACACATGCATACATGCATGCATGCATGCATACATGCATACATGCATACATGCATGAATGCATATGCATACATGCATGAATGCACATGCATACATGCATGAATGCATATGCATACATGCATACATGCATGAATGCACATGCATGCATATGCATTCATGCATGAATGCACATGCATGCATATGCATTCATGCATGAATGCACATGCATACATGCATGAATGCATATGCATACATGCATGTGCATGCATGCATATGCATACATGCATGTGCATGCATGCATATGCATACATGCATGCATGCACACACATGCATACATGCATGAATGCACATGCATACATGCATGAATGCACATGCATACATGCATGCATGCACATGCATACATGCATGCATGCACATGCATACATGCATGCATGCATATGCATACATGCATACATGCATGAACGCACATGCATACATGCATGAATGCACATGCATGCATGCATGTATGCATATGCATACATGCATGCATATGCATACATGCATGCATATGCATACATGCATGCATATGCATACATGCATGCATATGCATACATGCATGTGCATGCATGCATATGCATACATGCATGTGCATTCATGCATATGCATACATGCATGAATGCACATGCATACATGCATGTGCATGCATGCATATCCATATATACATGAATGCACATGCGTACATGCATAAATGCACATGCGTACATGCATGAATACACATGCATACATGCATGAATGCATATGCATACATGCATACATGCATGCATACATGCATACATGCATGAATGCACATTCATGCATATGCATTCATGCATGAATGCACATGCATACATGCATGAATGCATATGCATTCATGCATGAATGCACATGCATACATGCATGCATGCATATGCATACATGCATGCATGCACACACATGCATACATGCATGCATACATGCATATGCACACACATGCATACATGCATGTATGCATATGCACACACATGCATACATGCATGTATGCATATGCACACACATGCATACATGCATGCATACATGCATATGCACACACATGCATGTATGCATATGCATGCATGCATGTATACATATGCATGCATGCATGTATGCATATGCATGCATGTATGCATATGCATACATGTATGCATGCATATGCATACATGCATGCATGCATATGCATACATGCATGCATATGCATACATACATGCATACATGCATGAATGTACATGAATGCATATGCACACACATGCATACATGCATGAATGCACATACATGCATGAATGCACATACATGCATGCATATGCATACATGCATGCATATGCATACATACATGCATACATGCATGAATGTACATGAATGCATATGCACACACATGCATACATGCATGAACGCACATACATGCATACATGCATGCATGCACACACATGCATACATGCATGCATACATGCATATGCACACACATGCATGTATGCATATGCATGCATGCATGTATGCATATGCATGCATGCATGTACGCATATGCATACATGCATGCATATGCATACATACATGCATACATGCATGAATGCACATGAATGCATATGCACACACATGCATACATGCATGAATGCACATACATTCATACATGCATGCATGCACACACATGCATACATGCATGTATGCATATGCACACACATGCATACATGCATGTATGCATATGCACACACATGCATACATGCATGCATACATGCATATGCACACACATGCATGTATGCATATGCACACACATGCATGTATGCATATGCATGCATGCATGTATGCATATGCATGCATGCATGTATGCATATGCATGCATGCATGTATGCATATGCATGCATGCATGCATGTATGCATATGCATACATGCATGCATGCATGCATATGCATACATGCATGCATGCATATGCATACATGCATGCATATGCATACATACATGCATACATGCATGAATGCACATGAATGCATATATACATACATGCATACATGCATGAATACATGTATGCATATGCATGCATGCACGTATGCATATGCATGCATGTATGCATATGCATGCATGTATTCATATGCATGCATGTATGCATATGCATGCATACATGCATGCATATGCATACATGCATGCATATGCATACGTGCATGCATGCATATGCATACATGCATGCATATGCATACATACGTGCATGCATACACATGAATGCATATGCACACACATGCATACATGCATGAATGCACATGCATACATGCATGAATGCATATGCACACACATGCATACATGCATGAATGCACATGCATACATGCATGAATGCACATGCATACATGCATGAATGCATATGCATACATGCATGTATGCATATGCATGCATGTATGCATATGCATGCATGTATGCATATGCATGCATGCATGTATGCATATGCATACATGCATGCATGCATATGCATACATGCATGCATATGCATACATGCATGCATATGCATAGATACATGCATACATGCATACATGCATGCATACATGCATATGCACACATGTACATGTATGCATACAAGCAAGCATATGCATAGAAGCATATACAAGGAAGCATATGTATATGTATATGTATGCACGTATACATATACAAGCATATGTATACGTGAATGCATATGCATACAAGCATATGTATACGTGAATGCATATGTATACAAGCATATGTATACGTGAATGCATATGTATACAAGCATATGTATACATGAATGTATATGTATACAAGCTTAAGCATGCATATATATACATTGGATGAGATGAGATCACATATTGCATCAGATGGGATCTCCATGTACACCATGGGGTGCACGATCACGATGAATCAAAGATATATCATATCCGTAATGGAGCTCCCGTTATGGATGCGGTGGGGAAGTCAATGCGGCGGGGAAGTCAATGCGGCAATGTATACGACAACTCTGCTCGATCGAATTCGGTCATTCAGTAATGTTAAAATGAACCGAACAGGATAGAGACTCTAAAAATCATATCACACAATGCATATATGAAGAGTACCGGCCAACACCTGGCAATCCAGTTGTGAGTTCCGATTGGATACAACATACAGCACGTGAGGTGATGTCGCATCGATGATCGGAAGCTCGCGATGCTTTCAAAGCAGGCTTACCAAAGCCTGTATGGCTAGACATCGAAGAATGGGAATCGATTCAGGATGAGCATCAACATACTCTTGATCGGTATCGACAACAAAGAGATGCGGCGGCCACTCGGTTAGATACGGTTGGAACCTCGCATTTAGGTAGCGACGGATACGACAGTATGCGCTACCAATTTGTAAGTATGATGTTAATTATTGACTTTGTTTGTGTTAAGTATATTATGTATATTCATCTAACATTTTGCATATTTACTATAGGAGTTGGCAGTGGGTCCTCCTCCAACACGAGCAGAAGAATCATATGGATATCGACATGGATTGACTACACTATTACAAGACATAGAGGGGCGCGGTGCAATCGTCTCATGGGAGAATATTCTTGATTAGGTAAAGTTATATCTTGGTTTCGTGTTTCTAGTTGCTGTTTATAAATGTCATGTTAATTGGTTTTATTTTATACATATGTTTTGTTGCAGGATTGTAGGTGTAAATATTTTGATCAATGCCACAACTTTGTATCACACTCCCATACGAAAATCATGAACCATAATTTTGTATTCGATTCCTATATGGAAGTGTTTTGTCACATTGCCACAATTTTGTATTACACTCCTATGTTTCAATGATGTACCATAATTTTGTATTCGATTCCTATATGTAAGTGCCATTTATGGAATATACGACTTTCTGTACATGAATCATTGTTAATTTTTGTTCATATAAGTTTATGTTTTGGTTGCCATTAGAGTACATAACACATGTACTCAGTTGGGCAGAGTGTATTGTCTTTTGCTAAACAACATCATGCTGTAGCAAAAGACAACACACTCTGCCCAAAAAATTTTATGCAGGTTTGGTCGTCGATATACGCGTCGGTAATTCCAGTATGGTCATCAGTATATGCGCCGGTACACCCAGCTGGGACGTCGGTATATACGTCGGTATAACCGTCGGTATTTCCGACGCGTATACCGACGCATATATCGGCGCTCATACCGACGTTTATATCGGCGCCATACCGGCGCTTTCTTTCCGACGCATACACCGACTGTAACACCGACGTCGCGCGCGATTTCACACCCGTTCATTTGCCTCGGTAGCAACCTCGGTATACCCTCGATATGTTGTAGTGTAGCCTTGGTTCGGGGTGTACTACAACAATATCAAGAACAAGTTTGTCTCGAATCTCCTTGTACACCTACTACGACTACTATTAGTCAAGAAACCATGTTGTTCCTTTAATTATGGTATGGTATAAAAACCATAAAATCAAAGAAGTGTAAATTGATGGAGGCTCTCCTGTGAATATTGTGATAGCTGCCCTTTGTAAACGGGATGGACTCCAATTGAACTTGTTCAATTTTTTGTGAGGATGGCAGATCAGTCCATGGTGTATCCGATGGGTTTGGTACGTGATATACCCATTACTCTTTAGGGAGCTGTGTTCAAAATGACTTTTGTTATTCTAGAATTATCTAATTCAATGCTGGACTACAACTTGTTGTTTGGTAGGCCTTGGCTGACAGAAGCCAAAGTATTACTGGATTGGTCAGCACACAAACTTATTTTCAAAAGCAACCACCGGAAATATGTTGTTCCATTAAATGAGATGAAACTATACGACCTTCATGCTAACCAAGATTTGCTCGCCTTGGGGACAGTTGACTTACAAGCGATTTCAAATAACTGGAATCCGGTCGTCTCTTCAGTCATTCCGATTCTAGAAGAAGGGGCCCTAGCTATGGATCCAGCTTTGAATGCCCAGAGTTTCTAGCGTTTATTCCCATCACCGGAGGATATATCCATGTCACGATAGTTTTATGTACTGGAAGATCAACTTATCACCTGTGATTTGGGAAATGAGGATACACCATGGTCGGTCAAGATTAAGGCTGGATTACGGAAAAATTTTCAAATAGTCTACTACACTTGCTAACAGTGTTCCAAGATATAGTTGCATGGGACTATCAAGATGTGAAAGGGTTGCACCCTCACATTTATCAGCACCGCGTGATGCTTAAGCCGGATGCACGCCCAATCAAGCAACCGAGTTACCGCATGAACCCCAATGTAGCGCCACAATTCTCTCTCTCTCTCTCTCTCTCTCTCTCTCTCTCTCTCTCTCTCTCTCTCTCTCTCTCTCTCTCTCTCTCTCTCCCTCCCTCCCTCCCTCCCTCCCTCCCTCCCTCCCTCCCTCCCTCCCTCCCTCCCTCCCTCCCTCCCTCCCTCTCTCTCTCTCTCTCTCTCTCTCTCTCTCTCTCTCTCTCTCTCTCTCTCTCTCTCTCTCTCTCTCTCTCTCTCTCTCTCTCTCTCTCTCTCTCTCTCTCTCTCTCTCTCTCTCCCTCCCTCCCTCCCTCCCTCCCTCCCTCCCTCCCTCCCTCCCTCCCTCCCTCCCTCCCTTCCTCCCTCCCTCCCTCCCTCCCTCCCTCCCTCCCTCCCTCCCCCTCCCTCCCTCCCTCCCTCCCCTCCTCCCTCCCTCCCTCTCTCTCTCTCTCTCTCTCTCTCTCTCTCTCTCTCTCTCTCTCTCTCTCTCTCTCTCTCTCTCTCTCTCTCTCTCTCTCTCTCTCTCTCTCTCTCTCTCTCTCTCTCTCTCTCTCTCTCTCTCTCTCTCTCTCTCTCTCTCTCTCTCTCTCTCTCTCTCTCTCTCTCTCTCTGTCTCTCTCTCTCTCTCTCTCTCTCTCTCTCTCTCTCTCTCTCTCTCTCTCTCTCTCTCTCTCTCTCTCTCTCTCTCTCTCTCTCTCTCTCTCTCTCTCTCTCTCTCTCTCTCTCTCTCTCTCTCTCTCTCTCTCTCTCTCTCTTTCTCTCTCTCTCTCTCTCTCTCTCTCTCTCTCTCTCTCTCTCTCTCTCTCTCTCTCTCTCTCTCTCTCTCTCTCTCTCTCTCTCTATCTCTTTCTATCTATCTATCTATCTATCTATCTATCTATCTCTCTCTCTCTCTCTCTCTCTCTCTCTCTCTCTCTCTCTCTCTCTCTCTCTCTCTCTCTCTCTCTCTCTCTCTCTCCCTCCCTCCCTCCCTCCCTCCCTCCCTCCCTCCCTCCCTCCCTCCCTCCCTCCCTCCCTCCCTCCCTCTCTCTCTCTCTCTTTCTCTCTCTCTCTCCCTCTCTCTCTCTCTCTCTCTCTCTCTCTCTCTCTCTCTCTCTCTCTCTCTCTCTCTCTCTCTCTCTCTCTCTCTCTCCCCTGCAACCCCCACCCTTGCCAATTCCTCTCTCCCCCACCTCCCCCACTCTCCCCCGCCCCCCAGTCCCGCTAGTGCCGCTCTCTCTTCTATCTCTCTCCACCACCCGACCCCCAACCGACTATCCCGGCCATCCCCTCTCAACCCCACCCCACTATCCCCGCCCACAGCGCTTCTCTTGCACTTCTCCTTCTCCCTTTTCAGCTGTTTTGTGCATGATGTGATCTCACGGATTTGATGCATTCTCACAGTCTGGACTCTATTGCAATCATCAAGACATTGGGCCATGCTATGCTGGAGTACTACTTGGCTTATCAAATACTGATGGAGTTCTTGCATGTGTTCTTGAAATACCAGCTACTGGATACATTCTCCAGCATGACTCCTAGGATGATGTTTTCAAGGTGGCAGTTGGACTTTATCTCTATGGAACTCTAATATGGAACCTGTTTGCGACTCGAGAACAGATTTTTGATTGAAAATATTTGAGCAGCTTCATCCCAATGAGAGGCCATTCATTTCTTTTGTAATGATTGAAAGAGTTACACCACCCCTCTTTGTTCATCAAGAGACCAATCGAATTATACAGTGCATAATGTATACATACATGTCTTTCACAGCTGAGTCATGTTAACACCCACCACCACCACCATCTTCACCACCCCCTCCATCCCCTCATCTTTTCCCCCACTATCCCCATACCCACCTCCATCACCATGTCCACGTCCCCCTCCATCCCCCCTCATCTTTTTACCGACAACCCCCACACCCACCCCCAGCACCACCTCCACCACCCCCTCCAGCCCCTCATCTTTTCCCATACTAACCCCACACCCACCCCCACCACCATCTCCACTATCCCCCTCCACCCCCTCATCGTTTCCCCCACAACCCCCACACCCACCCCCACTACCATCACCACCACCCCCTCCACCCCCTCATCTTTTCCCCCACTAACCACACACCCACCCCCACCACCATCTCCACAGTCCCCCTCCACCCCCTCATCTTTCTCCCCACCCCCATCTCCACCGTCCCCCTCTACCCCCTCATCTTTTCCCCCACAACCCCCACACCCACCCCCACCACCATCTCCACCACCCCCTCCAGCCCCTCATCTTTTCCCCCACTAACCCCACCCCCAACCCCACCACCATCTCCACCGTCCCCCTCCACCCCCTCATCGTTTTCCCCACAACAACCACACCCACCCCCACCACCATCTCCACCACCCCCTCCACCCCTTCATCTTTTTCCCCACAACCCCCACACCCACCCCCACCCCCACCCCCACCACCATCTCCACCACCCCCTCATCTTTTCCCCCACTACCCCCACACCCACCACCATCTCCACCGTCCCCCTCCACCACCTCATCTTTTCCCCCACTACCCCCACACCCACCCCCACAACCATCTTCACCGTCCCCCTCCATCCCCTCATCTTTTCCCCCACAACCCCCACACCCACCCACACCACCATCTCCACCACCCCCTCATCTTTTTCCCCACAACCCCCACACCCACCCCCACCACCATCTCTAGGTCCCCCTCCATCCCCCCTCATCTTTTTCCCCACAATCCCCACACCCACCCCGAGCACCATCTCCACTACCCCCTCCACCCCTCCTTTTTCCCCCACAACCCCGACACCCACCCCCACCACCATCTCCACCACCCCCTTCACCCCCTCATCTTTTTCCCCACAACCCCCACACCCACCCCCACCACCATCTCCACCACTCCCTCCTCCCCCCTCATCTTTTTCCCCACAATCCCCACCCCCACCACCATCTCCACTCCCCCTCCATCCCCCTCATCTTTTTCCCCACAACCCCACACCCACCCCCTCCACCCCCTCATTGTTTTCGCCCACCCCCACCACCATCTCCACCTTCCCCTCCATCCCACTCATCTTTTCCCCCACAACCCCCACACCCACCCCCACCACCATCTCCACCACCCCCTCCACCCCCTCATCTTTTTCCCCACAACCCCCACACCCACCTCCACCACTACCTCCACCACCCCCTCCACCCCTTCATCTTTTCCCCCACAACCCCCACACCCACCCCTTGATTCCCCCCTCCATCTCCACTACCTCCGCTCCCATCCTCTCTCCACACCCATGCTTGATAAAGTTCTGATGACTATCCCAAGAGAATTCAATTGGCTCCTCATGTGTCAGATATCCAAAGACATTAATTAGCTATTTTATTATGCCTTTCATATCGAACATGCTTTGGCAAAAGTTCTTGATGTTGATACGTTGGTGCTTTTTGAGTATAAAGAAGATGACTCTTCCAAATAAGGAATCCATTGGGCTCTTAGATTGGTGGAGTTAGACCCTCCATCCCACCATCCCTCCATCCACATCACCATCTCTCACCCTCAATAGGTAAAAGTCAAAAGCTATTACAAGAATTATGTGAAGGATGTGCTTCTGTGAGTTATTCAAATATCACGAGCGGCATGTAAATGAGGATCTCAGCTTGCATGCAAAAGTGACACTAAAAGTGTAAGTGGTAAACGTGAAAGTGGAGAAATGACTATTGCCACCAACCATTCATGACGGTTGCCTATTCTTCAGGATACAATTCAAATCTAGTGACATATTTGATCTACCCCTCCAATTTTGGGCAATCAATGTGCGGTTGATCAGTGGACGTGAGGAATCGGCAAGGCCCTCTTGGCCTGCTAGAGCCTATATAAGCAATGGACTTGTGTTCATTTGGGATACACATATACATACGTACGTACACGGGTCCTCTCTTTGCACTCTATGGCTACAAGCATAGTGTAGGAAGTCACTGTGTGGTGAGGATACAGAGCATGGGCTTCCGAGTGGAGGGCTAATAAGACTACAGTGTGAAGGAAGTGGCTTGGTTTTGTCATTCATTGTGAGTGAGTGATATTTTTGGTGTTAGTGGTATTTTCATGCTCTTCCCTTTGGAACAGGTCTTCACACTTTGTACTGATCAATACCAGTATGCAACTAGTTGTGTTCATTGTATGAATTGAATGAATCTCTTGTATTGATGTTGTTTAGTTCTGAGTGGCATGTTCGTACAGAGCAACAACTTTTGAGCATTTCTTTTGCCTATATTGTAATCATCTGTGTGAACTACGGAGTAGTCTCGTCCCTTACTATTGCCATGGTCATTGATATTCTCTGTGAGTGTCTACATTTACTCTATAATTATTGCGATCTGCCTGCTCACAGAAATGTTAAAGGGTATACTTCGCTAAGGAGGACCTCCTTTGAGTAGAGGAAGTACTGGAAGAGCATATTTTTTATTTGAGCAGAGAAGACTAAGCCTGGGCCAGACTTCCAAAAGAAAAACCACAAGATGGAGAGTCGTAGAAGCTAACAGCATCAAAACTGTAGCGCATTTCTTAAGTGCAGCTTACTTATCAGAGTGGAGCGACACCAACGTCGAGCGGATTATATCACGTTTCTCAGGAAAGTTTATACTTTTGTGACACCACGAAAGCAAACGCTTTTGCTCGAGTATTATATCATGTTTTGAATCAGTTAAAAATCTAAATAGTCACATATAAGAAAACGATGTGCCTAAAGTAGCTCACAGACCTCGAAATACTACCTCAAAATGTCCTCACGTACTTAGCTTAATATCTTCACAGCAACGTAAAGTAGACCTCGAGATTCTACCTGAGAACGCCACCTGTATAGGAGTCCTCAGGTCTTTGTAGAGAAGTCCTTATGACTCTTAGAACATACGGCATACATGTTGACAAAATTGGCGGCATGAAGAATTGCTCTCATACAGCAGAGATGCTGACAAAATGGTGACAGCGTAGTCGTTGATATTATTGGCAGGAAAGCTATGATCTACAGTTTAGTCATTACTAAGGAAAAAAATATGATGCAGAAGGAGGCCGCTGCAGCCTTTACGTCTTCTAAGTCTTTCGTGCTCCTCATTTCTCGTCTCGACGTGCCAACTGTAAACGCTATAATACTAGAGCAAGAACAACCGGCTGCTCACTATGTACCACTAGAGTTGAGGAATACTTCCTACCAAAGTTATAGAACCTATCAGGGAACATGAGCAAACAATTTCCATCAGACTCGGTGGAATTCCGGTCAATCAGGTGAAGGCACATCCTTCCCACCACCCAAATGCCATTTCTGCGGTGAGATTGGGCATATCCAAAGATATTTTAAAGAGGCAATCGAGTATGATAAAGGAAGAAAAGAGCGACAGATTCCAATGGCCAACATGGTATATATTTCAACTGTAGATACTCAAGCGGTAGTAATCCAAACCCGTACCGGCAAAAAATTACAACCACCTCCTTCGATTTTTGAGCCTAGCATTCGAGAATCGCAGAAAGTTTTTACCAAAGCTAGCACGTGGGCTAGTCAAAAACCAATAGTTTTTCCGGATTCAGTACCGATGGTTCAACAGATAGTACTGAATCCACCACGGGAAGCACCGAGTCCGATGAAAGCACCAATGGAGAGTCCACTGAATGCGGTAAGGAGTACATCGAATTTTGACTCTCTGTGGAATACTCTTTCGTAGGCCTCCATTACAATACCATTGGGGCAACTGTTAGCCTTGGTTCCGGGTGTACCACAACAATTTCAGGAACAAGTTTGTCCAGAATCTCCTTGTACACCTACTACGGCTACTATTAGTCAAGAAACCATGTTGTTCCTTTAATTATGGTATGGTATAAAAACCATAAAATCAACCAAGTGTTAATTGATGGAGGCTCTCCTGTGAATATTGTGATAGCTGCCCTTTGTAAACGGTTAGGATGGACTCAAATTGAACTTGTTCAGTTTTTTGTGAGGATGGTAGATCAGTCCAGGGTGTATTCGGTGGGTTTGGTACGTGATATACCCATTACTCTTCAGGGAGCGGTGTTCAAAATGATTTTTGTTATTCTAGAATTATCTAATTCAATGTTGGACTACAACTTGTTGTTTGGTAGGCCTTGGCTGAAAGAAGCCAAAGTATTGTTGGACTGGTCAGCACACGAACTTATTTTCAAAAGCAACCACCGGAAGTATGTTGTTCCATTAAATGAGATGAAACCATGCGACCTTCATGCTCGACCCTACGTTGCCGAACCTGTGCAAATGTTGGATGGACTTTCATATGATGAACAAGAAGCTTTTCTTAAGGCTAAACAGGATTTGCTCGCCTTGGGGACAATTGACTTACACGTGGTTTCAGATAACTGGAATCCGGTCGTCTCTTCAGTTGTTCGGATTCTAGAAGAAGGGGCCCTAGCTATGGATCCAGCTTTGAATGCCGAGAGTTTCTAGCATTTATTCCCATCACCGGAGGATATACCCATGCCACCATAGTTTTATGTACTGGAAGATCAACTTATCACCTGCGATTTGGGAAATGAGGAAACACCATGGTCGGTCAAGATTAAGGCAGGATTACCGAAAACTTTTCAAAATAGTCTACTACAGTTGCTAACAGCGTTCCAAGATATATTTGCATGGGACTATCGAGATATGAAAGGGTTGGACCCTCACATTTATCAACACCGCGTGATGCTTAAGCCGGATGTATGCCCAATCAGGCAACCCAGTTACCGCATGAACCCCAATGTAGCACCGCAATTCTCTCTCTCTCTCTCTCTCTCTCTCTCTCTCTCTCTCTCTCTCTCTCTCTCTCTCTCTCTCTCTCTCTCTCTCTCTCTCTCTCTCTCTCTCTCTCTCTCTCTCTCTCTCCCCTCCCCCCTCCCTCCCTCCCTCTCTCTCTCTCTCTCTCTCTCTCTCTCTCTCTCTCTCTCTCTCTCTCTCTCCTCCCTCCCTCCCTCCCTCCCTCCCTCCCTCCCTCCCTCCCTCCCTCCCTCCCTCCCTCCCTCCCTCCCTCCCTCCCTCCCTCCCTCCCTCCCTCCCTCCCTCCCTCCCTCCCTCGCTCCCTCCCTCCCTCCCTCCCTCCCTCTCTCGCTCCCTCTCTCTCTCTCTCTCTCTCTCTCTCTCTCTCTCTCTCTCTCTCTCTCTCTCTCTCTCTCTCTCTCTCTCTCTCTCTCTCTCTCTCTCTCTCTCTCTCTCTCTCTCTCTCTCTCTCTCTCTCTCTCTCTCTCTCTCTCTCTCTCTCTCTCTCTCTCTCTCTCTCTCTCTCTCTCTCTCTCTCTCTCTCTCTCTCTCTCTCTCTCTCCCCGCAACCCACGCCCCTGCGAGTTCCTGTCTCCCCCACCTCCCCTAGTCTCCCCTGCACCCCAATCCCGCCAGTGCCGCTGGCTCTTCCCCCGCTATCCCCGCAAGAACTCCCCCCGCTATCCCCCTCCCCCCCCCCCCCCCCCCCCCCCCCCAAGAACTTGTTTGCGACTAGAGAACAGATTTTTGATTGAAAATATTTGAGCAACTTTATCCCAACGACAGGCCATCCATTTCTTTTGTAATGATTGAAAGAGTTACACCGCCCCTCCTTGTCATCAAGAGCCCAATCGAATTATACAGTGCATAATGTATACATACATGTCTTTCAGAGCTGAGTCATGTTAACACCCACCCCCACCACCATCTCGACCACCCCCTCGACCCCCTCATCTTTTCCCCCACTACCCCCACACCCACCTCCATCACCATGTCCAACGTCCCCCTCCATCCCCCCTCATCGTTTTCCCCACAACCCCCACACCCACCCCCACCACCACCTCCACCACCCCCTCATCTTTTCCCCCACTACCCCCACACCCACCCCCACCACCATCTCCACTATCCCCCTCCACCCCCTCATCATTTCCCCCACAACCCCCACACCCACCCCCACCCCCACCACCATCTCCACCACCCCCTCATCGTTTCCCCCACTACCCCCACACCCACCCCCACCACCATCTCCACCGTCCCCCTCCACCCCCTCATCTTTTTCCCCACTACCCCCACACCCACCCCCACCACCATCTTCAGCATCCCCCTCCATCCCCCTCATCTTTTCCCCCACAACCCCCACACCCACCCCCACCACCATCTCCACCACCCCCTCATCTTTTTCCCCACAACCCCCACACCCACCCCCACCACCATCTCTAGGTCCCCCTCCATCCCCCCTCATCATTTTCCCCACAACCCCCACCACCATCTCCACCACCCCCTGCACCGCCTTATTTTTTCCCCACAACCCCCGCACCCACCCCCACCACCATCTCCACCACCCCCTCCAGCCCCTCATCGTTTTCACCACAACCCCCACACCCATCCCTTGTTTCCCCCCTCCATCTCCACTACCTCCGCTCCCATCCTCTCTCCACACCCATGCTTGATAAAGTTCAGATGACTATCCCAAGAGAATTCAATTGGCTCCTCACGTGTCAGATATCCAAAGACATAAATTAGCTCCCTCATTATGCCTTTCATATCGAACATGCTTTGGGAAAAGTTCTTGATGTTGATACGTTGGTGCTTCTTGAGTATGAAGAAGATGACTCTTCCAAATAAGGAATCCATTGGGCTCTTAGATTGGTGGAGTTAGACCCTCCATCCCACCATCGCTCCATCCACATCACCATCTCTCACCCTCAATAGGTAAAAGTCAAAAGCTATTACAAGAATTATGTGAAGAATTATGTGAAGGATGTGCTTCTGAGAGTCATTCAAATATGACGAGCGGCATGTAAATGAGGATCTCAGCTTGCATGCAAAAGTGACAGTAAAAGTGTAAGTGGTAAAAGTGAAAGTGGAGAAATGACTATTGCCGCCAACGATTCGTGACGGTTGCCTATTCTTGAGGATCCAATTCAAATCTTGTGACATATTTGATCTACCCCTCCAATTTCGGGCAATCAATGGGCCCTTGATCAGTGAACGTGAGGAATCGGCAAGGCCCTCTTGGCCTACTGGAGCCTATATAAGCAATGGACTTGTGTTCATTTGGGATACACATATACATATGTACGTACACGGGTCCTCTCTTTGCACTCTATGGCTACAAGCCTAGTGTAGGAAGTCACTCTGTGGTGAGGATACAAAGCATGGGCTTCGCAGTGGAGGGCTAATAGCACTACAGTGTGAAGGAAGTGGCTTGGTTTTGTCATTCATTGTGAGTCAGTGGTATTTTTGGTGTTAATGGTATTTTCGTGCTCTTCCCCTTGGAACAAGTCTTCACACTTTGTACTGATCAATACCAGTCTGCAACTAGTTGTGTTCATTGTATGGATTGAATGAATCTCTTGTATTGATGTTGTTTAGTTCTGAGTGGCATGTTCGTAGAGAGCATCAACTTTTGAGCATTTCTTTTGCCTATATTGTAATCATCTGTGTGAACTACAGAGTGGTCTCGTCCCTTACTATTGCCATGGTCATTGATCTTCTCTCTGAGTGTCTACATTTACTCTACAATTATTGTGATCTGCCTGCTCATAAAAATGTTAAAGGGTATACCTAGCTAAGGAGGACCTCCTTTGAGTAGAGGAAGTACTGGAAAAGCATATTTTTTATTTGAGCAGAGGAGATTAAGCCTCGGCCGAACTTCCAAAAGAAAAACCACAAGATGGTGAGTCGTAGAAGCTAACAGCATCAAAACTGTAGCACATTTCTTAAGTGCAGCTTACTTATCAGAGTGGAGCGACAGCAACGTCGAGCGGATTATATGACGTTTCTCAGGAAAGTTTATACTTTTGTGACACCACGAAAGCACACGCTTTTGTTCGGGTATTATATCATGTTTTGAATCAGTTAAAAATCTAAATAGTCACATATAAGAAAACGATGTGCCTAAAGTAGCTCACAGACCTCGAAATACTACCTCAAAATCTCCTCATGTACTTAGCTTAATATCTTCACAGCAACGTAAAGTAGACCTCGAGATTCTACCTGAGAACGCCACCTGTATAGGAGTCCTCAGGTGTTTGCAGAGAAGTCCTTATGACTCTAAGAACATACGGCATACATGTTGACAAAATTGGCGCCATGAAGAATTGTTCTCATACAGCAGAGATGCTGACAAAATGGTGACAGCGTAGTCGTTGATATTATTGGCAGGAAAGCTATGATCTACAGTTTAGTCATTACTAAGGAAAAAAATATGATGCAGAAGGAGGCCGCTGCAGCCTTTACGTCTTCTAAGTCTTTCGTGCTCCTCATTTCTCGTCTCGACGTGCCATAGCTGGACACGGCATACCAGTAAAAGTGATTGTACAGCCCATGGAGCATTTTAGCAGAATTACTTTACTTTTCATTGCGATCCCCTACTTTAAACCACATTGCGAGAGAACTACTTTTGAAGATTGAACTACTTTTCATCTTTTCTTAGCAAATGTCTCGTTATCTAATCGGGGTAACTTTTTTTCTTTTCAGGATAGTATGGAACTCATGGAAGATTATCAGAGAATCAAAGATTGATAAGCTTTGGTGGAGGAAACTTTGGTGTCGAGCAAATGATAAACGCCACGAGTGACCGTGCTTGATTTTCTAGTTTTAAACAATAAACGGAGTAACTCCATGCTGTGAATGCAATGGCGGGGACGAAGGAGTAACTCCATTCTCTCTTGACTTGTTCATAGTACTTAAATTAGTAAAAAAGAGAAATCAAGAAGTTCGTTCTTAATTTGGAGCCGAATTCAAATCACAATTAAATTTAATCCTCCAAGAAGAATCCAACTAGCTGCATTCCGAAGCTCAAAGGAGTTACAAATTAAAAATGCTCATTAGGGATCCATGGAGAAGGTAATGACCATTTTATAAATACCTAAAAGCTTTTAAACGATTTTCAGACTTAGAAATCCTTGACAACATTAGCATCTACGAGTGAATATTTACTAATCTTGAACAATTGATATGCCTTTTGGTCATTGACGAGGTAACGTTGGGTTGAGGGTAACCCAAGAGCATTTCGATTCATCTATCCTATCACATGTGACAAGGGGCATAGTTAGAAGAGATGAACTATATATGCATAGATGTGCATGTGGACAAATATAAAGTAACTAAATAGTTCAATGGAACACAAACTATTGGGAATTGAATGCACAACCTCCCAACTAGGAGTATGATGGGCTTACCACATGCACCAAAATTCATGGTTGAGGATTGCTTCCTAGTTCCTCTCTCTTAAGGTGTGGCTCATCCACCACTTGCTATGATTATTTGACATTCTTTTCCCCTTAGATTGAGCATAGTTCTTAATACTCACTTATGGGCCATCTATCTAGCTTTGTAGGCATCTTGCCAAGTATTGAGTGCATCCAATAGCGCCATATTCTAGCACATGGACCTATTTTGAAACTTTCCATCAACCCTTTGGTAACCAGGTGCCCATGCACCTAGGTTTTGATATGTGCCCAATTTCAAACTCGTCCGTCATCTGTGCCTAGTTTTAGACTCATCCTTCCCAATTTCCCCACGTTTTAGGCTCCTTACATCCATGTCACCCAAGTTCCTCAACTAGGCCTTGATACCAATGTTGGGGATTGATCTCACAACCACCCAACGAAAAGTATGGTGGACTAACCACTTTCTCCAAAATCCATGAATGAGTATTACTTCCTAGACTAATCAGTTGTTAAGGGATTTGGATTGCCTTTCATCATCAATCAAAGAGTAGAAGCAAAACTCTGATATGAATCTTGAAAACCATTCAGAACAATTACATAAGTGAACTGTCAGGCAAGACTTCATCATCAGAAATCAATTGCTCCTTCAAATATTTGATCTTTTTCACAAAACTTTCCATGGAATCTTCTTCACTCATGTGCTCACTCTCCAAGTATTTTTGGAGGTAAGCAACACAAGCCTCATTTCTTGCATCGTGTAAAGTGTATCCCAAGCATCCCTTGCTATTCTACATGAGCGAATGTGAGGAATAACCGCATGTTTGATAGACAAGGCTATCAATGCATGTGCTTGAGCATCTCTACTAGCCCAACAAAGTTTCTCTGTAGTAGGTGCAGCAACAACCAGAAGACAAATAGGAACCTGAAGAATATCACCATCTTTAATGCCATCTACGTCATGTTCAGTATACTACATTTGTAGGTGTAATTGAACATTTTTCAACACCCTACACAATATTCCACTATCCTTTTGCAACCAATACATGACGCATCATATAAGCCCAGAATGGGTAATTGGTACCATCTAACTTATCCTCAACAACCAACATACATGATACATCACTAACTAAAATACCCTGATGCAAAAAAATGATTGTACCTCAAAAAGTTGAGAAGAACTATCCTATCAAGTTTTGCTAACCCTCTAGTAGACTTCGAGTCCCTTATACTGGCAAACTAAAACCTTGTAGACATCTTTGGCATAGAAAGATGAAATTGCCTATGGAGGTGCTATGTTATAATCTTTCTAGGCTGAAATAAGCTCAAATCCCGATTTTGGCACTAGTGACATCGAAGTTTGAGCTCCTAATCACCTTGACTATGATCAGTAATTTTCGTGCAATTTTGAGACTATGAATGAAGGTGTGTCGACGATGCCATAGATGACGCAATGACTTGCTCTAATACCAATTGTTGAAGTTTGAGGTCTGCCGAAGCACGTGAATAGTAGAAGGAAGAAGAACAAGCTTCGAGCACAACACACAATACTAAATGTGTTACCACGAGAATCTATAAAGATAAGTGACCCATTTGGGTTATAGGCATATGTACAAGGTGGGGGAGAAAACCTCCTAAAGAGAGAAAAAAATTGCCTTGATGGTCCTAGTGTATCCACACACATCACTACCTAAATATATCAATAGTTTTAACACTCACATGAAACACCTCAATAGTTTCTCTATGATCCTCTCATGAACATGAATATGGGACTAGTAGTATTACTTTTGAGAGAGGGATCTATGTAGGCTTTCCGTAAGCCTCCCAAGAGCTTGCACGTGGGATTGATGGGGAGTCATGCACGCTACCTCATTTTCTCATATATCCACAAGCTAGGCTCCCTATTGTTGGTGCAAAGGGGCACAAAATGTAGATGTTGATATTGAAGAGGCTTAACCTAAAGGGCCTAAACTTCTAGGTTTTTCATGAAAAGTATCACGCTACCTCATTTTTCTCATATGTCCACAACTTAGTGTCCCTATTATTAGTGCAAAGGGGCACAAAATGTAGATGTTGATATTGAAGAGGGCTAACCTAAAGGGCCTAAACGTCTACATTTCTCATGAACGTATCATAGATTTTCACCAAATGTTTTATGATTTTCATGAAATATACCTTAAAGATACGCTCACATGTATTCTTCCGAATTGAGGTGGGGCCCTTATTTTTTTCCCTTGCTAAGAAGTCTCCTTGTTCACACACCATAGAATTTTCATTTAATGAAGTACAAAATGTAATTGTAAGAAGAAGTCTTGTCGTTCACATACCATGGAAATTTCATTTTGGAAAGTAGAAAGATCAAAAGTAAGTGGATTGTGCTCAGGGCCTAAAATTGACGGTTTTCTTCTCGTCAAAGGCTATTTTCCCTGTCAAAAACAAGTATAAATTTTATTTTCTTGTCATTTTACAAGAGTCCATGAAAATTTACCTTTCAGTAGACAGGATGAATATAAATTTGCTTGTCAATTGACAAGTGCAAAAAATAAAATCACTTGTCATTTTTTATATATAGTAATATATATATATATATATATATATATATATATATATATATATATATATATATATATATATATATATATATATATATATATATATATATATATATATATATATATATACATATACAAGGTTTAATTCGGAAATGGATGGACAAGTTCATGTTCTTTAAACTCTAAAGTTTGAAAGGACTCAACTTTCAAGAAGCAGGTTCGTGAATTTTCTATTGTCCAGCCTCCAAGTCCAGACTCGTCACTCCAGTGCACCTAGTCTATAGACTCGGAAGCTATCTTTTATAGAGTATTGCCTTGGCTGTTGGAGCAATTCACAAGCCTACACATTTGGCTTGTAATACATACACATATGAAGAAGCATAGGAACCAATGCTAGTGGTTAATTACCACTTTACTCTTTTGTAAAAGTCACATTTGACTTGGAATCTTTGTAAACACCTACAAAAAGGAACTCGTAGAATAAGTTAGCTTTGATTGATGGAATATCTCATAGGATGTAGGAGAATGATTGAAGACAGCCAAAAGTTTGAATTCAAATTCAAACTTTAACTCAACTACTATAAAAATGATCATGAAAAAGTCACGGAAAAGACTCATCATTCCCGAGCTCATCTTTGTCAATTATGAGTGTGTGTGAGGCCTACACTCTAGCCCACACCTATCTACACCATTAGGCAATCATCTTCATGCCTATGGCATTGTATACAAGTGTTCATTAATACATAGACCTACATTGTTCATTTTTGAGTTCTCTGTCATAGTACTTCAAAGTCTGTCAACTTATGGAGGGCATATCTCACTCATTTCTTCACCAAATTCAAAGATCTATAGCTTGTTGGAATCACCTCAAAGTTATGTACATGCTGACAAATTTGAAGGAATTCTATTCAGCCATTTCAGAGAAAAGCGTGTCGAGGTGATCACTGGTCAAAGTCTGCAACAGTCCTTAAAAAATCGGGGGTAAAGGTTTACTTGCTAAATTGATTTCTCTAAGCATAGTTAATCTTTTTATATCATTCCACTTGGAATAGTTAGCTTGCTAAGCTAATTAGATACCCCTAAAAGGAATGTTTCCAATTCCTACTGTGCTGGTCATACTGAGCAAAAGATCCAGCAGATATCAAGTCAAAAATAGAAGGTTTTCTTAGCAGCTTGAAGTTCAAAGTTGTTTGTTTTGATTCAACCTTTACATATATCGTTTCCAAAGTACATAGGCCATTTTATGGTATCATTGGAAAGCTAAGGAGGTCCACTTATCAACTCTAAAGCATCAAAGGGCTGGTACAAAGCAGAATTTGGCAGTTCATATTCATTCTCTTCGAGTGTCCATCCATCATTCCCAACAGTGGTATGAGAGCAAGTTGAGGTAAAATGGGAGATCGTTTTCCTTCATTTATTGATAAATTGGATAGGAACAACTATCAGACATGGTCTCTAAGGATGAAGACATACCTACAAGGAAGGAGTCTTTATGGATACATCTCAGGAGATGAGGAATTGCCCTCATTCAAAACCAGAGGACTACCAAAAAAGGAAGAACATGAAAAGCTCAACACATGGTGTGCCAAGGATGCATTAGCAAGGTCTTACTTACTCAAATCCATCTCTCATTTTCTTTTGCCACATATTAGAAACTGTAAGACATCCCAAGAGACTTGGGAAACCTTGTCATCCTATTTTTCTTCCAACACAAGGGCCAAAAAAAATCAATTCTAGATTGAATTCACCACATTAAGGAAGCAACCTAAGCAGGCTATTTGACAGTTTGTGACTAAGATTAAAGATGTAGCAGATCAGTTAGCAAGCATAGGAGAAGAGATTGAAGAAGAGCAGATTGTAAGTCAAGTGATCAATGGGATTAAGGCTGATGACAAATGGGAAAGCTTCACCACTGCCATGGACCTTTACATGGACATGCAGATTCCAGACCTTACCACTCTCAAGGGACAATTATTCACTCATGAAGCCAAGATCAACAAGAATGGAGATACATCCAAAGGTAATAGCTCTTCTGCCCTATACATTGATAAAAGTAAGTCTAAAGATAAAGGCAAGAACAAGAAAGGAGAAGATGAAGGCACTACTTCCCAATCCAACTATGCAGGGAGAGGTAGATCATCAAGAGGGAGGGGCAGAGGAGGTAAGCAAGCTAGGGGGAGATCCTATAACTCTTCATCATGCAACATTTGTGGTTTATCAAATCACACTACAGATGAGTGTTTCAGGAATTACAAGAATCAGAGAGGAAGAGGATATCAAAGAGGTGGATACTCAAAGTCAAGAGGTAGATTCAACCATCACCAAGGCTAGAACAGCAATTACAACAACAATTACAACAACAACTAGAATGGAAACTACCAAGGACGATTCAAATCCAGAAAGGATTACAACAACTATACAGAAGAGCAAGATGATTCTCTTCTCATCATGAACATGACTTCAAAACCAGGTATAAATGATGACCACCTATTCTACATTGACTCAGGATGTTCAAATCATGTGGCTGGCAATGTAGCACTACCCTCTGACCTTGAAGAACCAAAAGGTAAGCATCAAGTACAAACAGGTGATGACACCAAACACTCAGTAGTTAAAGTTGGAAATGTTAAGACATGTGATGGAAATCTGAACTTGTTGAGTAGGGTACTCTATGTACCAACCATTAACAAAAATTTGATGAGTGTTGGACAGATTGTGGAAAAAGGTTTGCAGGTCAGATTCAACCAATTTGGAGCATTTGTGGAGGATCCAAGGCATGGGTTCAAGAAAATAGCAAAAGGAGAAAAATCAGGTAGACTTTTTACTTTTGAGCTAGAAGACACAAAGAATATTGCACTATACAGTTATAAAGATCAAACACTTTCAGAACTTGAGATTTGGAATAAAAGATTAGAGCATGTAGGAGAAAGAACCTTGAGGCAAATATGCAGGGATAAATGTGTAATTGGAATACCCAATGTTTCCAAACAACACATGATATATAAATGCAGTGCTTGTCAATTTGGGAAGTCTCACAGGTTACCCTTCTCAAGAAAAGGCTACATGCATGAGGACTACATAGCGCTTGTTCATACAAATGTATGGGGACCAAGCAAAGACCCCTCAATCTCAGGATCAAGGTACTATGTATCTTTTATTGATGATTATAGCAGGTGGACTGTATTGTACTTCATGAAGCATAAGGATGAAGTGTTCAATTGTTTTAAAAGATATCTTGCACTTGTTGAGAATCAAAAAGGAAAGAATCTAAAGAGGCTAAGGTCAGATGGAGGAGGTGAGTACTTCTCCAATGAGTTTGAAGCATTCTTGCGGGACAGAGGCATTAAGAGAGAAATCACCACAAGGTATACTCCTGAACAGAATGGGGTAGCTGAGAGAAGAAATAGGTTGATTGTTGAAATAGCTAGGTCAATGTTAAATGAAAAGAAGTTACCTAACTACCTGTGGGCAGAGAGTGTTTCTACTGCCACTTATCTCATAAACAGGTTACCATCAAAATCCCTTGATGGGATGACAGCTTATGAAGCATGGCATGGTAAGAGACCCTCACTAAAGCATTGGAGGATATTTGGATGTGTAGCATATGTACACATTCCTTCTCAGATAAGAGGTAAGCTAGACCCTAAAGCTGAGAAGTGTATCTTTATTGGATATGATCTGAATCAAAAAGGATACAGGTTTTACAACCCTTCAAATAAGGGATTCATGGTTAGTAGAGATGTTGTCTTCGATGAAAATGATTCTTGGTATGAGAATGAATTCAGGAAGTTTAAACTACCCTATGACTTGGAAGAGGAGTTTCCAAGTCTTGCTAAGGAGAAACCTATTCAGAATGAAGACACTACTTCACATGATGAAGATATTATCAACCTTGAAGAGTTCAAGGCATGGAAGTCCAAGGGCAAAGTCAAAATGAAGAAGCTTGAAGACATACCTGAATCTTCAAATCAATCAATCAGAAGATCACAAAGGGAGAGCAAAAACCTACTAGATATGGGTATGATACCTCTCTTGTTACTAAACACTCCGTTTATCTTGCCAAAGATTTGTCAATTGAAGAACCAGGATCATATGAAGAAGCCATGACCAAGATAGAATGGAAGGAAGCTATGGATGAGGAGATTGAAGCACTCAAAGAAAGTGACACATGGGAGCTAGTACCAAAGAAAGGATCCATGAAGGTAATTGGATCCAGATGGATCATTAAACTCAAAAGAAATTCTGATGGGTCAATTAACAGGCACAAAGCCAGATTGGTAGCCAAGGGTTTTTCACAAACCCAAGGCATTGACTATGAGACATTCTCACATGTGGCCAAGATGCCAACTATCAGAGTGTTGGTAAGTGTGGCTGCATCAAAAAAATGGAACATGTGTGTGTGCAAATTGAATAAACCTCTTTATGGATTAAAGCAGGCACCTAGGGCATGGAATCACAGGTTGACCACGCATCTTCAAGACCAAGGTTTTGTCATGAGCAAGGTAGACACTTCTCTATTCATCAAGAGGAGCAATTCAGAGGCAATATACCTATGTGTATATGTTGATGATATCATACTTACAGGTAATGATGTCAATGGAATCAGACAAATCAAGAACCAGATGATGAATGAGTTCAAGATCAGTGATCATGGTCTACTAAAGTATTTTCTTGGACTTGAGTTAGTATATACTAACTCTGGAATCTATATTACTCAGAAAAAATACATACAGGATATGTTGAAGAAGTTTCATTTGCAGGATGCCAAAGTTGCAAGTACTCCAATGGAGGTAAATATAAAACTAAGTGCCCATGAAGGTGATGAAATTGATGATGTTACAGGTTACCAAAGTATAGTTGGAAGTTTGAACTATGCTACCTTAACAAGGATAGATATTGCATATGAAGTTAGTGTGCTAAGTCAGTTTATGCACAAGCCAAGGGTACCTCACCTAGAAGCTACCAAAAGAATTTTGAAGTACCTCAAAGGCACTCAACATCATGGTTTGTATTTCCCTTACACTTCAGACCTTGATATCAAGATCTATTCAGATGCAGATTGGGCAGGATGCAAGAATGACAGGAGAAGCACTTCTGGATACATTTAATTTGCAAGTGATAAACCAATATCATGGTCTTCAAAGAAGCAAACTACTGTTGCTTTATCTTCCACTGACGCAGAGTATAGAGGATTGGCTAATGCCACCCAAGAAGCCATATGGATCAAGCTATTGTATATAGAATTGGGTTTATATACTAGGTCACCAATGATCTTTGGAGATAATACAAGCTCACTTCACCTTGCAGCTAATCCTATCTATCATGCTAGGACAAAGCATATAGAGGTCCACTACCATTATGTGAGAGAGAAGTTATTAAGCAAGGACATTCAACTAACTTATGTGTCAACCAACATGCAGTGTGCAGATTTGTTAAAAAAAGCTTTAGATGGAACCAAACTTTGCAGGTTCAAATCAATGATTGGATTGCAGGATATACATGAAGATTGAAGACGAAGACCAAGCCAAAATGTTTGGCTTGAGGGGGAGTTGTTCGAGCAATTCACAAGCCTACACATTTGGCTTGTAATACATACACATATGAATAAGCATAGGAACCAATGCTAGTGGTTACTTACCACTTTACTCTTTTGTAAAAGTCACATTTGACTTGGAATCTTTGTAAACACCTACCAAAAGGAACTCGTAGAATAAGTTAGCTTTGATTGATGGAATATCTCCTAGGATGTAGGAGAATGATTGAAGGGAGCCAAACATTTGAATTCAAATTCAAACTTTATCTCAACTACTATAAAAATGATCATGAAAAAGAGGCGAAAAAGACTCATCATTCCCGAGCTCATCTTTGTCAATTCTGGGTGTGTGTGAGGCCTACACTCTAGCCCACACCTATGTACACCATTAGGCAATCATCTTCATGCCTATGGCATTGTATACAAGTGTTCATTAATACATACACGTACATTCTTCATTTCTGAGTTCTCTGTCATAGTACTTGAAAGTCTAGAAACTTGTGGAGAGGATATCTCACTCATTTCTTGACCAAATTGAAAGATCTATACTTGTTAGAAGAAGCTTAAAGTTCTTTACATGCTATCAAAATTTGAAGGAATTCTATTCAGCCATTTCAGAGAAAAGCTCATCGAGGTGATCACTGGTCAAAGTCTGCAACAGTCCTTGAAAATCAGGGGTAAAGGTTTACTTGCTAAATTGATTTCTTTGAGCATAGTTAATCTTTTCATATCATTCCACTTGGAAAAGTTAGCTTGGTAAGTTAATTAGATACCCCTAAAAGGAATTTTTCAAATTCCTATTGTGTTGGTCATACTGAGCAAAAGATCCAGCAAGTGTGAAGTCAAAAATAGAAGGTTTTCTTGGAAGCTTGAAGTTCAAAGTTGTCTGTTTTGATTCAACCTTTACATACATCATTTCCAAAGTACATAGGCCATTTTATGGTGTCATTGGAAAGCTAAGGAGGTCCACTTATCAACTCTGAAGCATCAAAGGGTTGGTACAAAGCAAGATTTGGTAGTACCTACTCATTCTCTTGGAGTGTCCATCCATCATTCCCAACATTGGCTCAGGGCCCTCCAGGCTTCAGCAGCGTCCAGACTCCATACTCCAGCCCCCACGGTTAACGAGCTTCAAGTCTTGAGTTTCCAGCCAGCGTTGAGTGATTCAGTGATTTAGCAAAGTGGTCCGAGCTTCAACTTTTGAGTCGCAGGTACTGTGTGTAGCTTCATTCAAGAATGCGTATAGAGTAGCTATTAGCATTGCTCAATGAATGTGGTTTCTTGAATCCGGATAGAGTACAGGCTGATACATGAGTAGCATTGGGATTCTTGTTTCTCATTTTAATCATATACACATTTTCTCATTGTCTTGTGTCTTCCATTATTCCCACATTGCTTGTTAATACACTAGGCAAAGCTTTTATTACTTTGAAAATAGAGAAATTCTGAGAGAATATCCGGTTCAAGGAATTTATTGTTTATTTCTGTCATTGCTAGCACCATAGACTTTTAGAGTACATCGAGGTGTGGGCACTGATAAATTTCATTGCTAGCACCATAGCATACTGATATGTTACTATGTCCATTGTTTATCAAAGAACTAACTAAGTTGGAGCTTTTCGTTGGCTTGCCATGTGATCTTACAGAAATCTTTCAAATGTTCTCTTGATTATAGGGGACCATTTTCTAGAACCGTACGTCATTGCAGATCCACAGGTGACCATGACCTTAAGATCAGATGAGGATGAATATTTAATACTAGCAAGTGATGGGCTGTGGGATGTTGTTAGCAATTAGGATGCATGTACAATTGCCAAGAGGTCTCTAGCTGCAACAAAGGATCCCCAGATAGCTGCAATTGCCTTGGTGCAAAAGGCTCATGAGAATGGGAGCAATGACAATATCTCAGTTGTCGTGATTGACCTTAGACGGGAGCGAACTAGGAGGTTGAGTTGAAGTCTAGGCATGTTTGCCTTCTACAGTGACAAGATGTTGATGCACTTCAGTATGTAGAAGTACTATATTCTTCCTGCTTGGCTTGAGTATTGATGAGCATTGTATATTACCAGAAGTTTTGCATAGCCATAGACATTTATTACAGCACTAATCTTGCATTGCTGGATTGTCTATGCTTCTGGCTGGCTTCTACCCCCATTTCAACCAAAAGTGATGGATAGCATACTGCTCTATAGATGAAATAACAATTCACGGTCATGAATACAACGTTCTCCTAATTCTAAACATGAAATTCTGATCCTGTCAGTGAAGTAATTACGTAGATGTTACTTTCATGTTGATGGAGCCCTTAGAAGCTCTCTAATTGACGGTCGACTGTACTATAAGGCCATCCAAGGCCATGTCTATCTCACTTTTAGGGTTTGTTGAGCTCTTGTACAGTTCTTATGTCAAATATCCATCCATACTTCAGTATACCAAAAGAAAGATTTATTCTGATTCCTAAATAGAACTTACCGTATGGATGGATATTGTAGAGGAGGTACTGGGGTATCCGCTTTTAACAAAGGTAGAGATTAAAGATTAACACTTCCAGTATGTCGCCTACTCAAGGGAGGTTCTCTTTAGGGAAGTATACCCTTTAACATTTCTGTGAGCAGGCAGATACAAGGATTGAACAGAGTAGTAAATGCTTCAGAAAATATGGACAACAAATGACCAAGGAAGACCAATCACTTCTTGATTTGACTCAGATGATTACAAGGTTGGTCAGATGCTCAAAAGTGCAGGCTTAGAAGGCTAACATGCCATCCTAGAAATAAATAAGCTCAATGCACAGAATCTTCTCACCAGCTTAAGGGGCTAATTACATGCAGTCTAACTCAGAACAATACAAATGGTAAGATTTGCTCAAGAGAATAGAGCTCAATCACCAATACTGACTCACGGAAAGGAAAGAAAATCCAAGGCACTTTCTTACACTATAGTGCTCATAGCCCTCAACTGAGAAGCCTACCCTCTGTATCCACACTACAGAGTAGCTCCTACAATAGGCTTGAAACCACCAAGTGGAAGAGACGACTTCTGCACGTATGCACGAACCACCGTGTCTCTAAAATTGTACCGTGTACATGTAACACCAAATGAGCACAAATCCTTTGATTTTATAGGCCCCAATAGGCCAAGAGGCCTTGCCGAATCTTCACGTCCACTGATCACGCGTCGGTTAATCACCCAAAATTGAGGGGTAGGTCAAATATTCCATTTGATTTTGAATTAGATCCACAAAATAGGTAGTCGCCGTGAATGGTTGGCGGCAACATTTATCTATCCACTTTTTACTTTTAACAATTACCTTTCACCTTCTTACTTTGCAATTTGAAGCCCTTTAATTATGCAGTTTGAGAAATTGGGATGACAGGTGGGGTAGCATCAATTCTAGTAAGCCCTTGTACTCCAAAGAAAAGACCCATTGATGTGCATGTCTCAATCCCCTCAAAATTGTAACATCCTGTACAAAACGTGCATCTAGTTTCCCAATATTTGACTTTCTCCATGAGGCTTTATCTTCACACATTCGTATGATGCCATCTTCACTACCAGAAAAAACAAAATGACCAGACCGAGTGCCTTCAACTGCATAAGCTTGACCATGCTGAGCACCTGCTCTGACTCTAAGACACCTACCTGTTTCTACATCACAACTGTATACATCACTACCCAAAGAGCTAACCTGTTTATGCCCTCGAAGGGCAACTGCCCAACCCCAATCTCCATGAATCAAAGTCCCTATACATGTAAGGCTAGCACGATCCCACCCTTTCACCGTCATGTCCTAGGTTCCATTGCAAATTCTTGAGTCATCCATGCTCAAACTAGTGATAGGTCCTTCCAATCCAGATATTCCCAACATCAAACCTGTGAGGAACACCAGGAAGGGCCTTCCAAACTTCTGATGTTCGTTTCAGTAGCTCCCACTGCAAGCATCTTCATGTCCACTGCTATTGATCGCAATGTAATTCCCAGAGGCCGAGACCACAAGCCAAGGGTAGGCTTGCGGAATCTGAGGGGGTGGAGGTGTGTGTGGGTGTATGTGTGTGTGGGTGCGTGTGTGTGGGTGTGTGTGTATGAGTGGGTGTGGGTGTATATGTGTGAGAGTGTGTGTGTGGGAGTGTGTGTGTGGGTGTATGTGTGTGTGGGAGTGAGGTTGTGCATGTGTTTTAGTGTGTGTGAATAGGTGTATGTGTACGTGTGAGTGTGCATGTGTAAATGTGCGGTTGTGTGTGCATATGTATGTGTGTGGGACTGTGTGTGTGTGGAGGTGTGAGTGTGCGAGGGGGAGGGGAGGGCGGCAGAGGTGTGGCGGCAGCGGTGTGAGGGGGGTGTGAGGAGGAGCAGGCAGGGGTGAGCGGGAGGGGTGGCGGGGAGCTAGGCGGGAGGGGTTGCGGTGGGAAGTGGGCGGGGGGCTGCAAGGGGAACTGGGCGGGGGGCTATGGGGGGAACTGGGCGGGACTATGCGGGGCTGAGCGGGGCGGGGCTACTGCGGGTGGCGGAGGGGAGGGCAGCGGGGTGGGGCAAGAGGGCAGCGGGGCGGGAGAGGGGGCAGCGGAGGCGGGGGCGGGGGCTGCTGCGGGTGGCGGAGGGGAGGAGCGGGGCGGTGCGGGGCGGGCTACTGCAGATGGCGGAGGGAAGGGCAGCGGGGTGGGGCAAGAGGGCAGCGGAGGCGGGGGCGGGGGCTGCTGCGGGTGGCGGAGGGGAGGAGCGCGGAGGCGGGGGCGGGGTAGTGCAGCGGGGCGGGGCGGGGCTGCTGCGGGTGGCGGAGGGAAGGGCAGCGGGGTGGGGCAAGAGGGCAGCGGGGCAGTAGAGGGGGCAGCGGAGGCGGGGGCGGGGGCTGCTGCGGGTGGCGGAGGGGAGGAGCGGGGCGGGCTACTGCGGATGGCGGAGGGAAGGGCAGCGGGGTGGGGCAAGAGGGCAGCGGAGGCGGGGGCGGGGGCTGCTGCGGGTGGCGGAGGGGAGGAGCGCGGAGGCGGGGGCGGGGGAGTGCAGCGGGGCGGGGCGGGGCTGCTGCGGGTGGCGGAGGGAAGGGCAGCGGGGTGGGGCAAGAGGGCAGCGGAGGCGGGGGCGGGGGCTGCTGCGGGTGGCGGAGTCGGAGGAGCGCGGAGGCGGGGGCGGGGGAGTGCAGCGGTGCGGGGCGGGGCTGCTGCGGGTGGCGGAGGGAAGGGCAGCGGGGTGGGGCAAGAGGGCAGCGGAGGCGAGGGCGAGGGCTGCTACGGGTGGCGGAGGGGAGGAGCGCGGAGGCGAGGGCGGGGGAGTGCAGCGGGGCGGGGCGGGGCTGCTGCGGGTGGCGGAGGGGAGGGCAGCGGAGGCGGGTGGCGGAAGAGAGAGAAGAAGGGGGAGAGAGAGAGAGAGAGAGAGAGAGAGAGAGAGAGAGAGAGAGAGAGAGAGAGAGAGAGAGAGAGAGAGAGAGAGAGAGAGAGAGAGAGAGAGAGAGAGAGAGAGAGAGAAAGAAAAAGGGAGAGAGGCAGGGACGGGGAAAGAGAGAGAGAGAGAGAGAGAGAGAGAGAGAGAGAGAGAGAGAGAGAGAGAGAGAGAGAGAGAGAGAGAGAGAGAGAGAGAGAGAGAGAGAGAGAGAGACAGGGACAGGGAAAGAGAGAGAGAGAGAGAGAGAGAGAGAGAGAGAGAGAAAGAAAAAAGGGAGAGAGGCAGGGACAGGGAAAGAGAGAGAGAGAGAGAGAGAGAGAGAGAGAGAGAGAGAGAGAGACAAAGAGAGAGAGAGGGGGAAAATGAGAGAGAGAAATAGAGAGTGAGAGAAATAGAGAGGGAGAAAAAGAAAGAGAGGGAGAGAGAGGGAGAACGAGAGAGAGATAGAGAGAGAGATACAGAGAGAAAGGGAGATAGATGAGAAAGTGAGAGCCCGAGAGATAAAACAAATCAACTGGAATGAAAGCAACAACTACCCGGGAGACTGAAAGCAACAACTGCCGGAACACCAATATGTCCAGGAAATGGAACGGAATACTCCCTGAAACTCCAGCCCAAGGCATCTGAGAGCTCTCCTCTCAATCTCTTTCTCTTCTATCTTCTTAGGACCAGTGGGTTCTGACCCCTGTGCTTGGAGCCCACTGCTCTCATGCCACAAAGTGAGAGAGGGAACAGAGAAGGGGTACTACAGACCCCCACATCAAGCTTTTGCACCGTCCCTGGTGCAATTTCTCTACTTATTTCAAAGAGATCTAGTTATGCTGCAATTACTGTAAAGAAACACGGTATGTACAAGGAATGAAGTGCTTCCATTTTGACCTAATTGAGATACTTCTTTACCCTAGAGATATTGACCAAGGGAATCCTTTTACCCTGCAAATCTTCTAGATGTACTGCACCATGTGGTAATACCTTGATAACCTTATATGGTCCTGCCCATTTGGGTGCCAATTTAGTTTGAATTGGTGGAATTTGATGCACTAAAACCATGGACCCTTCTTGAACTTCATTCGATCTCAGATACCTGTCATGTAATTTCTTGCGCTCTTCTTGTGTCACCAGAAGTTTCTGCATTGCCTCTTCTCTGTATTCTTCTAATGCCACCAATCTCTGAATGGGGGGTTCAATTCCAATGGTTTTGATTCCTAGTTCCTTTCTGATAATGAACTCGAATGGTGCCAATGCTTCTTTCCCATATACTAACCGAAATGGAGTTTCGCCTGTGGTTCCCCTCTTTGTGGTTCTGAAAGCCCAAATTGCACCGATCTGTGCTAGCGGCCAGGAGCTTTGATGATCAAAAGCTAATTTGCAAAGCAATCCAATCAAAATCTTATTGGAACTCTCTGCTTGGCCATTTGCCCTTGGGTAATAGGCACAAGATTTTTTATGGAAGATTTTGTACCTGTCAAATATAAACTGGAGCAATTGATTTACAAAATGTGTGCCCCTATCACTAGTAATTTCCAGTGGGCAACCAAATCTTGAGAAAATACATTTATACATAAATTTAGCTACTGTCAAAGCCGTGCAGTCCACAGTAGCTTTAGCCTCTATCCATTTAGTGGCATAGCATGTGGCCATCAAAATATACCTTTTACCTCCAGGTTGACCAGTTGGACTAATTGGTCCTATGAAATCAAGACCCCATCGTTCAAATGGGAGCCATCCTGTAGATATGACCAACGGTTGGAAATTCAATCTGGTTGGCGCGGGAGCACACCTCTGGCAGATGTGGCATTCTTTAGAAAACTTGATTGCATCCTTGAAAATATGAGGCCACCATAAACCTTTGTGGATGATTCTATGAGCCAATTCTTCCCCCTTCAGATGTCCTTCATTGTGTGCAGCCTCTAGCAGAAGATTTACCTCCTCTGGATAGACACACCTTCTCAATATATCATCCTGACAGTATTTATATAAATTTCCATTTATAAGAGAATATGCTTTGGTTTTCAGGAGCAATCTTCTCTTTTCTACAGGTGTCAAGTATTCTAGGATCTTTCCAGTAGTCAGTACATGGAGAATTTCATCATACCAACCAGTCCGGATTGCTACTAGAAAAAGATTGCTATCCACCAATTCATCATTAATACCTGTTGCCTTTTTGCTCATTGCCGTCCTCGACACTTGATCTGCCATGTAGTGCTCTTTTCCTGGCTTAATATGAATATCAAAATTAAATTCCTGAAATAGGAGTAACCATCTCCAAATCCTTCCAGCTACTCTAGGTTTGTTTATTAAATACTTCAAGGGCTGATGATCAGAGATAACAATGAAATGTACACCAAGGAGATAATGTCTAAACTTCTGAAGAGCAAATACAATAGCCAAACCTTCTCTTTCCGTTGTACTGTAATTTCTTTCAGCTTGGTTGAGTAGTCTGCTTGCATAAGAGATAGGTCTATCCACTTTGTGAGATGATGGTTGAGCTAGAACTGCACCAACAGCATGAAGACTAGCATCTGTATGCACATGAAATTCCAATGACCAATTAGGAACACTTAAAAGTGGAGCAGTACATAGCCTCAACTTTAGTTCACAAAATGCTTTGTCAGCTTCAGCACTCCATGAGAAAGGGATCTTTTTGCTGGTAAGCCTTGACAAGGGCTTAGCAATTTCCGAATACATCCTAATGAATCTTCTGTGATACCCTGCATGGCCTAAGAAACTTTGCACTTCCTTTGGGCTTTGTGGAATTGGCATGGAAAGAATAGCTGTAACCTTTGCAGGGTCAACAGTTATACCTTCCGCAGATACTATGTGACCAAGAAGAGTGCCCTTAGTGACCAAAAAGTGACATTTATCAGGATTCAATTTCAAACCTGTTTTGAAACATTGCTCAAAAATTTCTTTTAGATTTTCCAAATGGTCATGGAAATCTTGAACTGCTACCCTTTTATCTGTACCTCAAAATACTGAAAAGTCATCCATGAAACTGCGTAGAAAAGTTGTTAACCATTTGCCCAATATCAGATACATCGTTCTATTAAATGAAGCCGGTGCGTTCCTCAAACCAAAAGCCATTCGAGTATAGACATAAGTGCCCCAGGGAGTGACAAAGGCTGTTTTGTCCCTATCATCAGGATGGATCACTATCTGATTGTAGCCACTAAAACCATCCAAGAAACTATACAGAGTGTGACCAGCTACCTCTTCAAGTACTTGCTCTGTGAAGGGCTGAGGAAATCCATCTTGAATAGTCACTTTATTCAAAGCACGGAAATCAACACATACCCTTATTTTTCCACTATTTTTCTTCGGCACAATAACCATAGAAGAAAGCCACCTGGAATGTTCTACTGGCACAATTATACCTGCTTCTTCTAGTTTTGTAATCTCAGCTTTTACCGCCTCTGCATACTTCGGATTGAGTCGATATGGCCTACTTCTTACAGGCGCAGCTCCCTCAACCAAGGGTATCCGATGTAATCCAAGCTCTTCTGGTATTCCTGTTAGATCTTTGTAGGACCATGTGAAGACACTTTTGTAAGTAAAAAGCAAAGAAGTTACCTTTTGTAGCAAAGGAGGATAGTGCCACAACCAGGATGCCAAGTGAACTATTTGAGGGTTCTCTTCATCCCCTAAATTTACTTCTTGAACCAATGTTTCAGAATTGGTCTTGCTTGAAAAATCATCTCCACTATATGCAGGAGTGGATTTTAATTTATATTCTGCAACATGTTCTTTCATCCAACCTTGAGGTATATCTGCAAAAGGAAGGTCTTCTCTGCTCTTAAGTTCACAATCTGCTACCTCGGATTCTTTTATATGGCTTGCCCTTTCAAAGGTTGTATTTTCCTGCAATTGCTTATTCTCCAATACCTTGTGGTCTTCATTGCCCTTTCCTGTAATTACCTTATCTGCAACTTCTTCCTCAATTTCATTAATCTCCACTGTGCAACACTCTGCACTTCCCATCATCCAATTTAACAATGTATCCTCTTCTTGGGGTAGAGAGGGCATTACCTGAGTGTCCACAGTATATCCAGTAGTTTTTCCTGAGTCGAATCCTTCTTCTAAATGTAGTTGCAGTTGGCTATTGGTATTTGTTGAAATCCATAGTTTATTTTTTCCCCAATCTTGCAAAGCTTTTGCTTATCTCAGCCAAGGTCTCCCCAGGAGCAAAGGATAGGAAGTCTCCTGTGGAAGTGCAATAACAACAAAATCCAACACGAAGTGGCAACCCTGTACTACCATCAATACCTTCTCAATAATGCCCAGTGGCGCAACCCGATGTTGATCTGCCAATGTAACCGTGAATGGTGCCAACTTGGTGGGGTTCAATTTTAGCTTCTTCATTGTAAAATCTGGCATTAAATTGATACCAGAGCCTCCATCTATGATCACACCTGTGAGAGTTTCATCCTTTATACAAACAGATAATCTTGAGCTTTGGTAGTCTGCTAAGGGTGCAGGGGGAAAATCAACCATGAAACCATCTATACTAGGTGATTGGACCAAGTGAGCAGAGTGTATAATCTTCACTAAGTCACTTCTTATTTTTGAATCCATCCTTATAAGTTCATATAGACTAACCTTGTGATGAATACCTTTCAAGATCTGTTCAATGTTTACCTCCTGAGTATTTTCTTGTAGACGTGTTGGTTGGCCTCTTAGAGAAGTAGTCATTTCTTCATAAGCTCCTTCAATTTCCACTTGGTCCTTCCATCCAGACTTCTTTTCTTCCTCTTTTTCCTGAATTTCTTGTTGTTCCCCCCTAAGGTTTGCTGCTGCTTGCCTAGCTCTGGTCATCATGGGCATAGCAGAGGATGAAACAGCATAGGATTGAGTAGTCATACCTTCTACTGGTGGGGAGACTGCAATCATGTGAATTGGAGCAGGACGACCTCTTGGGCAATCTTTGGTATAATGATCCTTGGCCTCTAGACAATGTTGACAGGGAGGTGCATCTTCTGGAAGAGAACACCTATTTTGCATGTGGCCGTACTCACCACAACGATAGCACATCAAAGGTCTATTATATCTAGGCCTTGCAGGCCGATTCTCTTCTCTATTTGAAGTATTTGATGTACTAGCATAATATGAATCCAAATTTTGAGGGTTACCTCTCTGCTGTGTACCCTTGAGGTAGTAGCAATCTCTGTCTTCATGACCATCTTTTCCACAAAATTGACAGCTTACCTTAATAGGGCAATTAGCATTGGAATGTCCATTGTTGTTACAGATTGTACACCAAATTTGTCTCCTTATATCCTAAGTGGTCTTCAAGTCTTCTAACTCTCGGCGAAGCTGGGCTACTTCATCATCAGTGCGACGCAGTGGCGGCAAGACCTTCTCTTCTTGTTGATTTTGTTGCATCTTCAATGCTTCCAGTTCCCTCCTTAGTTGCTCAATAGGATCCAGATCTGCAGCATACTTTTGTTGTGTATCCCCTTCAAAATGTTGCCTTGCTTCTTCAATGCGTGATGCCGTTGCAACAAAATCATTGAGGGTCGCATCCAATCTAAGAGATTCACGAAGCTTTTGTTGAGATGACCTGGGCAGAGCCTTTTCAATCCACTTTTTAACCCAGAAATCACCTGGAGCATGTGGTAGTCGTGCAACAAGTGCTTTTGTTCTAGTGTGAAGTTCATGAAAAGATTCACATGATCTTAGCTTCAAATTTTCTAGCTGATCTAGAGCTCTTTCTGAAGAATCACTTGGTCGGAATGTCTGTGAGAATGCCGCCTTCAGAGCCTCCCATGTAGTGAAATGGCCATTTGCATATTGACTATACCATTTATCTGCAAGACCCTCCAATGTGGATGGAAAAAGTGCCAGCATTGCATCCTCTCTATTTTGCAGACCTCTTCCACGGCATAAAGAGATGAATCTCCTCACATGATCATCAGCATCCTCATAGGCTTGTCCCTTGAAGATAGGGAATTTGATATTTAATCTGGAGAGTAAATGAGAGAGATCCTCCATTTGTACTGGGGTTTCTTCGGACGTATCTGAGGAGAAGTCTAGAGTTCTCCTATACCCCTCTTTTGACAATGGTGTCGCACCCAAATCAATTGATAAATTTAGGGAGGGCAGAGGGGAGGTAGATTCACTAGTCGTGGTTATGGCTAACTTGTTAAGGCTCCTCCGAACACGAAGAGACTCCTTATCTGCCCGTGTATGGGTCATGTACCTACTTGCAAATGTAATAGGGCAAAAATACCTCTCACAGAAATGCAAAGGTCCCACCGGGCGTGCCAAACTGTAGAGGAGGTACTGGGGTATCCGCTTTTAACAAAGGTAGAGATTAAATATTAACACTTCCAGTACATCGCCTACTCAACGGAGGTTCTCTTTAGGGAAGTATACCCTTTAACATTTCTGTGAGCAGGCAGATACAAGGATTGAACAGAGTAGTAAATGCTTCAGAAAATATGGACAACAAATGACCAAGGAAGACCAATCACTTCTTGATTTGACTCAGATGATTACAAGGTTGGTCAGATGCTCAAAAGTGCAGGCTTAGAAGGCTAACATGCCATCCTAGAAATAAATAAGCTCAATGCACAGAATCTTCTCACCAGCTTAAGGGGCTAATTACATGCAGTCTAACTCAGAACAATACAAATGGTAAGATTTTCTCAAGAGAATAGAGCTCAATCACCAATACTGACTCACGGAAAGGAAAGAAAATCCAAGGCACTTTCTTACACTATAGTGCTCATAGCCCTCAACTGAGAAGCCTACCCTCTGTATCCACACTACAGTGTAGCTCCTACAATAGGCTTGAAACCACCAAGTGGAAGAGACGACTTCTGCACCTATGCACGAACCACCGTGTCTCTAAAATTGTACCATGTACATGTAACACCAAATGAGCACAAATCCTTTGATTTTATAGGCCCCAATAGGCCAAGAGGCCTTGCCGAATCTTCACGTCCACTGATCACGCGCCGGTTAATCACCCAAAATTGGGGGGTAGGTCAAATATTCCATTTGATTTTGAATTAGATCCACAAAATAGGTAGTCGTCTTGAATGGTTGGCGGCAACATTTATCTATCCACTTTTTACTTTTAACAATTACCTTTCACCTTCTTACTTTGCAATTTGAAGCCCTTTAATTATGCAGTTTGAGAAATTGGGATGACAGGTGGGGTAGCATCAATTCTAGTAAGCCCTTGTACTCCAAAGAAAAGACCCATTGATGTGCATGTCTCAATCCCCTCAAAATTGTAACATCCTGTACAAAACGTGCATCTAGTTTCCCAATATTTGACTTTCTCCATGAGGCTTTATCTTCATACATTCGTATGATGCCATCTTCACTACCAGAAAAAACAAAATGACCAGACGGAGTGCATTCAACTGCATAAGCTTGACCATGCTGAGCACCTGCCTGACTCTAAGACACCTACCTGTTTCTGCATCACAACTGTATACATCACTACCCAAAGAGCTAACCTGTTTATGCCCTCGAAGGGCAACTGCCCAACCCCAATCTCCATGAATCAAAGTCCCTATACATGTAAGGCTAGCACGATCCCACCCTTTCACCGTCATGTCCCAGGTTCCATTGCAAATTCTTGAGTCATCCATGCTCAAACTAGTGATAGGTCCTTCCAATCCAGATATTCCCAACATCAAACCTGTGAGGAACACCAGGAAGGGCCTTCCAAACTTCTGATGTTCGTTTCAGTAGCTCCCACTGCAAGCATCTTCATGTCCACTGCTATTGATCGCAATGTAATTCCCAGAGGCTGAGACCACAAGCCAAGGGTAGGCTTGCGGAATCTGAGGGGGTGGAGGTGTGTGTGGGTGTATGTGTGTGTGGGTGCGTGTGTGTGTGGGTGTGTGTGTGTGTATGAGTGGGTGTGGGTGTATATGTGTGAGAGTGTGTGTGTGGGAGTGTGTGTGTGGGTGTATGTGTGTGTGGGAGTGAGGTTGTGCATGTGTTTTAGTGTGTGTGAATAGGTGTATGTGTACGTGTGAGTGTGCATGTGTAAATGTGCGGTTGTGTGTGCATATGTATGTGTGTGGGACTGTGTGTGTGTGGAGGTGTAAGTGTGCGAGGGGGAGGGGAGGGCGGCAGAGGTGTGGCGGCAGCGGTGTGAGGGGGGTGTGAGGAGGAGCAGGCGAGGGTGAGCGGGAGGGGTGGCGGGGAGCTAAGCAGAGGGGGTTGCGGTGGGAAGTGGGCGGGGGGCTGCAAGGGGAACTGGGCGGGGGCTATGGGGGGAACTGGGCGGGACTATGCGGGGCGGAGCGGGGCAGAGCGGGGCGGGGCTACTGCGGGTGGTGGAGGGGAGGGCAGCGGGGTGGGGCAAGAGGGCAGCGGGGCGGGAGAGGGGGCAGCGGAGGCGGGGGCGGGGGCTGCTGCGGGTGGCGGAGGGGAGGAGCGGGGCGGCGCGGGGCAGGCTACTGCGGATGGCGGAGGGAAGGGCAGCGGGGTGGGGCAAGAGGGCAGCGGAGGCGGGGGCAGGGGCTGCTACGGGTGGCGGAGGGGAGGAGCGCGGAGGCGAGGGCGGGGGAGTGCAGCGGGGCGGGGCGGGGCTGCTGCGGGTGGCGGAGGGAAGGGCAGCGGGGTGGGGCAAGAGGGCAGCGGGGCGGGAGAGGGGGTAGCGGAGGCGGGGGCGGGGGCTGCTGCGGGTGGCGGAGGGGAGGAGCGGGGCGGCGCGGGGCGGGCTACTGCGGATGGTGGAGGGAAGGGCAGCGGGGTGGGGCAAGAGGGCAGCGGGGGCGGGGGAGTGCAGCGGGGCGGGACGGGGCTGCTGCGGGTGGCGGAGGGAAGGGCAGCGGGGTGGGGCAAGAGGGCAGCGGAGGCGGGGGCGGGGGCTACTGCGGGTGGCGGAGGGGAGGAGCGCGGAGGCGGGGGCGGGGGAGTGCAGCGGGGCGGGGCGGGGCTGCTGCGGGTGGTGGAGGGAAGGGCAGCGGGGTGGGGCAAGAGGGCAGCGGAGGCGGGGGCGGGGGCTGCTGCGGGTGGCGGAGGGGAGGAGCGCGGAGGCGGGGGCGGGGGAGTGCAGCGGGGCAGGGCGGGGCTGCTGCGGGTGGCGGAGGGGAGGGCAGCGGAGGCGGGTGGCGGAAGAGAGAGAAGAAGGGGGAGAGAGAGAGAGAGAGAGAGAGAGAGAGAGAGAGAGAGAGAGAGAGAGAGAGAGAGAGAGAGAGAGAGAGAGAGAGAGAGAGAGAGAGAGAGAGAGAGAGAGAGAGAGAGAGACAGGGACGGGAAAGAGAGAGAGAGAGAGAGAGAGAGAGAGAGAGAGAGAGAGAGAGAGAAAGAAAAAGGGAGAGAGGCAGGGACGGGGAAAGAGAGAGAGAGAGAGAGAGAGAGAGAGAGAGAGAGAGAGAGAGAAAGAGAGAGAGACAAGGACGGGGAAAGAGAGAGAGAGAGAGAGAGAGAGAGAGAGAGAGAGAAAGAAAAAAGGGAGAGAGGCAGGGACGGGGAAAGAGAGAGAGAGAGAGAGAGAGAGAGAGAGAGAGAGAGAGAGAGAGAGAGAAAGAGAGAGAGAGGGGGAAAATGAGAGAGAGAAATAGAGAGTGAGAGAAATAGAGAGGGAGAAAAAGAAAGAGAGGGAGAGAGAGGGAGAACGAGAGAGAGATAGAGAGAGAAAGGGAGATAGATGAGAAAGTGAGAGCCCGAGAGATAAAACAAATCAACTGGAATGAAAGCAACAACTACCCGAGACACTGAAAGCAACAACTGCCGGAACACCAATATGTCCAGGAAATGGAACGGAATACTCCCTGAAACTCCAGCCCAAGGCATCTGAGAGCTCTCCTCTCAATCTCTTTCTCTTCTATCTTCTTAGGACCAGTGGGTTCTGACCCCTGTGCTTGGAGCCCACTGCTCTCATGCCACAAAGTGAGAGAGGGAACAGAGAAGGGGTACTATAGATATAATTCCAAAATGAACATTAGATGAAGATGATTTTTCCATTATTTCAATGCAGCTTTCATGAATACTTTTACCCATAATTTTGTAGAGTCAATTCTCTGTTAATTCTTTAGTAAACGATTTATGGTTCTTCAATACACGTTTTTTTCTGGTAGCCTAAGTATTGTCCCATGTTCATTTGTAAATCTTTGCAGCATCTGACACTCTGGGAAGCAATGACTACTCTTGTGGATAGAGCTAAACACCTTTCATTTCCAGAAGTATGTATAGAAACTATGCATGAAACATATATATTAACAGATGCCCATGCAGTCTTCTTTTTCCTTCTCTACCTTTTGTGTTGATTGCATAATCTGAATTGTCATATAAATTGTGAGGTACCATTCCCCATAAATTGAAAAACAAGGTATTTCATTGTGGGCAACAGAGATAGCACAAAAGATGATCTACATTGCATCATATCAAATATTGAATAATCTGAATGGTTGTGTAGTCTGCAAATGAGGCAAAGCTTGTGTTTTCTGTTTTTGTCAATGAGGATGATGATACACTTGTTTTTCTGTTCTAGTACTTAGCTTAGGCAGTGTGATTGGTACTTGCATCTGGCTGTTGTGACTTCTTTTAATTTCAACTTGTTGTATCATGAAGAAAACTAGATGCTTGGTCTTAGATATCATGCTTATCAATGTGACCTGGCACATTGTACTTGGCATTATGATGTTGTTGCACCTACTTGAGAAAGCAAAAAGGGAAGGCATACTGAAATTTTCCTTTTTTTACTCTTTGTACTCTTAGGAGCCATCAAATCTGAGTCATAGTGCAAGTTAATTGGTTTTTCCAGAAAAGTCTTTAGTTTTGGTCAAACAATTTGTATGTATGTACATATGTGCATACATATGCATGCATGTATGTATGTGTGTGTGTGTCTATAAATGTATGAATATATTCCAAAGGGATACCTAATATCATTATGAGAGCATTTTTAATTCCTTATTCATTTAGTTAATTCTGTTTATTGAGCAAGAATAAGTTCTTAATGTATTTTTAGACTTTTGGATGATTGGTTTTCCACATTTAGAATGTATAATGCATTCAGATTTATTTGCTCCCTTGAGTGTATTGAAACAAACAAAATCATTTTTATTGTTTATGCTCAACTGATGGAAAATTTCATTCTAAACTAAAAATATTTATGCTTTCAGATAAGGAGATTGACCTTCTAGCAGATCAGCAGTACACTTTGGTAACCTGAAATAATCAGGTGTGTTAAGTTTCAAAACTCAAACTCCAACCAATACTATGAAGTATCAACCTAAGATTTGAATTTAATAACAGGTATTTGAACTCGGAATTGCTCCAGGCTTTAAAGATTCACAAACCTACACAATGCAAGCTTCGAGTTTGGATTTTGCCATTTCAATCTTTATCCAAGAGTAGCTTGCACGTATTCTTATTACCTATGACATGTTGATGAAAGAATTTTCACTTAGTTCCTTGTAATAGCATAGGATTGAGGAAGATATATGACTATGACCAAGGTTGCTAAGGTTGAGAATGTTATCCCTAAGGTTGCTAAGTTCTACTAATTTCTATCTTATTTACTATTGGGAATGATGGATGGACACTCCAAGATAATGAGTAGGTACTGCCAAATCCTGCTTTGTACCAGCCCTTTGATGCTTCAGAGTTGATAAGTGAACCTCCTTAGCTTTCCAATGACACCATAAAATGGCCTATGTACTTTGGAAATGATGTATGTAAAGGTTGAATCAAAATAGACAACTTTGAACTTCAAGCTTCCAAGAAAACCTTTTATTTTTTACTTGATACCTACTGGATCTTTTGCTCAGTATGACCAGCAGAGTAGGAATTGGAAAACTTCCTTTTAGGGGTATCTAATTAGCTTAGCAAGCTAACTATTCCAAGTGGAATGATATAAACATATTAAGTATGCTCAGAGAAATTAATTTAGCAAGTAAACCTTTACCCCCGATTTTTTAGGACTGTTGTAGACTTTGACCAGTGATCACCTCGATGAGTTTTTCTCTAAAATGGCTGAATATAATTCCTTCAAATTTTGACAGCATGCAGATAACTTTGAGCTCATCCCAACAAGCTATAGATCTTTGAATGTGGTGAAGAAAGGAATGAGATATACTCTTCACAAGTTGCTAGACTTTCAAGTACTATGACAGAGAACTCAGAAATGAACAATGTAGGTGTGAAAGTCAAGAAGCTAGCAAAAAGAGTAGTCGCAAATGGCGTAATCAGTGGACGTTGTTGCATCCTTGGGCTTACTTATGTAAGTCCATGAACAATGAAGAGAGAATCAAATGCTCATATTGTGAGGATGCAAAGAAGGTGAATGCATATACACAAAGGGGATCGTCAAGCATTATGATCTCTGCATTACGTGATCATTCGATCACAGTTGATCACAAAGATGCAGTGCGGCTTTTGAATGCAAGAAAGCATTTTAATGATGTTGGAAATGTTCCACTTGATGATGGCATGGAAAGCATTATGCACATTGAGCAAGCAAGAATTATAACTTGCATGAAAATTGTATATTTTTGTGCATTGGAGGACATTCCTCTAGAGAAATACCAATGCCTGTGTAGACTTTTGAGAGAGCTTGACACACCAAATATGCCTGCGTCAGAAGAATATGGCTCATGTATGAATGTAGTGTCTGCAAGGGAGATGCTATTGGCAATAAAACATCATGTAAAGATGCAATTGATATTGGACATTTGTTCAAGTCCATTATATTCTTTACTTATTGACGAGAGTAGAGATCGTACAATAAAAAGACATTTGATTATCTATGCTTTATATGTATCAGAAGCCGGCAAAGGTCCTACAAAATGTGCTTTTGTTGAGCTATTGGCGGTGGAAAATGCCAATGCAAAATGTATATATGATGTTATAAGTGCATTTGTAAATGAAAACATATTGGACATCCATAAATTGATTGCTATTGCTACAGATGGAGCTTCTGTAATGATTGTACATAAGACAAGTGTGCTTTCCCGTTTTCAAGAATCCGTGCCTCATATTATGGGTGTACATTGCATTGCTCATAGGCAAGCTCTTGCTGCAAAGGATGGAATTGCGACACATCCATATATATTTTCTTTTGTGGACAAAGTTGTGAATAAAGTATATTCATGGCTAGGAAAATCTTCCAAACGACATGAGGAACTTTAGAAGATTATGCATGAATATGATATGCTAGATACACGAGCTTTGCAGATCCACTCTGTAAGATGGCTCTCAAGGGGCCAAGTGATGGAGAGGCTCGTGAATATCATGCGTGCTATCCTTCATCAATGGGAACATAGTGAAAAGAAATGGTATAAAAGTATAACCATCTTTGTTGTGCAATTCATGATACATTTTCTTGCTGATGTTCTTAACGAATTGAATAGGCTCAATATGGAGTTTCAACAACATGATATGGATGTCACTATAATTAGTGCTTTGCTTGATATGACTGTTGAAAAGTTAAAGCAAAGATATATTGATGTTGATGTGCAAAACGTTGGTCAAAATTCTCCATATTTTTCCTCTTTCTTAAAAATGGCAAAAGATTATATGTTGTTTTATGAGGATGCAAGTGGGAATTCTCATGCACATGCTTTGAGATATGAGCCAATCCCAATGGATGCAAAAAAAAGGGGCTAAAGAGATAAGTGATTCTGATGGTGATGATGATGAAATAGACCTTAATTCGTTGCCAAATAGCAATGAAGGGAATAAAGGATCACTTGATGAATGTGTTTTAATAGCAATGGCATATGTAAAATCTCTCTCTCTCTCTCTCTCTCTCTCTCTCTCTCTCTCTCTCTCTCTCTCTCTCTCTCTCTCTCTCTCTCTCTCTCTCTCTCTCTCTCTCTCTCTCTCTCTCTCTCTCTCTCTCTCTCTCTCTCTCTCTCTCTCTCTCTCTCTCTCTCTCTCTCTCTCTCTCTCTCTCTCTCTCTCTCTCCCTCTCTCTCTCTCTCTCTCTCTCTCTCTCTCTCTCTCCCTCCCCCCATCCAATCAACCCGTAGCTCCGCCATTCCCCTAGTCTGCAGATCGGCAATCCTGCCTCCCTGTTGCTCTGCACACCTATGCAATTCTCTCTCTCTCTCTCTCTCTCTCTCTCTCTCTCTCTCTCTCTCTCTCTCTCTCTCTCTCTCTCTCTCTCTCTCTCTCTCTCTCTCTCTCTCTCTCTCTCTCTCTCTCTCTCTCTCTCTCTCTCTCTCTCTCTCTCTCTCTCTCTCTCTCTCTCTCTCTCTCTCTCTCTCTCTCTCTCTCTCTCTCTCTCTCTCTCTCTCCTAGCTTCCCCATCCCGCCGCTCCCCCCATCCCCCAGCAGGCCCCATCCCTCGGCCACCCCCCATCGCACCACTTCCCCCCTACCACAACCCCAACTCGCAGCCTCCAGCATCCTCTCCACCTCCTAGTGCCACTTCCATTCTGCGGTGTTGCTCTCCTTGAATCCCACCATCCCCGTTGTTCCCACACC